>CM040238.1:268407999-268430097 GCA_022545495.1 Chrysanthemum lavandulifolium
CGTTCCGATAAAAAACAGTTGATTTAAACCGAGTCAAACTGATAGGTTGGGTCGAAACATGTCAAATTAAACCGGGTCACCACGGGTTTGAAGCGTCCGGGTCAACCCGGTGTCGGTTTCAACAGTCAACCCGTGTCGGTTTCAACGGGTCAACCCGTATCGGTTTCAATTGGTTGTTTTAATTTGGTAGATGTCTTTTAATTGGGTGTCTGATGTGAATAAATTATTGTCTTTAAAGAATGGGGTGTTTTAATAAGGTATTAATTATATTATTTATTTCTCTCTCCATCGACCATGTATTTCAACATTCAACTTTCAACATTTTTCACTTTTTCCACTTTGACCATTTTTCCATTTTATATAGTATAGATATAGATATAGATATAGATAATGTATTATTTTATAGCAGTAACGTGTTGTGATCCGTATAAATAGCCAAAAGTCTAATATACAATTTCAAGTCCACTGTAAATGATCGGTGCATATATATAAGAATAATACGGAATATTTTTATATAGCAGTAACGTGTTGTGATCCGTAGATATAGCCAAAAGTCTAACATGCAATTCGTTTTTAATCTTCTTGTCTATGACATATCTTTTATTTTAGTCTTATAATACACGCTGTTGAACCTACAACTTGCAATGAGAGTGGTCCTAGCTACCTCAAGGTTATAAATAGCGGGAGATGTTAGATGATGACATGACTAGACTTTACGTTTTAAGCGGTTGTGATGAAATTTTGCGTTTTAAACATTATCTGGCAGTGCACAAAATATGAAAAATATTTATATATTTCTATCATATTTAATATATACCGAGTTTACAAAAAAGGTTGTAAATAATGAATAAGGTTAAAAAAACTATCCTTACAAATTATTCATTTTTATTTTATTTTATTTTCTGTTAATTTTTTTTTTATCAAAGTTGAATAAAAGTAACCCACACGCCTTACGCCTTATCGCGCATTTTCCCGTCTTATTTCACGTCATGCCTAGAATCGACGCTTTAGTCTATTTCTTAACGTAAAAGTCACGTCTCACGCCTTAGCGGCCTTTACGCCCATAACGCCTTTTAAAACCATGTCAACAACCACAACAAACATAATCATATAGTTATAAAAGAAATCCCATAAACAAAGGTCGTGCCCAACAAACAAACAATATCTATAATAGTGTGCAATATTAAACTTAATCAAAATATAAAATAGTCAAAAAAGTCCGCCTAAGGTCTCGCTAAACCATTCAAGAAACTCAATCCTCCTTATGCATTGTTATTAGTATTACCTGAAAATGAATACTTGAAAACGTCAATAGAATGTTGATTATCGGTTCTAGGCATCTAGATGTCTATTTATTAGGTCGTACGATCCACCTATGTCAAGGCGATCATTGGAAGTGGGTGGTTGCAGAGAAATATCCACCGGCATGAGGCGGCGTTACAAAAATGCCAAACCGACCTCATTGCTCAGACATAGTCAGTTGTCAACTCGGCTAACGCCCAAGAGGCTGCTCACCAAGCATGCCTAGCTGATCTCCTTCTTGAGAAGGAGAAAGTTTGTAGGATGAGGAAACTTTGTGTGGTCTCTTGGATAGTGATCATCTTTGTCTTTCTCTGGTTTATCAAGAAGGTTTAGAAACCGCAGTGTTTTTTGTGTTTTGGTTGGGTTTTAGATCGTATGTTAACAGTAAGGCTTGTGTAGGAAGCCTTAATTTTGGTTGATAGTAACAACTTTTGAGTTGTTGTATTTAAGTCCTTGTATAGTAGTTGCTCTTTAATATATATGCATTACTATTGTTTTTTGTACTTGTATTGTACTTCTTTTTTGGGTTAACTATTGGATCTTTGCAAAAACAAACGTGTTACGTAAGGGTATGAATAGACTAACATTATCCAAGTCAAAACACATACAAGTAGCATGATCCTAGTGACTTCATGTGCAAGTCAAGAAAATATATTTGACAAACCTATAACATCTGATATACCAACTGAAGCTTGTATTTGACTATAGAATAGTCAAACTTCATTCGTAATGACATTAATTAATTGACTTACTAAAAGTCAAAATAATTACATATGCAAATGGATACCTTTAAAACTCAATATTCAATAGACTAACATGAGATGATTTCATAGATAAATGCAAATTGATATATTTTCAAATGGATAAAATTGGTTAGTCAACATAGTACAAGAACACAAATTTTTAAAGAGACCAAACATTGTATAGGAATTACATATCGGATGAAAATATTGCTCATTAACACATCGACCTATGGTGAGGCCACTTCTTGCATAAATCTTCTTCCTTGTCCACTTTGCTAGTTAAGTCACACCACCGTAACCAAGATCAACTTGACTTCCAGTTCACATTGGACCACATTTGCTTGAACTGCGTTATGACATTGAAAATTATATGGAACCGGATTTGCTTGAACATGGCTTTCATATTATTCACCAGTTGAATGAACATGACTTTCAGACTGACCACCACTGGCTTGCACATGACTTTGAGATTGAGCATCAGTGTGACCTTTAGCTTGGTTTTTTGCTTCAATCTTCTTACTTTTAACCTGAGTCTTCTTCTTTGATGCAACATTTGGTTGGGAACATGAACCTGTATTTTGAGACTGACATCTGCTGCCTTGACTTCTAGTTACACCTCCTTGCCCACGACATGTTTTCTTCTTGTGTCCAACATTGCCAAAAATATCACAAACTACACTCATACTATATTTATCATTATCATCATTTTCAGTAAAAGCCCCAATTCTTTTCTTTCGTGGCTTACCCAATGGTTTATGATATTTAGGTGGAAGAATGCTTGTGGGTACATTTGACTTTTCCCAATGTCGATAACCAGCTATGGGTTGGATGGTGTCTTTATAAGTTTCCTCCCAAGTCTTAAGCAAGGAACATGGATGAACCCATGATTCTACAAATCCTACTTCCATTCCATTGAAGCTCATATATCGATTGGTAGCAACAACATGTTTACATGGCATACATGTAAGCTCCCATCTTCTACAAGTACCAGCCCTAGCTTCAACATTCACAAAACACTTATCTCTCCATCCACTAACCCGATAGTTATCTACTTCAATCATAAAACACCGTACTTATAAGCCTCTTTCTTAATCAAGTTTAACATGTGTCTTACCTTTGGTGTTAATGGTTCGTCACCTTGTCAATTACATGCACAACATTTACTTTTCTATTAATGCAATATTCTCTAACGTATTCTAAAGTAGTAATGATAGGTTAGTCCTACCTCCCACTAGTTTATGATTAAATCCTTCACACATGTTATTATGTATGTTGGGAATTATGTGAAACTGCTGAACCTGCTGAAGTTTTAGTCGAAGTCATTCTGCTGAAGCAGAATGGATTCTGTGACGAGCCGATTCGGTGAAGAACGGATCTGGCGAAGTGTAAAAGGCGTGCCGCGTTTCTGCTGAAGAGTGGAAGCTGACTAGG
The DNA here is from genome assembly GCA_022545495.1 of Chrysanthemum lavandulifolium. NCBI lineage: Eukaryota > Viridiplantae > Streptophyta > Magnoliopsida > Asterales > Asteraceae > Chrysanthemum > Chrysanthemum lavandulifolium. Next base: position 268,411,476 of record CM040238.1, read on the forward strand.
ATCAGCACACGCTTTATATTTTTATACTCTTACCCATGTTTATTCCTGCACTGCCCAATGTTAGCATGGGCATATTTACCCATAATGATTCAGTGTATGGGAGTAAACAATGTTTAGTAGCATGCTTGTAGTTTGTCGAGATGCATGCTTAGTTAGTTTTAGGGTTTCTTGTCTATAAAAGGAACCGTAGTTTATGTAATAGAAAAAGAAGTTGAACAAGGTGTTCGAAACACAGAGTTTCAATCAATAAAAGATCCATAGAGGATCAAAGTGTTCTTAGTTATCATAACTTGTATTTACATTCCGCTACAGAATACAAGTTGTAGAGATTTTCTATTAGTTTGCTTGTGATTACATAGGCAACACTAACGATCTCCGAGTGCTTAAGATCAGTCAAGGTCTTTGTTTATAACAAGTGGTATCGAGCCTCGGGAAAGTCTCTACGATACTAAGAACATTATTCAACCTCACCCCATACAACCAAAATACATTCACCATGCCCGGATCGGATAATGAAACCAAGTCACCAACACCAACAACACCAACAACACCAACAACGCAAACACCACTTCCATGCGACTAAGTCTTTCAAACAAGAATGGTAAGTTTCCTTACCTAAAAAGGGAAGAATATGATCTTTGGACTATGAAGATGCAGAACTGGATTTCCAATATTGATTGGAATCTCTGAGAGATAGTGAAGAAAGGAAATAGTCTAAAGAAAATGATTCCAGACCTTGATGGGAAGTTCACCATTGCTCCTCCTCAATCTGCTGAAGAGGTGCTGGCAGTGCAGAGAGAGCACAAGGTAAAAATGATCCTTTTGCAAGCCATTCCTGAAGATCACTTGTGTGATTTTCATCACATGGTTGATGCAAAGGATATCTGGATGGCTCTCAAGGCAAGGTTCGGTGGCAATGAAGAATCCAGGAGAATGAGGAAGTCCATCTTGAGACAACAATTTCAAGACTTCAATATCTCTAAAGAAGAAGGTATCCACAAGGTGCACGACGGGTTCCATAAGATTTTGAGTCACTAAACCAATGAATGCAAGACCTGACAATGATGATTGCAACTCAAAGTTCCTACGATCTTTGCCTCCATCATGGTTACATGTTAGTATAGCTCTTAAGGCTAAAGGTGGGTTGGACATACTCACCTTTGATGATTTATACAACAGACTCAAGTCACTTGAACCTGATGTCAGAACTCCCTACCGTGCATCCTCTTCTGGTCATGCAGCCTTTGTTGGAACATCTCATTCCAATATGATGATAAATGCACCCAGCTCAACCTACTTACCTTCATCATCATCTTACACTCCCACTCCACCATGCAACAACCGTCCCACTCCATCATACTCACAAGCCAAAACTAGTAGTGTGCTGGAGGATATTCTTCATTCATTTGTTGCTGATTATGATACTCAGCAGCACCTTGTATATGAAGATTTTGATCAGGTGGACCCAACTGAAATGGAGGAGATGAAACTGAAATGGCAGGTGGCCATGCTTTCAATGGATATCAAAAGGTTTGAAGAGAAGTCTGGGAGGAAGTTTATCATCAAGGGAAAGGAACCAGCTCGTTTTGACCGGAGAAAAGTCAAGTGTTTCACTTGCCATCAGATGGGGCATTTCTCAAGGGAATGCAAGGATAGGAAGGAAGGAGATGGAGCACACTACATTTCCTATCAGCAGAAACAGAGGGAAGCTGGAACTTCAGTAGCTCTCGTCACCCTGGATGCACCAGTCAACTGGGATGCACATGAACCTGTGAACGAGGAAGCAACTGATACTGAGAAGCTTGGATTGCTGGCAAGATGCTCCTTAGAGGATGGGAATGACCACTTTGCCTTGATGGGACTTTCTCAGGTACACATCTGTGATTATAGCTATAAAGAGAGATATAATGAACTTAAAGAAGCTTATGATACTATGAAACCTAGATACAATGAATGCTATGTTGAAAAAGAAGCCTGTAAACTAACGTTAAAAACATTAGAAAGGCAAAGGTATGGTTTCAAAAGAATCAAACGACTTATGAAGAAAGATAAAGTTCATACAGTTTGATCTAGATGTTGCAAATATTAACTTGAAACGAACCGAGAAAGAAAAGGTGAGGTTGTGTCTAAGAACCTAGAACTTAAAGAGAAACTAGTGAGGAAATAGCTAGACATAAACAATGGTTAGTTTCGGTGATGAAGTAGCTCGATTACTCTATGGTAGTCAATCGCAAACTCGGGTTTAGGTTTAGGATTTCAAAAGTATATAGGTCCCAAGCTAGGTTTGATAGTCGTAAATCAACACCAAAGCGAGGTTAGCAAACTTTGTTAAAGAAGGTAATTTGCATGTTGTCCTGGACCCATTAGAGGTGAATTCATGCCTAGTGACCTATCCACCTCGACTTTGATGGATCATTCCACCTATATGGGAAAAGTCTAAAGACTTGCCAGGACCAGATGACTCATCTAATGACTTTGTCTCTTGCTCTGACAGTGACAATTCATCGGATCAAGGGTCTACTTCATATGCCAGCTGTGATTCAAATGATAAGTCAGACCTTCCCAAGCCCTCACCTGAGCCTACACCCAAGCCTGCACCCAAGTCTACTTACAAGCCTTCTAGGATAGCTGCTGAGGAATCACCTTCCAAGACAGTTTCCTCTGAAGACTTGTCTTTTAAATCTTTGCATAATCAGTCTGTTAAAAACAATTCTCTTAATGTTTCTGATTCAAGTACTTCTACATGTAATCGAACATCTCCCCATTTGAATAAATCTTCCAAAAGGAAGACATGTTTTGTGTGTGGAAGTAAAATTCATTTAATTAAGGATTGTGATTTCTATGAGCAAAGATTGGGTGCATGTGCTACTCAACCGAGACCTAGACAAGGTTGGACCAATGTCAATAACATTCCACCTTATGTCCCACATACACCTACATCGATTCTCATTGGAGAAATTCGGTTGCGGACCTTATGTGCAACCCATTAGCTCATATTTTAATAATGGTTATTGGCCTACTTATGTTAACCCAATGAATCTTGGGAATGGTTTTGGAATGCTAACATCAAACCCTCGTGGTTGTTCTTGGAATAAAGGGGACCCAAATTTCAATGGAAATCCAAGAACAATGGTGGATCTTTCTCATCTCGCTAGACCTATATCATCGATCCACAAGGTAGGTTCAAGTCGGTAATGACTTAAGCCTTCTTTGATTACTAACATTCTTTTGTATATATGTTGTGTTACTATAGGATCATCCCCAAAGCATAAAGATATTGGTATTGTTGATAGTGGTTGTTCGAGAAGCATGTCGAGGCACGAGATATGATGCACAATTTTGTACCTATTGAAGGAAGGAGGAAATGTGACTTTTGGTGGAAGTGATGGAAGAATCACTGGGAAGGCACCATCAAGACACACCTCGAACTTTGAAAATGTGTACTATGTTAGGGAACTTGACATTTCAACTTGTTCTCGATCTCACAAATTTGTGACACCAAGAACAAGGTACTCTTCTCTGAAGATGAATGTCTTGTGCTTTCTAAAGACTTCAAGCTTCAATGAGATACATCAATTCTGTGAGAGTTCCTCGTACTCACAATCTATGCACATTCAACCTCAATGAAGTTCAACTGAAGGTGACCTCACATGTTTGGTGGCTAAAGCATCACTAGATGAATCTACAAGATGGCATAGGCGGATGGCCCATGTGAACTTCAAGACAATTAACAAACTCTCTAAAATGGGTCTTGTTGAAGGTCTTCCCTCAAAGTTTTCACCAATGATCACAATTGTGTTGCTTGCAACAAAGAGAAGCAACACGAGCTTCCTACAAAGCTATCCTGACTATGAGCATCATCTACGAGCCTCTTCAAAGCGTACATATGGATCTGTTTGGTCCAACTCAAGTCCGAAGCATTGATCACAAGTTTTACTGTTTGGTTATCATCGATGGCTATAGCGATTTTGTTGGGTGTTCTTTCAAGAACTAAAGATGAAACTTCTCCGGGTTACGAAAGACTTCATCACCTTAGTTGAAATCAATGAACAAAAGGGTGAAGGGAATTCGATGTGATAATGGGACGAGAGTTCAAGAATGCTATTCTTATTGAACTCGTGGGTCTAACGAGTTCAAATGGACTATAGCAATCCAAGAACCCCACAACAAAATGGGGTGGTGAAAGAAAGAATAGAACCTTGATTGAGGTGCAAGATCAATGCTTGAAGACTCTAAATTACCCACTATGTTACGGGTCAAAGCTTTTGGCACAACTTGCTATGTGCTAAACAGAGTCTTCATTACTAGACTTCATCTCAAAACACCATATGAACTTCTCTTTGGGAAGGTTCCAGCAATTCATTACCTAAAACCTTTTGGTTGTCAAGTGACCATTCTAAACACAGGTGATCCGTTGGGGAAGTCTGATGAGAAGGCTGATGATGGTTATATTGTGGGTTATTCAACTCATAGCAAGGCATCGAGGGTGTACAATTTGCAAACCAAGAAGATAAAGGAGACTTTGAACACGAGATACATGGAAGACAAGCCAAATGTTCAAGGGCGAGGTCATGTGTGGTCTTTTGACCTTGACTATTAGCGATTATTTGGGTTATACTAGACATATGGCTAACCAAATACGAGTTCTCAAGAGTCTCCAACTAACAATGCAGTACCTTGGATCTTGACTACGAAAATGAGTTTGAAGATGATGAACAACCCATACTTGTGCCTTCTTTCTCCCCTAACCATATTGCAGGTGACACATCAAGAGATACTTCTGAGGAGGGTAAAGATGATTCTCATTATGCTGAGGATCTTGCTAGGCTTCAAACTCAAGAGTTTGCAGCTAAGCTTGAAGCTGAAAAGTTGAATGGGAAAGCTGCTAATGAAGGCATCGGAAGAAACCATGTTTACTGGCGCGTTGATCCAGCCTCTCCCAACTTCAACAAATCTGCTGAAGGCTCATCTAATGCTATTCCTATTCCTTCTAAAGTATCCACAGACCTTGGTGAACCCTACTTTCGCTTTCCAAGACCTTGGATCTTGGAAATCATCAACAAAATCGGCATGTTCACTACTTCCTATGATACATCCTTTGAACCAACTTTGTCTAATCTTGAATCTTCCATTGAAGTCAACCCCAATGCTACTAAGAGAATAAACATAACTCATCCTCGATCCAATATTATTGGTGATATTCTAGAACTGTTAGATCTAGAAGGGCTATCACTAGTCCTAAATTTGGACAAGTTGCTTTCTCTCTTATGTCTCTAACTTGACAAAGAGACAAGCACATGGACTTCAAACATTATGCATTTGCTTGTTTCCTTTCTCAAGTTGAACCAACCGAGTGTTACTCAAGCTCTTGAAGACTCAAGTTGGATTGAGGCTATACAGAAAGAAATGCAGCAGTTTCAAAATCAACAAGTTTGGATCTTGGTACCACTACCTAATGGCAAATATGCAATTGGGACCAAATGGATTACGAAGAACAAGAGAGATGCAAGGGTGTTGTTATCAAAAAGAAAGCAAGACTAGTGGCTCAAGAGTGCAGAGAAGAAGAGGATTGACTATGATGAAGTATTTGCACTGTTGCTAGAGTAGAAGCCATTCGAATTTTCTTGGTTTATGCTTCCTACTTGGGGTTCATGGTGTATCGAGATGGATGTTAAAGGAGCTTTTACATGTGGTGAGATTGAAGAGAGGTTTATGTAACTTTCATGAAAGTATTTGAAGACCCGGATCATCCCAATCATGTTTACAAGGTGGTTAAAGTTCTCTATGGACTTCATGAGGCACCAAGAGCATGGTATGCTAGGCTTTCATCATTTACTGTTGAAGCATAGCTGTCATGGAGGTGCCATTGACAAGACTCTTTTCTTGAAGAAGAACTCCATGGACATCATACTTGTGCAAGAGTGTGTGGATGACATCATTTTTGATCCACTACTAAGAAGCTTGGTGAGGGAGTTTGAGGCCCGATGAAGGAGAATTTCGGATAGGTGCTATGGGGAGCTTACTTTCTTTTGGGTTTACAAGTTTTGCGAAACAAGATGGGATATTTATCTCTCAAGATAAATATGAGGGACATTTGAAGAAGTTTGGTATGGAAAGTGTTGGGGCGCCTGCAACACCTTATGAAGCTCAAAGACAAAGACCAACAATGAACCGGATCTACTGTGAATGTTCATTTATACGAGTCCATGATTGGTTCATTGATGTATCTAACGACTTCAAGACACGATATTCGCTTGTTGTGAGTGTTTGTTCTAGACATCAAGTCACTCCACTTGCTTCCAATCTCAATCTGTGAAGAAGATCTTTAAGTACCTTAAAGGCCGACCTCATTTAGGCCTTTGGTACCCAAAAGAGTCTCCTTTTAAGCTAGAAGCATAGTAGTGTGATGATTATCTTGGTGCCAATTTGGATAGGAGATCCACTGCTGGAGGTTGCCAATTTCTTGGGAAAAGGTTGATTTCTTGGCAATGCAAGAAACAAACCATTGTGGCTACCTCAACAAGCGAAGCGAGTATATTCTTCTTTGCAAAATTACGTAGTGAGGTCCTTTGGATTCAAAACCAATTGTTGGACTATGGGTATAATTTCATGAACACAACAATTTTTATTGATAATCAAAGCACCATATGCATTGTCAAAATCCAGTTTTCACGGTCAGAACCAAACACATTGAAATCGAGGCATCACTTTATAAGAGATGCATATGAAAAACATTTGATAAAAGTGGCTAAAATCCATCTTGATGATAATGTGGCGGACTTGTTAACCAAAGCTTTTGATGGACCAAGGTTTCAATACCTTGTGGTCAATATTGGAATGCTCAACCCCATTGCAAAGTTTAAGGAGGCATAGGTCTCGAGGAGGCATAGTTCTCGGGAGGCATATGCCTCGGGGAGGATTTTAGAGTAAACTTTGTATATTATTTGTGTATAATTTTGTTTGCTAACACTAACTTGCTAATAATTATTGAGTTTGTTTGTTTGTCCCTGTTTTGTGTTTGTGTATTCTTGTGTTTGTTTTGCAGTTTGTCCGTTGTTAGTGCAGTTTGTCTACTCCATGTTCATGTTCAAGTTCAAGTTTAAGTGCATCAAGTGTGGTTCGAGTGGTAAATGGTCAAGTAAGCTTTAAAGCTTGTTTCTACTGAGATCAAAGTGCTGAAGTAAACAATATGATTTCACTAAAGTTAAAATACTGATGAGAAGAGATTGAAGTCAAATTGTTCATTCATTCATTCAAGCGCAGTTTACGACTACGACTTACAAAACTCAATCAACTTCAATTGCAACTACAAGAAAAGTACTACATGATCCACTAAACCTAATCTAGTTCATATCATCTATTCCAACATCTAACAGGGATGTTGGATATGCACTGATCACCACATCTTTCACACTAGATCTTTGGATATCGTTAAGTGAAGTCTTGCATAACCACCCATTCAATCTATCCCGATGGATAGGAGATGCACGACTTATGGGGCGAAGAAGCTAAGGATCAAAAGTATAAGGATGGATTGATGAAAATGAGACGATGACGACGACCACGTTTGATGATGGAGAAAAATAACGTGTCCTTTGTGCTTCATCTATGTATTTCAGCCAAAATGCAAGCCATCCACCATCCTTAAGCATTTCCTCTATACGATGTGTGTTGATGCACCAAACCCGATGAGAAAGACCAAGCACCACCTTTCTACCCATAGGGGTGGCGATTTCTTGCTCGTGGCTGCGTTGAAATTTAGTCTTTGAGGTTGGGAGTAAGATGTTCCCTCCTCATAGGAGTCATCGTAATCATCGGCGATATACACTTGGATTCACTACACTATCTTTTTACGAAGAAGGGAGAAAGGGTGATTTTCTAGGTCGTGGATATGGTGAGGAAGTAATGAAGCCATGGATTAGCTTCATCACTGATGATGATGATGATGATGATGAGATGAAGATGTGAGATCTATTATCTCGGGTTTAGTGTTCATGGTTCTTGATGGTTGATTGTGGTTCATGGCATTATTGGGTGTTTGTGGTGAAATTAGGGTTTGAGATGGAGATTTGGGGAATTGTGAAGAGATAAGAGTGCATTGGGGTTCATTATATGAAGCAGGTGCAAGGTTTAAGAGCAAATTAATGCGAGTTGGGTGTACGATGCTTGCTCGAGATATTTACCGTGGATATTTTTATCTATGGCTGTTTCTGCTGAAGTGTATTACTTCAGCAGATTGACCGTGTTTCTGCTGAAGTGTTAAAATTACCCAGAGGTTAAAGTTGAATTCCACGTAGGATTTGGTCAACAAGAACACGATACTTTTGACCATATTTTGGGGAACTTCTACCAAACCGTTACTCACATTTCTTTTCTTCTAAATAACCAATTTCCCTCTCCTCTCACGTCCAAAACACTTCCGCTTACTAAATTCATATCCCCAAATCAAATTCGCTCATGGTACTTCAATTCAAGAATGATCACAACAAAGTTGCATTTACGGGTAAAGCCAAGGGTGATGGTTGTTTGAACCCATGATAGAGTTCTTGAAAAGGTCAAAGATTAACTATGCCCTAACGCATTCTCCTAATGCAATCTATGAATCATTGATCAAGCAATTTTGGGCATCTGTTTGAGATATGAAATGGAGCAGAAATAGTTGTTGTGGTTGATGGAGCAGTGCGTGGTAACGGAGGATCGGATAAGGAGGAGACTTGGTTGGATGATCTTGATGGGATTTTTCACTCAAGCTCGGTGGAAATACTTCGGGGTGAGGTGCTATTGGGTATCAAGGCGATAGGGCGGACATATGGTTGAAAAGGCATTTAGCCCTATGTGGAGATTCTTGGTTCACACTCTACTTGATGCATAAGCAACAAAGGCTGGAGCATGGGATCAATTCTCTACTCAACTGGCATGTGGTATTGTGTGTCTTTCACAAGGTCTAACTTATAATTTTTCTAAATATATCTTTGATAATATGGTCGAAAATATAAATAGGAAACGACATAAGTTCTTAATGTACCTAGGTTCCTACAAATAATCTTAGACACCACTCTTGAAGAACAAGCCTTTCATCCGTAGGAGCTCTCTCGATTAAATTGTTTGCCTCTGTGAGAACTCACTTTGAGGGGACATCATCCTTTGTCGGACTATGTTGCCTCAAGGCAATGAAGTGCTGATGAGAAGAATGTAACTAATAACCCACCTTCTCCAATGGTTGATCGATGATAACCCATCGGTCAACATTGATGAAGGCCCTATCTGCAGCTACCGAGGCCTCTACCATTGCTCGACCAACCATCACCTACATCTCCCATTGACCAAGCCTAGTCCACCACTACTCGGACTTATGATGACAGTGTTGAGACTAATCGAGCAGGATGACCACACCAAGTCCTCAAAGAGAACCATTTGATGATGTTTCTCCTCATTTTGAGCATGTTCATGACTCTCTGAAAGGTCCAATGAAGCTCCCTTTACCCTTTGCCAATCGGTTGGTGGGTGAGAACAATATTACACTAAGCTCTGTCTTTGATCTAGTGAACAGGTATCTTTGAAGTCAAGGATCTCAAAAGGAGCTTACTCACACTAAGTCCTCTCTTGGTCTTTGAAATTTTGGAGGTGAAGAACAAAGTCAAGGACCTGGAGGACAGACTTGAAAAGGAGCACCAAAAGGAAACTTGTGGTTTCTTGGAGGAGGAAGAAGAAGAACCTCGGTATGAATCTCTCAATATGCTGGGCACGAGGTGTCTCTTAATGATCCTTCATCGGTGGTGGTTGAACCCTCAAAGAATAAAGAACTTGTTCGTTATAAAGGCGAAGAGATCTTTTGTGCATAAGGAATCTGTGAAGCCACAATGGAAACAATTCTCGACAATCTTTTGCATCTGGCGATGTTCAAATTAAGGATCTTGCCGAACATGGTCAAAAGGAATCAACTAGTCTTTCGCCTCCGGTAGATGACTCGATGTATTCATTCTTTGGACGAAGCTTTCATCTAAATCGACAAGTGATGTATTACTTTCACTGTTGAAGAACCCACACATCTTGTCTCTTACGAAGTTGAAGTTGGTGCTAGCTGAGATTCCTTTTGTGGATATCGATAAAGATGATGGTCTTTGAGGAGCCCGCTAATAAAGGGAAAGAGTTAATGGTGAAGATGAGCTTGGTCGAGACTTGGTAAGTGAAGAGGAAAGGCAAGGTCAAGAAAGTAGATTGGATGAGTTTGCGAGTCAAGAAAAGTGAAGAAGTTGCTAAACAACTTCTGAGAACAATCTATTCTTCTTTGCCTCTTGAAAGACAAAAGGCCCGGATGAAATGCGTCTTAATCTACCCGAGTACTCATTGGGATGCTTATACTCGGCAAAGTCATTCGGACCCTTCACTTGCTCGAGTATCTTGGGTGATGACTTCAATTGAGAGTTTTGTGGATCGATGATGGCAGGTGGAAAACAAAGGAAGCAAGAAGGCTGCCGAAAAGAGGAAAGCCATCGATAGCTCAAAAGAATAAAGCGATTCTCGACTAAGGTCGAGATGAGACTTGTGGTGAAAAATCGGTTTCTCTCTTTATAACTCTGGTCTATCAATGAAGCAAGTCAAGGCTTTCCCGATCATGTTTTGATTCGCAAATATAATCAACTCATGAAGTATTCTTCATCGATCCAACTCAAGCTTCTAGTCCGAAAAGAATTGTTGAAGTTTCAGTTGATCCCAAGGCTAAGAGGATAAAAATAGTTGAGATTGTGGAAAACTTTGATGATGTTCAAACAATCAGGATCTTCCAAAGTTTCTTGAAGCTTCATTTGAGGCTACTCATTCGAGATGAAAGGATCATTCTCTTGATCCTCGTGTTGTTCTATTGAGCACAAAATACACCAGTCTCATTACCATTTGAAGCTACCTCGAAGCAATTCCTTGTGACAAAACTCCATCTGCATTGAACCATCTTCCATTCCTGACACTTGATTTGTCTTCTTGAAATGTGGCATCCTTTAGATCAAAGAAGATCTTTGAAGTTAAGGAATACGATGTGGCAAATGTGAAAACAAGAAGGGCTAGAAACATGCTAGTAAGGATGAATGCAATTCGAGAAAATGCTAATCCTAAGTCATCATCTGTACCATCGTACCTTCCTTGGATATCTATTCACCGGAAGAAGTCAGTCCACCTTCCTAAGTTCAGGGTCGCTTTCAAACGGACCGATGTCTTGGTCGGACCGACCGACAAAACCGACCGGACCGGACCGAAACCGATACTACCGATGGACCGGCGGTCCGGTCTCGATCTAGGATTTTGCCGGATTCGGTCTCGGTCCGGTCCGGTCCGTCCGGTCCGGACCCAAACCGATACGAAAATTCCCGAAAGGTAGTCTTGGAGACCGGACCGACCGACAAAACCGGACCGACGGACGGACGGACCGGACCGACCTCATTCGGTCTCGGTCTCGGTCCGGAGTTTTTGCCGGATTCGGTCTCGGTCCGGTCTGGTTTTCGTCGGTCCGGTCCGGTTTTAGACCGATGAGCACCCCTATTCCTAAGTCATACTAACCAACTTTTGTATACTCTGGTTATGTCTTATCTAACCATTTCTTGCAGTTTTGTTGTATATAGTTGATGGTTATTAACTCACCAAATATACCTTGTGTATATCAAAGAGTTAGCTAGTCCAAAGGGTACAACTTTGGTAAAGACACATCAAATCATTGATAAACAATGTAATGATTTGCTCAAAATCATAGGGTCTGCAACCACCCATGCTTAATTCTTGAGGGTTGTATGGTCATCAATTCACCATATATGGCTTGTGGTAAAGGCATCCGCATCCATATTTGACTAGCCCACAAGTATATGGCTTGTGGTAAAGGCATCTGCATCCATATTTGGTTCTCAATTCACCAACTCAAGAATTGACTAGTCCCGAGCAAGCGGCTACGGTAAAGACAAGTCAAATCTGTTTGTATAGTTCTTTGATTTGCTAATAAATCGATGGTTATCGATGTACCATGGTTTTCGAACTTAAACACTTGGCTACTCCAGTAGTAATGGCTATTAGTAAGAGACATCAAATCCATTATTTTCAATGATTCACCTCTCACAGGAGTTAACACACCGGATGTGATGAGAATAGTATGCAACTAATGAGCTTTGATGTACAATATGTCTTATGTTGTTTGCAAAGACCGGCGTTTAGAAGATTAGTTATCACAGAGATGACATTGTTTTGGTACTTTGCAATCGATGTTCGCCACAATCCTCTAGTTTTGAAAGTTTTAAGATCCGGAACCGGCACTTAAATTATCGATGGGAAGGATTGTTGGGAAGTTCGTTATTTTGCTACAATCCTCTATTTCAAGCTTCTAAGATCTATCAAGGAAATTGGAACTTAATCTAGTCAAATTCCAGTTTAGGGGAGGATTGTTGGGAATTATGTGAAGCTGCTGAACCTGCTGAAGTTTTAGTCGAAGTCATTCTGCTGAAGCAGAGCCAATTCAGCTGAAGAACAGATTCTGCTGAAGTGTAAAAGGCGTGCCGCGTTTCTGCTGAAGAGTGGAAGCTGACTAGGATCAGCACACGCTTTATATTTTTATACTCTTACCCATGTTTATTCCTGCACTGCCCAATGTTAGCATGGGCATATTTACCCATAATGATTCAGTGTATGGGAGTATACAATGTTTAGTAGCATGCTTGTAGTTTGTCGAGATGCATGCTTAGTTAGTTTTAGGGTTTCTTGTCTATAAAAGGAACCGTAGTTTATGTAATAGAAAAGAAGTTGAACAAGGTGTTCGAAACACAGAGTTTCAATCAATAAAAGATCCATAGAGGATCAAAGTGTTCTTAGTTATCATAACTTGTATTTACATTCCGCTGCAGAATACAAGTTGTAGAGATTTTCTATTAGTTTGCTTGTGATTACATAGGCAACACTAACGATCTCCGAGTGCTTAAGATCTGTCAAGGTCTTTGTTTATAACAATGTAACCTATCAGAATGATCTCTCCTACACATATATAGAACATGTTTTAGTAATAAAGACAACAATCTTGAACAATGTTGAACAACAAAAGATGTACACTTAGATAGAGATTTGTTTAGTACCTAAAAAATGCGACCTTCACCAACGGGTTGGTGGTATCTTACTTAACCAAGCATGAGCAGGTTCGCTAAAACTCTTGAATGCAAGCATGATTGCCTCAAATTGTTGGACAGTTGTTGTTGCTGCACATCTCCACAAATGTTCCTTGTAGGCTCTAGCATTCCATTGCAATTTAACATTCTCGTGGATGTGTCTCAAACAGAATATGTATTCTGCACTAGGGAATACTGCTGCTAAAGCTAGAATGATACCTTGCACAAAGGAACATCAATTCATTACTAATAAAAGTATCATTATCAATAACATAAGTGAATATAATCAACTATAAATTAACATCACCTTTTATCTGTCGCTAATAAAAGTGTAGTTTGACTTTGGCTGCAAGTCAAGATCATCTGCTAGACATTCAAGAAACCAAGTTCATAAATCTTTGTTTTCAGCTTCTACAACAACATAGGCTAAATGTTATATTCCATTGTTGCTATCAATACCAACAGCTATAAGAAACTGACTAGAAAAAGGACCCCTCATAAAAGAAACATCTAATCCCAACAACTCTCTTTGACAAGCTTTATATCCTTCATTCAAAGCACATAAGCATACATATATTCTCTTGAAATCTCAGGTTGGACGTACTGGATCTATTGCAGTTTGTACACTTATCGTAACTATTGTATTAAGGTTTTTTTCGCAAACTCAACAACATAGTCTCTCAAAATGGTGTATATATTGATGCTTATGATCACCCATAATCTCAATTTATGCCTTATTTTTTTTTCCTTAATACCTTTTGCATAGACATTTGAACTACAAACTGTTTAATGAGTTGATCTTGAATAGCCATGATTGGAATATCTTGATTGACTTGAACTTGGTCAAGTATTTCCTTTGAGAGAAACGTGTAGTCACAAGCTTTGACCTCTCTTGATTGCAAACATTTGTGTTAATCCTTGAAAGTTCTAACACTCTATAAATCTTTAGATGTATCTTTTACTACATACAACAACCATGGGAAATATTTTACTTGCTCTATAAGTGATCACAAATATACATCCTTCTGAGGAATCTAGTTAACGGACAGTTTTCCTCTTTAGGGTTGTTCCCAGCCCCCAACACCTTCACTTGTACCATAAATTGGTATTGTTCTACACCTAGCCCTAATTCTTTGTTTGTCATTCTTAATGAGTTAAAATTTCCTCCTAGCTTGTATCGAATGCAAGTTGATCTTATCTTTCACTTTTTTTGCAGTTACAAAAGTTTCACCACAAAAAAAGAATACTTCATCGTCTACTTGTTCTGCCTCACTTAACTTTTGTTTCTTGCATGCTCTCATCATTTTCTTCCTAATTAGATACTCATTATCATTCTCGAACCACTTGCAAACTCATTATCATCTAAGAGATCTAACTCATTTTTCATAAAAAAATCATCTGGTATCTGGCTAGAGCTACATATATTGGGTAACTATGAAGTCTCAATGATGCGTGGGTTCGGGGTTGAAAGACTTCCTTTTCTGTGAGCGAGCTTTACAACCCACTAGGCAGTGTACCTAATCATTGCAGTGTAGTATGGGTAAGCCCATGGGGTTGATCATTCTCTAGGGGAATAGAGATGCTAGCGAGATGTATGACAAAAGGTGAGTTTGAGGGTGATTCTTTTTATATTTTTAGAAAGCAAGTAAAATCTCGGGATTTGAAAGTGGGGGTAGTAATTCTACCGCTTAAAACTACTTAACAATTAAAATTAAAACTATTAACTAATGAAAAGGAGACGCTATGAATTGATTGAGAGTGTTTCTTATGATAATTAAAAATGGGTTTACTCAGTTTTCTTACTCCCTAATTATCTCTTATTGGTCGGTTGAATTGTCACATCCTCATTCTAATTGGTGCGTTGTATTTCGTGTTAGTCATAGGGGGTGCCAAATTTCCTAGTTATATGAATCATAACTCTCCTCTAGACTATCCGGGATCACCAAGTACCGTAGTATCTCCCCCGAATACTCTGTTCTCCTTAAGCTACAACTCACGTAATAAACACAACAATGGCTTAAGTGCACTCTTAGGCTTTTTTCTATTTAGGACGTTCAAGCTCGCAACAATTAAAGAAGAAGCCAATTTTCCTTACTCTAGCGTCTACCAATTTAAACAAGAGACAACCTAACAATAATCAACAACTAGGTTTCATTGGATCTAAGCAAACACAAGATTAATTTAGTTATTAGGTTTCATTGGATCTAAGCAAACACAAGATTAATTTAGTTAACCATGGTAGATAAACATGTACACAAACAAACAATTGAACATAGAACAAACATGGTGATAGATTGGATAAACAAACTTATCTTTGAGTGTAAAGAAGGGTTTGAAACCCTAAAATACTGCCCAAGTCGGACTATTGACGAACTAGGGTTTGCTCTCCAAAATACTACACATCAAATACATAAAATTTGAAGTCTATATATAGATTTACACTCGTGACGATGTCGCTTTTGATGGTGACGTCGTTTGGTCGCCGTCATTAGGGTTTCGTTAGGGATAAGTCATCATTGAGACGACGTCATGTGAGGAAGTGTGACGCCATCTGGCATCATTATGGACGTCGTCTTGGAATGGACCTTTTTCGTCTGGTAAAAAAGTAAGGGCGACTCCCTTCTGGATGTCGGCGTGACGCCGTCATGTCTTAGAACCAAAATATGACCTGAGCCGTCGCTTGAGACTTTTTAGAAAACCTTGTGAGCGACGGCGTACCCTTTTGAGTTGGGACGTCGTCAGGTGTTAAAAACAGCCTTGTAATCTTCACTTTGTCATTTTCTTCATGTTTTCGCTTTTTTGTCCAAAAGTGCTTGAATCTAGCAATTTGCTTCAAAAGACCTAAAATATGAAAAGGAACAATTTTAGGCAAGAACGGATATAAAATGTAACGATTTAGGGCTTAAATGACCCCCTAAAACGTATGTTTTAAATCCTTATCAAATATCCTTACACTTGGAATTTGCTTGTCCTCAAGCAAATGTACTTTTGGATAATCAATTTATGAGTTAGGGGTCATTTAGCATTGGTTTAGAATAGTCTAAAACAAGTACAAGCGCCACAATAGTCAAAACAAGCAAGAAAATTATACACTAGCACCTCACAATTGGTGTTTGGATTCTCTCATCTATCGGGTTTATATGAAAAATAACATGTAAGGAAATGGAAGATAAACACTCACTACCTGTCATAGTACATAGATTACTACAGGCTTGAGAATAGATCAAACCTTCACCGCTTTGGCGTAAGCATCTAGGAATAACTATCTAAGAGGTCTTTACAAAGGGTTATAATGTTAGGCTTCGGGTAGGGAAATAAAGGTTTTTGTTGGATATGAGGATATTTAGTTGTGCCAAGTCAAAAATCTTAGGTTACAAGCATGTAAAACGCGGCGTTGCTAAGCCAAGACTCGCCTCACTAATACTAGATAACAACTTGAAACAAACATAAACTTAAAACATAAATATAGATGTAGGATGGTAGCCCGTATATTTTTCTCATCATTTTATTTTTATTTTTTTAATTTTTAACTTCTTTTTTTTTTTTTTTTTGATTTTTTCAATACCTTTTACTCCACCATCCTCTAAGATAACATCAAAATAAAGGGATTTATAAGAGCATCCCTACACTTGATTTTTATTTCACTAACAATAATTGACCCGATTTGAAAAGATTAAAACACATGGAGTACTTAATTATGTAGAGAAAGGGAATTGAATTTATCGTTCCTTCCCGTTACTCCATAAAATATTACTTTAACTCATGAGTCCCAATCGTCCCAAAATTGTGTACAAATGATATGACTAGACTTAGCAACCATGCAGGTAACTAGATAATTGAACTAAGGGTTTAAACAATGGTTACAATAATGCACTAAAGATGAGTATATACATGCTGGGCTAAGGCGATTTTGGTGTAACATTTGGGGGTGGACTGTAAACAATGCTCTTTATTGATACTCTAAAAACCGGAACATCACGAGAACCGCGAAAAGATAGGCTCTGAGGGGTTAACTAGGGGTATCGTATACTAAAGATGAGTACATCGCGAAGGTGTGGGGAAAAATTACTCACCCGATGTGGATGACGTAATTAAATTACAGGTTTAAAACAAGGGTTATCCTAATGCCTTTTATCATTTAGCTAATCCTAACTACACAAATCTAGTCTCACTAGAGACCTCAGAATGCATCACAAAACAAGTTCTAGAATCTATTATACTACTGATACACTCACTAAGCATTAAAGATGAATTCTTTTATTCCTAAAGATCTAGAGGCGAACCTCACACTTTTAGGGTAGAATTTAAGTGGTATACGGTTTTTGTGCTAGTCATATAACTCCAATCCATGAGACGTTTTATTAAGACTAAAGTTTTACTTGTTAATGCCATAAAAAATTTTAATTTGGTGCTAAAATTATCCTAAAAATAGTTCTCATATTTTATAACACAAATTACTAAGGACAAGGTAAAAATCAAGTGAGTGAATAGTTTATAAGTTCTCATTTTATTCATCCTCCTACACTTAAACTTAACATTGTCCCGAATGTTCCCCTAAAATATCAAAGTTATGATAAAAGAAGGTAAATAAAAGAGAGAAACTAATACTCCCCTAAATAGCTCGGTAGGATATGCGTAAAGTTGCAGTTAAATCCTCCTCCAAGAAGAATGAGCAAGTAATAAGTGTTGCTTCCATCAATCCATCATGTACTTCATTTTCTTGTTTAATATAACCTCCACATTTATAAGAAAACAAAACAAACCTCGCGTAAAATTGGTGATATAAACTATATAAAACAAAACTACACTAGAAAGCTAGTAAGAAATAATGCTTGTGGAATGGATGTTTGTAGATTTCTGGAAAATTAAGAATTGGAAATTTCCAAAAATTACAAATTAGATAGAAAACGAAAAACTGGAATATGTTTATACATTGCCTGACGTCGTTTGGGCTTTAGTCCCACGCCGTCAGGTTGTCGTGACAGAAAGAATCCAATGCGTTTTCCAGAAAAATTCTGAAAAAGTTACTTCTTTAAAAACCTGGAAAAGTTCCTGCAAAACATCCATTGTAACTCGATACAAGAATTTGACTCTAACAAACACACAAATATATACGATTTCAATTATTGTTAATCTCATGTTCCTAATAGTTCTAAAAACACATGTGATCTTCTCTACACTTATCTTTTTTGTAAAATACCTTTATATGCAATTAAGACGAAGTTAAAACAAAATAAAGCATTTTCATAAAATAAACATGAGAATTAAGCAATAATGAAAAGATATATAAAACACACAAATAAAAATGAAAACAAACAAGCAAACAATCAAACATGGGTTGCCTCCCAAGAAGCGCTATTCTTTATTTATGAGTCTTGTAGCTATACTCAAGTCATACCCTATGTCATCTCATTACCATCATCTTCTTCCTCATGATGATTTCTATTGGGATTTTCCATATCATAGCTGTGTTGGCTTGTGCATCTTTCTAG
>CM040238.1:268430197-268491459 GCA_022545495.1 Chrysanthemum lavandulifolium
TGCAAAAGCGAAAAGAAGGATCAAAGTGCTCTTTACACTCATCTATCAATGTCTTGATGATGCAATGTTTGAGAAAGTTGCAAGCGCAACTACTTCCAAGGAAGCGTGGAGATCCTTCAAAATGCTTTCAAAGGAATCGACAAAGGTGAAAAGTGCGTCTTCAAACTCTTGGGAGAGTTGAAAACTCCAAATGGAGAATCAGAAACCATTTGATTATTTCACCGATGTCTTGACCATTTCAAATGAAATGAAGAAATGGTGAAAGCTTGAGTGACACAAGGGTGATAGAAAAGATTCTTAGCTCTTTGCCCTGACTTTGATTACATTGTCGTGGCCATAGAGGTCAAAGACATAGACTCAATGACCATTGATCAACTCATGGGATCTTTACAAGCCCGTGAAGAGATTGAAGAAAAGAAGGGAAAGAATTCTTGGAGCAAGCTTTATACTCAAGGTCTCTTTCAAAGAAGAAAAGAACTTTCTACATGGAAAGGAGCAAGGGCGAGGGCGGTGCTTTTCGAGTCGTGGTGGTTTCAAGGCCGAGGGGCGAGGAAGAGGAAGAGAGATGTCAACAAGAAGATGAAAACCAATGGTCTTCATGTCGAAGAGGTGGTGGAAGAAGCTTTCAATCTCAAGAGGAGGTAAGCCCCAGGCACAATGTTACAAGTGCCGTAAATATGGTCATTATGCCAATGGTGTACTAGCTCAAGACAAGTGGAAGAAAAAGCTAATCTTGTGGAGGTAGAAGGCGGAGATGAGCTTACCTTGCTAATGGCAAGACATAACGAACAAGAAGAGAGGATAGAGCCATGGCATATAGATTCAGCGCAAGTAACCATATAATGA
Source organism: Chrysanthemum lavandulifolium (assembly GCA_022545495.1). NCBI lineage: Eukaryota > Viridiplantae > Streptophyta > Magnoliopsida > Asterales > Asteraceae > Chrysanthemum > Chrysanthemum lavandulifolium. The sequence goes on from CM040238.1 coordinate 268,431,044, forward strand.
ATTGAAGACTTGTTGTGGAGATGGAAGAAAGTAAAGGTAATGTGCGCTGGAGGCGAATCAAAGGCAGGGGTGAAAGGAAAGGTAAGATACTTATCCGAGCTAAAGATGGAAGTCACCAATATATTTCGGACGTATACAATGTACGATCTTAAAGTAATATTTTAAGCGTGGGACAACTTTTAGAGAAAATTACGATATTCATTTCAAGATCGTAGTGCTACAATAAGGAATCCCGAAGGAAAGCTCATAGCAAAGTGCCTATGACCAAAAACGAATATTCCTTCTAAACATTCAACATGATGAAGCTAAGTGCTTAAAGAGTTATTTGAAGGATCATTAGTGGCTTTGGCACATGAGATCCAGACACTTAAACTTTGGTGACTTAAAGTTATTATCCTCGAAGGGAATGGTGAAAGGTTAGATCAAATTGATCATCCCAATCAAGTATGTGAAGGATGCCTTCTTGGGAAGCATGCTAGGAGTTCGTTCGAAAGAGCGACATCGAGCTAAGGAGCCTTTAAATCTAATTCGCGCAGTTTGTGTGGTCCATTACTCCACCCTCTTATAGTAAGAATCTCTACTTTATGCTCTTTATTGATGATTTTTCAAGAAAAACTTGGGTATATTTTCTGAAGAAAAATCCCAAGACTTTGAAACTTTTAAAACATTTAAAACTATGGTTGAAAAGAAAGGTTTAAAATTAAATCAATGAGATCCGATAGAGGTGGAGAATTTTTATCAAAAAATTTAACAAATTTTGTGAGGATAATGGGATCAGGAGATTTCTAACGACTCCTTACTCCCAACAAAATGGAGTGGTGGAGAGAAAGAATAGAACCATTCTCGATATGGTCAAGCATGTTGAAAAGTAAGAAGATGCCAAAGGAGTTTTGGGCGAGGCGGTTGATTGTCGATATATCTATTGAACCGGTGTCCGTCGAAGAGTTTAGATAACAAGACTCCAAGAAGCATGGAATGGGAGAAGCCTACCGTCTCTCGCTAAGAGTATTCGGAAGCATAGCATATGTCCGCGTTCCGACCAAAGGCGATTGAAGCTTGATGATAAAGTGAGAAGCATGTGTTTGTTGGAGGCGACAAGCATTCGAAAGGTTATAAGCTCATAATCCAATCACAAGGAAGGTGGTAGTGAGTAGAGGCGTGGAGTTCGATGAAGAAGAGACATGGGATTGGAGCATCAAGGAAAATGAAAGGTATGACTTTCTTCTATGGTGATGAAAAGAGGCGGGTGAATCAAGTGAAGAGTCCAACAACCTCAAAGTCCAACTCCAACCCAAGAATCACTGCAAGTTCAAGTGAAGGAGAACACGAAGACAAAAGTTTGCGGGAGCTCTCTGAGTGTGACGAAATACCCTTACTTGTTTATCGTTGATTGTGAACCTTTAGTTTTTGAGGAGGCTATGAAAAGCAAGAAATGGAGACAAGCCATGGGCGAGGAGATAAAGTCAATAGTGAAGAATGATACGTGGGAGTTGTGACCCTTAGAAAACCAAAAGGCTATTGGAGTCAAGTGGGTATACAAGACCAAGAAAGCATAAGGCGAGTGGAAAAGTACAAGGCAAGACTTGTGGCAAAGGTTACAAGCGAAGTATAGTATCGACTACGAAGAGGTATTTGCTCCTGTTGCTCGCTTAGAAACTATTAGAATGATTATTGCTATTCTTTGCTCAATATAGGTGGAAAATCCACCAAATGGATGTGAAGTGCATTTCTAAATGGACTTCTCGAAGAAGTTTATGTGGAGCAACGAGGAGGATATGTTGCCAAAGGGCAAGAAGGTAAAGTGCTAAGGTTGAAGAAGGCCTTATATGGTCTAAGCGGGCACCACGTGCTTGGAATACTAAATTGACAAGTATTTCCAAGAACATGGTTTACTAAATGCCTAAGTGAATATGCGCTACGTGAAATTTGCAAATCGAGTATCTTTTCAAATGCTGCATGCGTGGATGATTTGATCTTCACGAAACTCTCGAGTATGATTGATGAGCTCAAAATTCAATAGCGAAGAGTTCGAGATAGCGGACATAGGACTTATGTCTTATTATCTTGGTATTGAGGTGAAGCGGACGGATGATGGAATTTTCATAAGTCGAAGGATATGCCAAGGATATATTAAAGAAGTTTGGCATGGATAAGTGCAATCGGTTGGCACCCCATGGAACATAAGCAAAGCCTTACAAGCATGACGGAGGAGAGCGGTGGGCTCGACTCAATTCAAGAGTCTCGTTGGAAGTGCAGCTATTTGACATGTACAAGACGACATACTCTTTGCGGTTGGTTTAATTAGTCGTTTCATGGAAGGCCTACGACAAAGCATTTGGAGATTGCAAAGAGGATTCTCCGTTATATCAAAGTCTGCAGTAGACTACGGCATGTTTTATTCAACAAGTGAAGACTTAATTTGGTTGGATATAAGCGGCGATGTTGAAATTTTGGAAACAAAGATGATGGAAGAAGTACAACAGGATTCGTATTCTTCCTAGGTAACAATGCTTTTACATGGTCTTCAAAGAAGCAACCTATTGTTACTTTGTCCAGGTTGTGAAGCGGAGTGCGTGGGCAGTGCAACATCGTGTGTATGTCGCGCAATTTGGCTTAGAAGTATGCTAAAGGAGCTACACATGGAACAAGAAGATCTGGCCGAGATCTCGTGGATAACAAGTCAGCCATTGACTTAGCAAAAATCCAGTATACCATGATCGAGTAAGCATATTAACACTCGTTATCACTTTATTCGAGTGCATTGCAGGAAAGATGTCCAAGTGATACATACGGTCCGAGAACCAAGTTCGAGATATCCTCACCAAAGCCGATCAACGAGAAAGATTTTTCAAGACAGCGAATGATGCTTGGAGTCGGTAAATCAAGTTTAAAGGGGGTGTTGGATCGTAAACTTGATTTAGTCAGAAGCCCATATAGTGGAAGCTTCTAGAAAGTCGTAGAATGGTATGGAAGCTTCTAGAGCGACAAAGAATAATCCTAGAAAATATCCATAGATATGTCTAGAATATTGTAGCTAAATGTTATAGAAATATCTAGAATTAGGATAAGGATGATGATGTATTAGAAATTATCAAGATGATGTAGGAAGTATCTAGATAGTAGTAGAATATCCATGGAAATATCTCATCTGAGAACATTCAGTGGAGTAGTATAAATAGGTGTTGTGGTGATGCATTTGTAATGAAGCAAATCAAGCAAAGCTTAAGCAATCAATAATATTCCTCTCTTCCTAAATTTCACTTACAACCTCTTCATCAAATATAAGCCTAAAAGGCCTTGAGTTTCTAACACATCTTCTCATTAGGGGTGTTTGGGATTGCTAATAAAAGAGCTTGTTACAAGGACCCTATTTATTGTGTGTAAGTAGTATAAAAAAACTAACTCTATTAAATTATGACTTCATTGCTGATTTTATAAATGGATTCTTATAAATGGCCTACGAGTCCCATTATCAGGTAGTACCATGTAATGGATTCCCAGTTATCTGTTTGCAATCTAACTTCATGCTTAGTTCTGGATAGCATAAGAAGGTTTTATGTTTTAAAAAGTTAGGACAACGAGTGTTTCTGCCCAAGACAACCCGATCCAAAAGCAACCTGTTTGATCTGTTACTCAGCTCTCCCATTTACAAATAATAATCATGGGGAAAATATACTCTAAAATACGGGCATATATTTTTACAGAAAAAATTGGAAATTCATTAGCCATTTACAGTTCCGTACTATAGGTTGTATTATCTAATGCAAAATTGAAATTACTTTGAGCGGGACTTCAAGATTTAGGGCACGAGAAGCTCATCTCAAGTCTCTGACCCAAAATTGTGAAGCACAGATAGAAGTCCTTGAAAGCATCTTGGATTCTCAGGAAGTAACATGTATTTTAAAGTTTAACTGTTGATTCAAAAGTTATGTCGATCGAGTATGATATCTGATGGAAAATTTCATTAAGGAGGGTGTTTGTTTAAGCTTATAAACTTATTTGATCGACCAAACAGCTCCTTACATCAGTTTTCTTTTAATAATTCCTAATAACATGCAAAAGACGATCAAAATCTTCAACTTGAAACTAATACACTCTTTCCTTGCAGTCGAGCTAGGATGAAGACTTATAGCAATCTTGATATAGTATTTTATTAGCATTAATTTAGAGGTTGACTATTGGTTTGTCCATATCAAGTGCTCTCTTTTACCTTTTAATATTGTTTAAGGTTTTTCTTTATGGTTATAAATTGAATGCATAACATCAGTATATGCCATTTCACAACTATCTTAAAAGTTATGGTAATGCATTCTTTCATTTCCTTAAAGGGAGTAAATATGGAGATGCATTTTACAATTACAAAAGTTAGCTGAAGTAGAAACATGTGTGTAGATAGGCCAAATTTGTAGAAAGTCATGCAAAGTGTTTTCAAATGCTTGTTAAACCAGATTATCTACTTATTGCTTGTTTTATTTACTGTATAAGTTATCAAGTGAGAGGGTGTATGTGATTGCATATTTTAAGTGCCTATCTACTTATTACGTTTAAGAAACAAATAAGCATGTTTATAAGTGTTTGGATTGCTTCAATAGGATTGAGCCATTGCCAAGATTATGAAATCTAATGTAGCGGCCAAGTTTGCTTAATATACATACAAAGTGTGAATAAAGATTCAATTACACCATGTTAATAATATAATGCTCTGTATAAATGTTCATGATGTTTCAGTTGATACAACAACTAAATGTACTTCTTTTAGTTAAGCTTAGTTTAAGTCTCCTTTTACTAATGTCGATAAGATGGATCGCTAAATACCACCGTGCTAGGCGTCAAGCAGTGGTTTTATTGGAAGTTGTCAATGACTTTTTAGTTAACTACTAGGCACAAAAGGAGCGGGTAATTAAAATGTATTTAGTCAATTCGTTATGCTTCTACCCTTTACTAGAATATAACCACAATGTCTCTTTTGACATAAATCTGTTCAAAGTGTTGTTCAATCGACTTAAGTTCTCTCATATTCTGCCCCAAAGTTAAGCTATGGTAGTTTATTAGGTATCGAGTCTTAATGGTTTCATGGGTTAGATGAAGCTCCTACTTGACACAAGTTCGTTTAAAAGTAAGGCTAATCCTTGCCACAAATTTAGTTTATAAGGTGTTTTTAATGGTTGGATATGCAATACTGGATTTAAGAGTAGTTAGTGTTACTTTTTGTGAATTTGCCTTAACTGTAAAACTGTATTTTTGTCATTTATAGGATCCTCTCATGTTCATTTGAACATGAGAGGTAATATTAATCTTCTTGTGATTGTACACTTGGGATAAAATAAAATAAATATTTTGCACTAATAGCAATATACAATTACCACAGCACAACATTACCTCTCATGTTCAATGAACATGAGAGATCATCACTATCAAATTGGACCAAAGATATTGTATTTATCAAAGAAGATCACATGTGTGGCTTCCATCTCTTTATTCTTTTATTATTATTATTATTGTTGTTATTATTATTATTATTATTATTATTATTATTTTTTTTTCAAACACTTTTATTAAAAACTCATGGGATTACAAAAATTAGTGGGAGCCTCGAAACCAACTGAGCCCCCCACACCTCTAGCAATGGCAAAACCAATCCTATTAAAAATATGAGCAATTGCCTGCCGCACCAACGTCTGAGTCATAGAGAATCGTCGAATACGCTTAAGTAAGGTAACCGCATCTTTCTCAAGTTCTCGAAAAGAAGAAAGGAGAAGGGAGAAACCCATATCAATATCCGCACATTTAGCATCGTGCTTGACACGTTTACGTTGTGCATCCTCACCGATCGCCGCCCGGTATAAAATCAATCAGCCGGATTGCGTCAAAGGCGACGAACCCGTAAGATCAACACATATGTCACGTCCGCCATCGAAGAGTAGAGTAATATATCGGTAGGTCGCAAGGATCATCCCATCTCCAAAAGCCCAATATCAACCTCCTTACGGCGAAATCACGACCGAGAGCATATATCAACAAGAACATCACACACAAGGTTATGCCGATGTTTAATGCCAACAATACCCGCATACCTAAACAGCGTGATCCCATATATATCTCCGTAAAATACCTTAGAACAAAATTTGAACACGGCACTGAGCGATAAAGAGAGGAACACCCAACCGGTAGCATAGAACACAACGATAAGCCCTAGAATTCATAGTTTGCCCCAAACCAGATATTGGAGCCACTCTAAGCCAATCCGAAGTATGATCCTCCTTTAGAGAACTCCATAACGCCATCTGTCGAGGAGAAAGATGGAATGTAGACTCAACAGTTTGGGTAACCCGGACGAAATATATATCGCCAATTTCTTCATAAGTTTGGGGCCGACCTCGCTAGGGTTACTCAAAGGTCAATATCCATATTCACATTAAAAGTCTGCAGAGCATCATCAAAAGAGGACCAGTGGTTACAATACCGTAACTAAGGAGAAGCTTAGGCGTAAGCTAGCGATTGAAGTCTAGAAGCAAGGAAGGCATAATTCAAGACATCACTGCGACATATAAACCAAGCCCCATAAGCAAAGGGTAGGGTGGCGAGTCTCCTTGCCAATCACCAAAACCGGGCCCGAGCGGTGACAATGCGTTCCAGGAAGAGCGAAGTGCCGCATCAAAGGAAATCTGAGCACGCTCAAGACCGGAGGAGAGCATGTGGCATAGAAATATAACTTAGAAATACCAGACACATGTACGAAGAAGCAACAACTTCGCATTGAGGGTCATTGAGTTTGTGCAACTGCTTCCATAAGTTCAATAGTTTTAGTAACCCTTTTCGGGATCAACTTACTACCAAACTCAAAATCCACACTATGAGGTCCACCCAATAATTTCACACCATGAGAGGGCGAGAAATCTTGGGGAAAAACACCGATACATACTCACAGGGGTCCTCACTGGCCAAAGACCTCGATTTTATCAACATTGAGGTGTAAGCCACGACACGGTCCATCCGTCATAATCAACTCAAAACCTTACCCACAACCAAGGTATCACCAATAATAGTGCCATCGTCCGCATACCAAGCTTGAAAGGAAAGGTCAAAGGAATATCTAATCTTACATGCGGGGATGTAACACTAAAGCAAAAAGAAGAGGCCCACGGATCACCTTGTTGCGATATGCTCACCATAATATAATATGGCAGGACTAGAATAATAGAATTCAACCCACCACGAAATAGCCAGGAAATGAAGCCGAACCTCTCGTAACATAACAGCACGATCCACCATGTTGAAAGCGTTTTTAAAGTCAACCAACAACATAGAAAGACCAACATCATTCCGCCGTTCCTCAACCAACCGATTCACAGAGTGAAGAATAGCCTCCCCTCCACCCGAAACACCAACACCGAATTGAAAATCATCGAAATAACTATCGAAGAGTGACCAATCATGGAAGCACAAACCTTGGAAACTAAACGCCTCAAAGCGGTCCCAGCGAAGAATAGACGGATTCCCCTCTGGTTTGACTAAGGGTGTGAGAGGAGCACTAGCAATGTACTCACCCAACACCCTCGGGCATTTACCGGCAAGAAAAGGTTCACCACTTGGGTAATAGAAGTGATCAACTCATCGAAATAGCCACGTGAGCACCGGATAAGCGGTCAAAGGTGTTGGGCCCATGACCCATCCCGCCCACAAGAAGTACCACGAGGAAATCATGGGATTATTACTATTATTAATATTATTAAACATCACTTTATTAGAAAATCATAGGATTTACAAAAATTAGTGGAGAGCCGAGAAACTAATTAGGCCCCCACTCCTCTAGCTATAGCAAAGCTAATCCTACTAAAAATATGTTCAGCAGCACGTGTGTCAATCTTGAGTCAACAAGAAACTCCGGATGTGCTTCACTAGGGTTACCACATCCATCTCGAGCTCTCCAAAGGAAGAGAAAGAGAAGGGGAGAAACCTGTATCCAATGTCCGCACATTTAGCCACCTGACATGGACTTAGCGAGTACTTAGAAACAAGGTCTTTCTCAATAACACCAAAGTAACACTTTGACAAAGTTTTCATCATTTGGGGGCATAAGCGCTAGTGGTGACAGAGAGAACGTCTATGTTGCAAGTAGTGTTGAAAATATCAAAAGCATGCTAAAAGAAGAACCATGGGAGACAATACCGGACTTTGCTAGTATCTTGTCCTGTAGAACGCTCGTTTGAATCTGAGGCAAGAAAAGCATGCCGGATAATATCTCCGCTGAAAGGATGCCAAAACCACCCCACTTGATTGGGAGAGTAGCAAGCCGCCTCTTTATTATTATTATTTTTATTAATAAGAAGATCACATGTATCACTTTCCATCTCTTTATTAATAATAATAAATAAAATGAAATAAAATAAATCATCTGACAATTCTTTAGTTAATGGTTGGGATATTTTTAGCAATAAATTTTTAACAAAATGCTTTTAGTGTTCAAAGTATTGAACAATTTGGAGTTAAAACTCGATAAAATCGTCTCCTTGTGTATCAGTGCATTGAGTGTTCCATTCGATATCTTGATACATGTGGCTAAATGAGTGGGTTTGACAGGACATGTTACATGTTGAAATAAGTTTAAACCGAGATGTAAGTTATTTGTTTTGTTATGATTTACGGCTGGTTGAGTAATTCTTTTTGTTAGTTTCCATTGGCTATCATAAATCGCTAATACAATACATATGGCCAAAGTTTATTGATACATGTTTATATTTTTGATTACATGGAGATATTGTATAACTAAAAGTCTAAAACACAACTTTTTGATTCGTTTCTTTTGATCAACAGATATCACCAAGTGTCATTAGATTTAGTATCAGTAAATAGTTATACTAACAATTACAGGTGTTCTAAAAAATATACTAACCATTACAAAGTGGATTAAATAGTTAAGTATTAAAAAAGACAAGCAATTGATGAGACATGAGATTGGACCAGTTTATCATAGTGTAAAATCATGACAAGCTCATATTTCAAGTTTTATTTTGCTGTGGTTTTTGACTTTAGATCAATTAATTCACGAGGTTTAAGGTCACTGCTGCACGTACTCAAAGCAAGATAACTCTCTTTTCTGATAGATTGATGTGGCCACATCGACATTATATACATCAAGCAAGATTCAAAATAAGTAGAGTTACACCTTTATACCTTTCTTAAGTCATGTCATATCTCACCTAGCTTAAAATTTAGTTAATGTTTATGATATTAGAAGCAAGTTCATGATAAACAAAGGTATATTATTTGTAGATATGGACATGAAAAGATAGAAATTTATATGTAAGTTTTCATCTTAGTAACATAAAGTCATAGAACTCAGTTTTAGTATTAAATCAAGATAATACTCGGTTTTAGAACATCGATAAATTAAACAACACCTTTTGTAAATCAAGATAATCAATTGCCAAACTCTATAAGTGGATTTAGTATTAAATCAAGATAATAGTCGAGTTTAGAACATCGTAACAATAAACTATTACTCGTTTCGCCATAAAGTCTACACCTTTTAGTTGAAATCAAGATAATTATCAATTGCCAAACTCTATAAGTGTATTTGTCTGACAAATTCAGCAACAAAGTTGAGATGGCCGAGTTGGTCTAAGGCGCCAGATTAAGGTTCTGGTCCGAAAGGGCGTGGGTTCAAATCCCACTCAACAACATATTTTATTTTATTTTTTTATTATTTTTTTTTTTTTTATTTTACCATTTCAAGTAGCTTAAAATTGAATAACTGGCTGTCACAAAACATTCACTATGACTACCATAAGACTAAGATCAAATATTTCAAAAGTTTCTTACTTCCTTCCATCTCTAAGAAACTCGGAGAGACAAAGAAGAGATGGTTTTATATGCTAATTCACGGGCTTCTTTGACGGAGAAGATACCCGATGAATTGCCAAGTACATAGTAATTTCATAGCGATTACGATTTAACAAAATCAATCAAGCTTATAATACATGGAATCTTATTAACAAGCACAATAAGAGGAAAGTTATAATCAATCGATGGCATAAAATGATGATAAACAAAAGGAAAATTACAGCTTAAATGGCTGTTCCATTTGATATATCGATACATGTGGCTAAATGAGTGGGTTCGATGGAACACGTTACATGTTGGAATGAGTTTAAACCGAAAAGTAAATTATTAGTTTTGTTATGATTTACGGCTGGTTGAGTAACTTTTTGTTAGTTGCCATTGACTATCATAAATCACTAAGTACAAATCATACGATTAATTAGCATTTTTAGAAAGTTACGTCAATGTGTAATAACATGTTTTAATGCTTATCATTCTTGATTGATTTTATAAGCATTTAACATGATCATGGTTTCGGATTCTTATTGGCTACTTTTTTTTTTTTTTTTTTTTTACAATGAAAAGTTTAAAACATTGCTCTTAGTTTGAAAAAGATTTCATAACTGAACATTGAACCCATTTCATATGATGGGAGTTGCTGGTGTATTAGGCGCTTTGCTATGCGCTATTCATGGTGCTACTGTAGAAATACTTTATTTGAAGATGGTGATGGTGCAAATACATTCCGTGCTTTTAACCCAACTCAAGCTATTATTCAATGGTCACTCCTAATCGCTTTTGGTCACAAATCTTTGGGGTTGCTTTTTCCAATAAACGTTGGTTACATTTCTTTATGTTATTTGTACCGGTAACTAAAATGCAGTCAAATTGCTTTTGAAATTGTGAGTCTTATGGTTTGCTACTGAAAATATATGCACAAGTTTTATATGTGCTACTTTTTGTACAGTAAAACTTTGTGGCATTTGATTTGCTGGCGGAAAAATGTGAAAAATGATGCATAGGCCCAAAATAACAACCAAAACATATTAGGAATTTCACCTGGTTCGACATCGGTTCAGGCTATTTCCAGAACTTGGTTTACAGGTCGGTTTGGTTGGTCTTGGCCCAAGCTCAGCCCTACAGCTTGGGTGTCGCTTTTCTCAACCGCCAGCTAGACGTTTGTAGTGGGAAAAGGAAGTGATGCCAGTAGCCCAATGGTTTATATGGTTTAACGGTTTCATTAAGCATGACATACAACATATCTCGGCACATTGACATGGTAACATGGTTATGTTAATTATGTATGCATTCTTAGTGATAAAGATAATGCTCCATTTTATTATTATACTTATGTTCACTGCCATATATGACTTGCAAAAGTAAGACCGATCTTATTTCATCAGTGGTCAGCATTGTTATTTAAAAGAGGCACATAGAAGGATAATTGATAGATGCTACTTCATATACTGATTAGGTGACACAAGCGTCTCAGTGTATATGATTTTTTCAGGGTAACCCACTCTAACGTCGGAAGAATACAATTCGTATTCATCATGGAAATTTCCTTTGCTTTTATTTTTGCCTTTGCTCTTGTGGCCGTCTTTTTCTTTAGTATACTTCTTCTTCTTGAGATCTACCTGAAAAATACGACCTTCTCCGTAACTATAATTTATCATGAGCCAGTTTCCGTTGTTCATCAAGTGCACTGGAGACAAACAGCGAATATCGTAGTTGGGCATAAGCTGATAGGTAACCACATTACTCCAGATATCTCCATCTACATTCAACTTCCACAGGTCGATGCAAAAACCATTTCGTCCAGTCATGTCATATTTGACACATAAATGAATGGACCCTTTGTGAAGAGTAATGGTGGTGGAGGATAGTTTATAAATATTATCATACACAGAGGGAGTTTCTATCTTATGGAACCTCTCAGCTGTTGTGTCAAACCTAATCAAGCCTTCTCTGTTGTTGTAATACTGAAAATAGATATTTTCGCTCATGCAAAAACCTGGTCTCCATTCCCAATCTATTTCTTTTTTGGGGGCCTTCTTGTTTAACTTTCTCCATGAGTCCGCCTTCAAAGAGTATATGTAAACATTGCCAGACTGATCTGTTACAACTAGAAGCTTGTAGTCGTCTTCACAAGAGCTGTAATACAATCCGTCTGCTTTCAAAAGAACTGTAGCATTCCATGTAATCAGGATTGGCTGGTTTAGACAACCTCTTATACTCGGCTGTCAAAGGATTCCACAAAATAATATCAGAGTATCGACGATCATTACACTTTCTTATGCCTAAACATACCAGCCCATGATAAGATGTTAGTATACAGCCCATGTAATCAGGACTGCAGGCTTCAAATTGTGGTAAAGGCGTGGGCAGGGAGCCTTATTAGGCAGTGATTCACAGTCGATGGTGAAGAACGTTGCTGTTCTTCAGAAAAGAAGAAGAGGCTTTGGTCTTTAGATGGGGTCTGTTAGAAGGCGCGGTTGTGCATCTCTTTGAACCTATCTGACATTAGGAACGAGTTCCATTGTTTGGAGACACACTTAAAACGGATTACAGATTTTGTTGGAACCCTTGTTAGTATCTGAAACAATATTACGTCTTGTCAAGTAATTTTTTGTGGGTTGTTGCGTTATCCTTGACCTTAGGAATGAGCCTTCGTGATACCGCTAAGATGAACGACGCGTTAGTCTCGCCCCGGTGTTATCCAGGACCCGACTCCGCGTAAGAGTAAGTATATGTTTTACCGAAGGTATAGTATAAATGTATGTGTGTGAAATGATACCTTATTCTTCAATACTATATGCCGATGTCACCGTCGGTCCTCGGTCTGCTGCATTTCATGGGGTCGTTGGCGATATCGTAGCCGACATCAACCCGACATCGCCCCAGGGTCATGCCCGACATCCACGGGATGAGACAAAGTGTATCCAGAATGCCAAAAAATCGGCGTGTCCTTCGGACGGATGACCGCTGATGTACCTTCGGCTTGGACATTAGAGTATCGGTCCCTTCGGTTAAGAGTATCGATCGGTCCCGCCGGTTAGGAGTATTGGGCCCTTCGGTGTTAGACCCGATGGGGCATATACGTCGTCATTTGCATCATACAAGACTGTTGAAAAAATGTAGACCGATATCAAGTATACAAGGATGCGTCATATTAATAAATACTAGTAATATGCAACATGCTGTTCCAAAAAATAGTAAGAATGGAGCACAAATAATTAACATAAACGTGTATAAGAGACACAATTAATTTACATTACCTGAAGTTAGTTTCGAATTCTTATTTTTGATTGTTAAAGCCGCCATTGAAATTTAATTTTGAGGAAAAGGGGAGTCGAAATAGACTCAGGATGTGTGGTAGGTTTTATAGGATTGATTATGGGTTTTTATGCTAATGATCCACTAAAATATGGTAATTATCTTTTGGATTCATTGTATTGTAACAATAACTTGATAACTAAGTTAAATTATATTCGATGCAAAAATATCGGGTGTTTAAACAATTTATAGTAATAATACATAAAGCAGTTTGTACACAAAGACACAATGTAATTTTCAACGTTTTACAATTCTTATTTGAATGAATCAAAGAATTTGACAAGGATTATTTGTGGAATAGCAATACTACTTGAATGACAATTGTGGTTATCTTCTCTCTAACTTAAACACTAACCCACTTTATGTTTAAGTAAAACTTTCCTTACTCGCTGAATGTTCAACGACCAAGTTTGATTCATCAGGTCACTTTCACATTAATTGCAAGAGATGCATTTAATTCTTGACAAACATGTTAGGCATGTCAGGTTCATCAACCCATTTCTATCAACAACTTCTTTTGACATTTCATGGTCATAACCGGTTGATGATTTTATAAAGACATGATCTTTGGGTTCAGTGTCTGATGAACCTTCAACGAGCTTATCAGCTCCTAGTACATGCTTTTTATGTTTAGGAATTTGGTCACTAATTCACTGACTGACTCTATCTGAGTTATCTAACCAAGACTTATTTATCAACTTTTCTTATTCAAGTTGTTTTCTAGGTGTTTTATTCTCTTTGAGAATCTTAGTGTTTTAGTGCTGAAAGTTTTGCCTGTTTTAATTCTAACCGTTCTTCCCTACATGTATTCAGTTCCTGAACAATATTCCTATATTTCAACATTAGGTTTTGTTTTTGTTCCTCCACATATTTAAAGGAAGCATATAAATAATCAAGAAAAGATTTATATCATCATTATATTCTAGTTCAAGAAGCGTGTGTACCCATTCACTATTTCTAGCTACTTCTTTTCTCATAACTACCTTTTCATCATCAACTAAGACCATGAGTACTCGATCTAAACTAGTTGATCATCATCGATGATACTTCTTCTTCATCCCAGTCATATGACTCAACAACAAGACCTCGCCTCTTGCTTGAGATGGTTGTGTAGGTTGAGATGTTGAGTCACCGAGTTAAAAGAACCATTTTGGCTTTAACTTTGTTTTATTTGGCCTCAAAGTCCTTTTGAATCTTGGTTTGAGCTTTGTTGTGTGGAAAACTTTGTGAAGATGTGAGTTGTTTTGGCAATGTAAGTGATATGAGAGGTGGATGTTTTGAGAAGCAATCTTTTACAAAGTGTTCAGTTTTAATACACTTATAGCATTTAGTTTTCTCATTGGCTTTTTACCCACTGAACCTTGAAAGATTCTTTTTGAAGAATCACTTTGAATTGGCCACTGAACCTTGAAGATGTGAGTTGAATTGGCCAAAAGAATCACTTTGAATTAGCAAGATCATCCATGTATTCTTAATTGCTTCTCAGGTCCTCATTATCACCTGGATAATATTTATAATCCTGAACAACTAAGTCAGGGAAAAAGCAATGGATATGGGTTTGGTTATGGCCATGCTTTCTTATTGCCAACCACATTGATTTTATTTATGAATTGCAAAATAGAAATTTTATGAAATCTTTTAATAATTAGTAATTGTTGGGAATTGCGGATTACAAAACCACAAGCAAGAATGAAGAACGAAGAAACAACGAGGGCTTATATGTAATATTTAGTAGCTTTCATAGTAAGCTATCTATTAGGGTTTGTAACTCCCTCTCCTATATAAAGAGGGTAGGCATCTAGTTTATTTTCAGCTTTTCAATTCATTTCTTAGTAGACATCTTCCAATGAGAGTCTAGCAAACGCATAGAGTGTGTAGTAGTAGTAGTTTATGTAGTAGTTTTTATATTCAATAAAGAAAACCTTTTTGGTGATATTGATTGTTATTATCATTCCGCTGTGCTTTCATTCAATTGATATCATTGATACCCTAGTTGAGTCCGGATCTTGGAGTCTACAGTAATTGTGCTTTTGTTTTATGTTTATTTAACAAATATATAACTTATTTAGAAAAATAAACACGTGCATTTAAAATATACATTCTCACACACTCACAAAACAATATACTTATCTTTATAAGACCCGAACTAACAAACATTTACATTGAATTTATAAACCTTGCCCAACATTGTATGTGGGTATTCATGTATAACAACAAACAGTCAAACACATGCATTTAGTGAAGATATCGGAATACAAGGTTTAAGAGGTTGTATGCATAAGAGACAAGACACCGTTTTCATTTTATGTTAATTGTTAGTTTAGAGCATTTGAGATAATTACAAGTCAATTCAATCCACTCATACATTCAATGTGTTTGGTTGCCACCTGTAAGAAACTTGGCGTTCAATTTCATGGTGATAATACTATGAGTGTGTTTAGTTGGGGAAAAACACCCTTATTTAATTTTCTACAAAATATTTTGTGAAAAATAAATAAAACAGAGATCGCGTTCAAATTAACGTTTTTCAATAACATGTTTTGCAAAATACAAAATCCCACATTTCTTAACTTAACAAGGAAAACTACAAAACAAATTTTAATTGTTTTCCTTGTTTTCCTTTGTAACCCACAACCCTCATTCCTCTTCTTTAAAATAGAAATACAAACATCAACTAAACGCGTTTTCTATATTTTCAAGTGTTTTGTGGAGATAAAATTATCTTTCAAATTTTTACAAAACTAGAGATAAAAAAGAGATTTTTTTCTCTAACTAAACGAACCCTATATTTTCAAGCTGTTGCATTCAATGTTGGATACATTTTGGATACATTTTGCTGCACCAAAGTTTGATTGCTAGTTTACGTTACATGCTGCTATAAGACTACATGTAAGTTGGTTGGAATCCTGATATAAGAGTGATTGCAACTGCTCAATTAAAAATCACACAATTTATATGTGATAGTCACATACCTTTTGCCATTAGGTCACGCAAGAGTAGTTACATCTTACATAACATATTAAGTCGAAAACATTTCCCCCCCGATTAATTCATAAGATATCAATGCTCTTCATTAGTTTCTAAACCAATGTATCTTGTCTGCTCATAGGACTAATTAGCTTGTTTAAAACGTTACGTCAATGTGTAATAACATGTTTTTAAGGCTTATCATTCTTGATTCATTTTATAAGTATTTAACATGATGATGAGAGTCTGCATTACGTGTAATCTGAACGATAAGGTTAAGTTTTGATTGGATGGACAAGATCATATCATGAACTGATATGGATGTGATAAGTATAATTTACATGTTAAGTGTTGGGTTTTTGGTTCCTTGGATCAAGAATTATTCTAAGTGTTGGAACCACGGACAGTGTTGATGAAAACACGGACAGATGAATGGATCCACTGCTGAAGACAAACCGCGGCTAGTAGTATTGTGTAACCACGGATAATGTAATGTAACCACTGCTAGTCTTGTATAGTCGGTTTAGTATTCTATATTAGATAAATATGGAAAAGATATTTATCTTGTAGGTTACGATTGTATTATGTAAAGGACTCCTTAGCCTATAAAAGGAGGTCCTAGGGTAGATTAGATATCGTATGTTTTATATCCAAGGTCGATACACTTCAAGGTTGTAAAACCCTAATACTGGTTAGAGTATTCGTATTAATAATAATATTGAGGTGTTGAATGTTTATTGTTCTTCTTCTTAAGATTAAGTATTAAATTATGCGTGATACTTAATAAGTATTTGTTTAAGTTAGTTTCTATATTAGATCGTTTGCTCAACTGGGATCAACAAGTGGTATCAGAGCTTGTGATCTAGAAACTGAAACCAAGAAGAAGCTTTGTTACGTTCTGTTTAAGTAAGTTAAGATGTCTGACGAAACACACATGGTTACTGCTTCCAAGGTGCCCATGCTCAAGCATGGAGAGTACCAAATCTGGAGAATGCGAATAAGGCAATTCATTCGCATGATTGATTATGCTCTCTGGGAGGTTGTGGAAAAAGGTGATACTCTTCCTAAGAAGGGTGAGGATGGCAAAGATATATCCATTGTTAGTGAGATCGACAAGGCTAAGAGAAAGATGGAGATTAAAGCTCATAGTATTCTCTCTATGGGAATACCTAATGAATATGCTTTGGACTTTGAACAATATGAGTCTGCTAAGGAGCTTATGGATGCTATAGAAACAAGGTTTGCACATGATAAAGGATGAGGATCCTCTCATGTTCATTTGAACATGAGAGGTAATGTTGTGCTTGTGGTAATTGTATATTGCTATTAGTGCAAAATATTTATTTTATTTTATCCCAGTGTACAATCACAAGCACAACATTACCTCTCATGTTCAAATGAACATGAGAGGATCCTATAAATGACAAAATACAGTTTTACAGTTAAGGCAAATTCACAAAAGTAACACTAACTACTCTTAAATCCAGTATTGCATATCCAACCATTAAAACACCTTATAAACTAAATTTGTGGCAAGGATTAGCCTTACTTTTAAACGAACTTGTGTCAAGTAGGAGCTTCATCTAACCCATGAAACCATTAAGACTCGATACCTAATAAACTACCATAGCTTAACTTTGGGGCAGAATATGAGAGAACTTAAGTCGATTGAACAACACTTTGAACAGATTTATGTCAAAAAGAGACATTGTGGTTATATTCTAGTAAAGGGTAGAAGCATAACGAATTGGACTAAATACATTTTAATTACCCGCTCCTTTTGTGCCTAGTAGTTAACTAAAAGTCATTGACAACTTCCAATAAAACCACTGCTTGACGTCTAGCACGGTGGTATTTAGCGATCCATCTTATCGACATTAGTAAAAGGAGACTTAAACTAAGCTTAACTAAAAGAAGTACATTTAGTTGTTGTATCAACTGAAACATCATGAACATTTATACAGAGCATTATATTATTAACATGGTGTAATTGAATCTTTATTCACACTTTGTATGTATATTAAGCAAACTTGGCCGCTACATTAGGATTTCATAATCTTGGCAATGGCTCAATCCTATTGAAGCAATCCAAACACTTATAAACATGCTTATTTGTTTCTTAAAACGTAATAAGTAGATAGGCATAAAATATGCAATCACATACACCCTCTCACTTGATAACTTATACAGTAAATAAAACAAGCAATAAGTAGATAATCTGGTTTAACAAGCATTTGAAAACACTTTGCATGACTTTCTACAAATTTGGCCTATCTACACACATGTTTCTACTTCAGCTAACTTTTGTAATTGTAAAATGCATCTCCATATTTACTCCCTTTAAGGAAATGAAAGAATGCATTACCATAACTTTTAAGATAGTTGTGAAATGGCATATACTGATGTTATGCATTCAATTTATAACCATAAAGAAAAAACCTTAAACAATATTAAAAGGTAAAAGAGAGCACTTGATATGGACAAACCAATAGTCAACCTCTCTAAATTAATGCTAATAAAATACTATATCAAGATTGCTATAAGTCTTCATCCTAGCTCGACTGCAAGGAAAGAGTGTATTAGTTTCAAGTTGAAGATTTTGATCGTCTTTTTGCATGTTATTAGGAATTATTAAAAGAAAACTGATGTAAGGAGCTGTTTGGTCGATCAAATAAGTTTATAAGCTTAAACAAACACCCTCCTTAATGAAATTTTCCATCAGATATCATACTCGATCGACATAACTTTTGAATCAACAGTTAAACTTTTAAAATACATGTTACTTCCTGAGAATCCAAGATGCTTTCAAGGACTTCTATCTGTGCTTCACAATTTTGGGCGAAGAGACTTGAGATGAGCTTCGTGCCCCTAAATCTTGAAGTCCCGTTCAAAGTAATTTCAATTTTGCATTAGATAATACAACCTATAGTACGGAACTGTAAATGGCTAATGAATTTCCAATTTTTCTGTAAAAATATATGCCCGTATTTTAGAGTATATTTTCCCCATGATTATTATTTGTAAATGGGAGAGCTGAGTAACAGATCAAACAGGTTGCTTTTGGATCGGGTTGTCTTGGGCAGAAACACTCGTTGTCCTAACTTTTAAAACATAAAACCTTCTTATGCTATCCAGAACTAAGCATGAAGTTAGATTGCAAACAGATAACTGGGAATCCATTACATGGTACTACCTGATAATGGGACTCGTGGTGGCCATTTATAAGAATCCATTTATAAAATCAGCAATGAAGTCATAATTTAATAGAGTTAGTTTTTTTATACTACTTACACACAATAAATAGGGTCCTTGTAACAAGCTCTTTTATTAGCAATCCCAAACACCCCTAATGAGAAGATGTGTTAGAAACTCGAAGGCCTTTAGGCTTATATTTGATGAAGAGGTTGTAAGTGAAATTTAGGAAGAGAGGAATATTATTGATTGCTTAAGCTTTGCTTGATTTGCTTCATTACAAATGCATCACCACAACACCTATTTATACTACTCCATGGAATGTTCAGAGATGAGATATTTCCATGGATATTCTACTACTATCTGAACTTCCTACATCATCTTGATAATTTCTAATACATCATCATCCTTATCCTAATTCTAGATATTTCTATAACATTTAGCTACAATATTCTAGACATATCTATGGATATTTTCTAGGATTATTCTTTGTCGTTCTAGAAGCTTCCATACCATTCTACGACTTTCTAGAAGCTTCCACTATGGGCTCGGACTAAATCAAGTTTACGATCCAACACCCCCTTTAAACTTGATTTACTGACTCCAAGCATCATTCGTTGTCTTGAAAAATCTTTCTCGTTGATCGGCTTGGTGAGGATATCTGCAACTTGGTTCTCGGACCTCGTATGTATCACTTGGACATCTTTCCTTGCAATGCACTCTCGAATAAAGTGATAACGAGTGTTAATATGCTTACTTGATCATGGTATCTTGGATTTTTGCTAAGTCAATGGCTGACTTGTTATCCACGTAGATCTCGATCGCATCTTCTTGTTCCATGTGTAGCTCCTTTAGCATACTTCTAAGCCAAATTCGTGACATACACACGATGTTGCGACTCGTACTCGCTTCACAAGCGGACAAAGTAACAATAGGTTGCTTCTTTGAAGACCATGTAAAGCATTGTTACCTAGGAAGAATCTGAATCTGTTGTACTTCTTCCATCATCTTTGTTTCGGCCAGATCATTTGTCGCTATATCCAACCGACTTGAAGTCTTCACTTGTTGAATAAAACATGCCGTAGTCTCACGGTACCTTTGATATAACGAGAATCCTCTTTGCAATCTCAAATGCTTTGTCGTAGGCTCTTCCATGAAACGACTAATTAAACCAACCGCAAAGAGTATGTCGGTCTTGTACATGTCAAATAGCGAGACTTCCAACGAGACTCTTGAATTGAGTTGAGTCTACCGCTTCTCCTCCGTCATGCTTAGAAGGCTTTGCCTTATGTTCTATGGGGTGCCAACTGGATTGCACTTATCCATGCCAAACTTCTTTAATATATCCTTGGCATATCCTTCTTGACTTATGAAAATTCCATCATCCGTCGCTTCACCTCAATACCAAGATAATAAGACATAAGTCCTATGTCATCATCTCGAACTCTTTCGTCATTGAATTCTTGAGCTCATCAATCATACTCGAGAGTTTCTGTAAAGATCAAATCATCCACGTACAAGCGAATGACGGTATACTTGATTTGCAAATTTCACGTAAAGTGCATATTCACAGGCATTTAGTAAAACCATGTTCTTGGAAATACTTGTCAATTCTAGTATTCCAAGCACGTGGTGCCCGCTGAGACCATATAAGGCCTTCTTCAACCTTAGCACTTTACCTTCTTGCCCTTTGGCAACATATCCCTCTGGTTGCTCCACATAAACTTCTTCTTGAGAAGTCCATTTAGAAATGCAGACTTCATCCATTTGGTGGATTTTCCACCTATATTGAGCGACAATAGCAATAATCATTCTAATAGTTTCTAAGCGAGCAGCAGGAGCAAATACCTCTTCGTAGTCGATACCATACTTACGCTTGTAACCTTTTGCCACAAGTCTTGCCTTGTACTTTTCCACTTCGCCTTTGGCGTTTTCTTGGTCTTGTATACCAGCTTGACTCAATAGCCTTTTGGCCTTTCGGAAGGTCGTCAACTCCACGTATCATTCTTCACTATTGACTTTATCTCCTCGTCCATGGCTTGTCTCCATTTCTTGCTTTTCATAGCCTCCTCAAAAACTAAAGGTTCACAATCAGCGTATAAACAAGTAAGGGTATTTCGTCGGTTACCTCGTGAGAGCTCCTGCAAACTTCTTGTCTTCGGTTCTCCTTCACTTGAACTTGCGGTGATTCTTGGGTTGGAGTTGGACTTTGAGGTTGTTGGACTTCTTCACTTGATTCACCCGTCTCTTTTCATCGGTCATAGGAAGAAAGTCATACCTTTCATTTTCCTTGATGCTCCAATCCCATGTCTCTTCTTCATCGAACTCCGTCTCTACTCACTACCACCTTCCTTGTGATTGGATTATAGAGCTTATAACCTTTCGAATGCTTGTCGTGCCCAACAAACACATGCTTCTCACTTCTATCATCAAGCTTCAATCGCCTTTGGTGGGAGCGTGGACATATGCTATGCTTCGAATACTCTTAGGTGAGAGCGGTAGGCTTCCTCCCGTTCCATGCTTCTTGTGAGTCTTGTTATCTAAACTCTTTGACGGACACCGGTTCAATAGATATCTGCACAATCAACCGCCTCGGCCCAAAACTCCTTTGGCATCTTCTTACTTTTCAACATGCTTGGACCATATTGAGAATGGTTCTATTCTTTCTCCACCACTCCATTTTGTTGTGGGGAGTAAGGAGCCGTTAGAAATCTCGGATCCCATTATCCTCACAAAATTTGTTAAATTCTTTTGATAAAATTCTCCACCTCTATCGGATCTCATTGATTTAATTTTAAACCTTTCTCTTTTCAACCATAGTTTTAAATGTTTTAAAAGTTTCAAAAGCTTGGGATTTTCTTCTAGAAAATATACCCAGTTTTTCTTGAAAAATCATCAATAAAGAGCATAAAGTAGAGATTCTTACTATAAGAGGGTGGAGTAATGGGACCACACAAATCCGTGTGAATTAGATTTAAAGGCTCCTTAGCTCTTGATGTCGCTTCTTTCGGAGCGAACTCCTAGCATGCTTCCCAGGCATCCTTCACGATTGATTGGGATGATCAATTTGATCTAACCCTTTCACCATTCCTTTGAGGATAATAACTTTAAGTCACCAAAGTTTAAGTGCCGTATCTCATGTGCCAAAGCCACGAATGATCCTTCAAATAACTCTTTAAGCACTTAGCTTCATCATGTTGAATGTTTAGAAGGAACATTCGGTTTTTGGTCATAAGCGCTTTGCTATGAGCTTTCCTTGAGATTCCTTATTGTAGCTTTTCGATCTTTGAAATGAATATCGTAATTTTCTCTAAAAGTTGTCCCACGCAAAATATTACTTTTAAGATTGGGCACATTATATCGTCGAAATATATTGGTGACTTCCATCTTTAGCTCGGATAAGTATCTTACCTTTTCCTTTCACGGTGCCTTTGATTCGTCTCCAAAGGTGACATTACCTTTACTTTCTTCCATCTCCACGAACAAGTCTTCTTCACCGTCATATGGTTACTTGCGGGAATCTATATGCCATGGCTCTATCCTCTCTTCTTGTTCGTTATGTCTTGCCATTAGCAAGGTAAGCTCATCTCCGTCTTCTACCTCCACAAGATTAGCTTTTCTTCCACTTGTCTTGAGCTAGTACACTCATTGGCATAATGACCATATTCTGACAGTTGTAACATTGTGTTTGGGGCTTACCTCCTCTTTGAGATTGAAAGCTTCTTCCACGACCTCTTGATATGAAGACCATTGGTTTCATCTTCTTTGTTGACATCTTCTCTTCCTCTTCCTCGTCCTCGGCCTTGGAAACCACCACGACCTCGAAAAGTACCGCGTCCTGTCCTGCTCCTTTCCATGTAGAAAGTTCTTTTCTCTTTCTTTGAAAGAGACCTTTGATATAAAGCTTGCTCCAAGAATTCTTTCCCTTCTTTTCTTCAACTTCTCTTCATGGGCTTGTAAAGATCCCATGAGTTGATCAATGGTCATTGAGTCTATGTCTTTTGACTCCTCTATGGCCACGACAATGTAATCAAAGCTTGGGGGCAAAGAGCGAAGAATCTTTTCTATCACCCTTGTCACTCAAGCTTTCACCATTTCTCTTCATTTCATTTGAAATGGTCAAGACACGGTGAAATAATCGAAATGGTTTGATTCCTCCATTTGGAGTTTTGAACTCTCCTCAGAGTTTGAAGGCGTACCTTTTCACCTTGTCGATTCCTTTGAAAGCATTTTGAAGGATCTCCCAGCTTCCTTGGAAGTAGTTGCGTTTGCAACTTTCTCAAACATTGCATCATCAAGACATTGATAGATGAGTGTAAAACACTTTGATCCTTCTTTCTTGCCTTTTGCAACTCCACCCTTTGGGCGGCATTCAAGGAACTTTCATCATCTACTTTCTCAACACCTTTCTCTACAATCTCCCATACATCATGTGAACAGAGTAGCGCCTTCATCCGAATGCACCAACTACCATAGTTGTCTTTGGTAAGGCGAGGTATTGGAACAAGTTCATCATGCTTGACATCGTGATCTTCTAGCTCGATACCAATTTGTTAGAAACTCGAAGGCCTTTTAGGCTTATATTTGATGAAGAGGTTGTAAGTGAAATTTAGGAAGAGGAATATTATTGATTGCTTAAGCTTTGCTTGATTTGCTTCATTACAAATGCATCACCACAACACCTATTTATACTACTCCATGGAATGTTCTAGAGATGAGATATTTCCATGGATATTCTACTCTATCTAGATACTTCCTACATCATCTTGATAATTTCTAATACATCATCATCCTTATCCTAATTCTAGATATTTCTATAACATTTAGCTACAATATTACAGAGCATATCTATGGATATTTTCTAGGATTATTCTTTGTCGTTCTAGAAGCTTCCATACCATTCTACGACTTTCTAGAAGCTTCCACTATATGGGCTCGGACTAAATCAAGTTTACGATCCAACAAGATGAACACAACAGTGGTGAAAAGGTTATCCATAGAAGAGGATTTCGCCACCTACAGAATTTTGAATATTGCATAACATTAAGACATTTTAAATAGGATTTACGCCACCTACAGAATTTTTAATATTTCATAACATTAAAACATTTAAAATAGATAAATGCAGTGACAATTTCAATGCATTCACAAAAATGGGTAGATCTGGGTAGTCTTTCACTTGACGCTGAAATTTTAATATATAATGAAAAATTTATGCCGTCAGTTTGTGGCGTATTCTAATCTTTCAAGTTCGGTTACTTAGGAAGCGTGATCATTTGTGTTTCCTCAAGTCTCCGCATTGATTAATCACACATATTAGTAGTTGACATAAATAAACTTAGGCTGAAAATAAGCTATATTAGTCAATGAAGAACACAAATATATAAAGATATAGAAGGTAAATAGGCAGAGCCATTAGTATGATCAAAAGCATTTTACGTCAAAAGTAGTGAGTTTATAGGCTGGGTCAAAACGGGTCACAAAGCCGTGGGTCAGAACGGGTCATATACCACCTTAAATTTTCTGATACTAATTACTCTAGTAATAAATAATTTCATTTCATGTTTTTAACATCTGAAAAAGTGAAAGGTAGATAAAGAGGAGGTAGTACATTGTAGGTTGCAGCTTCAAGTATATTGTTTTTAACGGTACCTTTGTAGATGTTGAGGTATCACTTGAAAACCATAAGCATGTCTAACATGGAGAATACATAAATCAGTTAACATTCAACTTGAATAAAGTATTTCCGATAATAAGTTAACTTTAAGGTGATAAGAAAGTTATCGACCCTTTATAAACCAAGTCAATTATTCAATGACAAAGATGAGTCATCGAGCCTATAATTTTCTGCATGAAAATATATACTGTATAATTACCACAACTGGATTAGAGATCAGCGATGGCAGAATATGCCAGCTCATGATTCTTTCGTGAAATGCACAGTATTTGGCTTTCGGGACCATTCGACCCGTTACGTTGAACTGAATTTGGAACTATCTATTAGACTACAAAGCAAAGCCCATACTCGGGCTTGGCTCAAATTACATAGTCTGATACTATCGATGAACCTGTAAAATCAGGATCTTATATAACAAAGTGAAATGAATTTTAGTAAGAATTTTGACAAATTTGTATCTTGTGGTTACAGTGTAAAATCAAGGTCTGTTGACTAGACCGAAATAATCCATATTGCAGTTCAAACATTATTTCAATTTCCCTTCTTGGTATACAAAATACAAGTCTTAAGCTGCTTTTCATTAATTGCTTTTGGGCTCTTTTTCCTGGATTTTATTTCCTCTCCTGTTCCTCATGATATCATTGAAAAATACCTAAAAAAATAAATAAATTCAGATAACATATGAGAGATGAAACATAAAAAAAGGCTTACAATTCTGTCCCTAGAAATTTACAAAAGATTAAAAAATAAAAGGTTTTAAAAAAGTTCTCAAAATTTTTCAGAAGATAGGGGAGGCTGGAGAATAAAAAATTGTGAATGAAGTTTTTGATTTTTTATGCTCAAAATATATAAAAAAATGTATGCATCTTTATTTATTATGAACTAAATTTATCATATAGCCTACATATATATTAATATCATTAATAAGCATACAACATTAGTACTTGCTTAAGAATATGTGAAGTAAAACAGCTACAATTTGTGGACATCAACTTACTTGAAAGGGCAGTGCTTCCTCAAGCTCCTTGATAACAGATTCCAGTGTTGGACGGTTGACTTGTGTTTCATCCAAACATTTATATGCGATATTTGAAAACATGTCGAAAGAATTCTGATAAAGGCGTTCAATAGAAGGTATAATGGCTTCAGTAATTCCTTCTTTCATTCTAGGATCTACAATTTCCTGCACTGTTTTGTTTTCAACGTGCCATCGTGTTGTGGGCGCAAGCCCTTGCTATTGTGTGAATTATAAATTGTATCATAGGCCAACTTCCCACATAGGATCTCAGACATAACTACTCCGAGACAGTAAATATCTGATTCTTTTTTCAACTTACCTTCCTTTGCGTATTGAGGATCCATGTACACTTTTGTGCCTGCAATTTGTCTCGAATAGTGCTTGTCATGCTCTTCGTTCTCAGAGTAGAGGAATTTACAGAGACCAAAGTCACCAATCTTAGCATCAAAATTTTCGTCCAACAGTATGTTGGCACTCTTGATGTCACGATGCACTATCTCTTGTCTGGTCCCTTCCCCGGTGTGAAGATAACTCAATCCTTTGCAACTTGAAGGCAGATTTTCATCCGTTGTGCCCAACTGTCATTGGTCATGTTACTTCTGTTTTGTAAATAATCAACGAGACTCCCATTGAAAGCATACTCATAAACAAGAATCATTGCAGAACCTTCGCAAAAACCAAGTAGAGTGAGTATGTTGGAATGCTTACAGCTTGTAAGCATTTCAATTTCTGCATAAAACCCTTGTTCACCTGACTCATCTTCCGTATCAAAGATGCGTTTTACAGCAACTGTGCTTTTTTCTTGGGTATTGCACTTGCATTCTCCCTTCCTCATGTGTTCCAACTGCGTCAGCTGTATCAGTAATTCAATTGCGAAACAATATTTTCTATCAACATGTTCAAGTTCTGTTCTATACACCGTACCAAATCCCCTGACACAATGCAATATTCAGAGGAAAAGTTCTTGGTGGCTAATTTTATATCCTTAAGTTGAATCCTCATGTGTTCCAACTGCGTCAGCTGTATCAGTAATTCATTATGTTAAAAAAAATAATAATAATAAATAAATAAATAAAAAGAGAGATGTGTAGCTGATTAGATATATGCTTATTAGCAAGTAAGTTTAATATTAATTTTATATTGAATGTTGTCATTGGCACACTATAACAAGGGCACTGCACTTTTTTAGCTACCATTGGAGACAGCCTTACGAGACCATGTTTAGGGGTTCATTTTGAGTAAAGTACGTTTTAATACTAATAGCTTGAGGGGACATGTTAAATTATGTAGGTAGTAGGTTGTACAAAAACTAGAAAAAGTCACAATAAACTTGTCTAGCTGTTTAGATCAGATACAAACAAAATCAAGTTGAACACACTTTAAGTTTGTAAACAAATCGGTTCATTAGATGGGATTATCGTAATATGTCTAACGTTGAGATAAAAATAATAACTTTGACACTGACAAGAGTTTATATGGAAAGTGATCTTGATGAGATGAAGATGAAGTTGCACTCCATCAACATATTGGATTTTTTAATCACTTTTTTAAATGTTTAATACAATACAAAGTCTTGAATCATATTGATATACTCACACAAATGTAAAGTTCGAGTGCGACCCTCACATCCAACGGAGGTGCAGCCCCTGACGGATTTAAGAAATTTAAGACACTTGATACTTATTTTCAGAGGTTATATTCTCACAAGTATACTCCATAACATCTCACAAATGTATAATCAGATTAAAATGCATAACTTCTTATTTGATGGGACGCTTACATAACGTTATGTCAAAGACTTTTTAGTCTTGACACTTTAATCACATGGATACAGTTTTAGACAAATTTGCAATTGATAAGTGATCACCTAGGTGCCATTTGATTTTGACTTAAATGCCTTATTTAGGATATTTTCTTAATCTGCAAAGTCACCAAGTCGATGACTTGCTTCCTAATTGACTTAATAAAACAAGTTAGGAGGGTGATGTTTTTCTGATTAAGTCAATTATATTGTTTAGACATTTACTCAGCATACAAAATAAATAATAATGTTTATCTAGGAACATGCATCATATATTTACACAAACCTTGTATTAAAACACAAATTAAAATTAAAAACAAACAGGCACTTACATAATTGTGAGTTGAAGACTCTTTTGTCTCGCCTCTTCACTCATATATAAAACCTAATATACGTATAACGATATCCCTATACCTAATTTTGTTTATAGATGCTACATTTTTGTTGTGAAATAGCCTACTTTCTGTATGGAAGAACTAACTAGATATATTGTATAAAACTCCAGTAATGTACAAAAAATAATTACCTTCAACTTCAATTGGTTGGAAGGACCTTTACGTATGACTGTTGATGAGTGTTCCTGTAATGTCAATCACAATGATGAGAAAGAATTATATATGATAGAAAATAGATAAAATGGATATTGAAGGATTAGGCTAGCTCACATGATTTTCATATTGCTCTTGAAGTTTTAATGCTTTTCAAGTCTTTGAAGGACTTGATTCATATTTGGTGGTGCTCGCCGCTCTTTCAAGCAATCATATGCCACTGCTGAAAAGATGTTGAATGATTGCGGATCCATCTGTTTGTATAGATCCGGATCAACCAACTTATGTAGTTTTCTGTCTTCATAATGAAATATGGCCAATGGAGCTTGAAATGTATTATCCCATTGTTTGATACAAATGCTTTCATTCCACACAGGATTTCAAATAACACGATTCCAAATGAGAAAGCGTCCGACTTGTAACTCCCAACTCCAATCCTATCATCGCGGATCTAGATGCCCATCTTGAATCACCATGGAAAACTCAAAGCCTGATAATTTGGCTTCCCAGTTTTCGTCTAGTAAGATTGTAGTGCTGTTGATATTATGATGGATGACACTATAATTGCGTCCCTCATGATTATGCATGTAACTTAATGCACTCATAGCCAACACTTATCTTCAATCTTCTCATCCATGTTAGGGTCGGGTCACTAAGATGAATGTAGAGACTTCCATTGGCCACGCTCATTTATAACGAGCATCTCATCATTTTCTTCACAAACGCCGACAAGAGATCATATTTTTATGCTTAAGATTAGAAAGTATTACTATCTCCTTATCGAATGCATCGTCTTGCATCCAATAACTATGATCCATCCTCCGTACAACAACATTGACCGAATCTCCAGATTGCTGTGAGAGTTTGCCTTTGTACACTTTGCCTAATCCACCTTCTCCGATTACATTTTCATCAGCAAAATTGTTGGTGACAGATGCTATCTCTTCATATGGGAATTTTATGGGAACAGAAGAATTCATTGTATGTATCTGTGTTTTACAATGAATGAGAACTTGAAAAGAGATGATAATTACGCAAGAAACACGAAAAAACACACATACAATTACAGTCTTTTAATTATGCTACCCACAAGCCATCCATCTCGTGTTATAGCAAAAAGTGTTGTCACCTCAACACTTTTTACGTATAACTCGAAGAGTTGAGATCAATATAGATCTCATATTTACCATAGATCCAATAAATCAATCTTAGCCATCCATTTAAATCAAAGTTAATAAAAAACCATTTTCCACTTTTTTTTTTAAAACAACATATCTTGCAAACGGTAAATCTTCAAACTACAAAAAATACACCATCGCGACGAGAATTAAATTATCTATCTATTAATATGCACTTTTTTATATTTTCGACAAAATTTTTTTTTTCAAAAATTCCGCCTAGAAAAATCATATATGATTTGTAAAATCATATATGACTTTCAAAAATCATATATGATTTTCACAAATGATATTTGATTTTACAAATCATATATGATTTTCAAAAATCATATATGATTTGTAAAATCGAATCATATATGAGTTTCACAAATCATATATGATTTTTCCGGTAGAAATTTTGAAAAAAAATCATTAAAATATATATTAGTGCATATCTATAGAAAGATAATTTAATTCTCGTCGCGATGATATGACTTTTATCGCGTAACAATTAACGGTTTGCAAGATATTTAATTTTTAAAAAAAAGGTGAAAGTTTATTTAAAAAAAATGAATTACTATTATTGCTTTATTGGATCTATGGTAAATTTAAGATCTATATTCAACTTTTGCCATAACTCGAAACCTATAACAAAAACAAAAAACTCTCTCCTTTCAAAAGTTGACGTTATAGGATACCTCTGGCCCATACATAACTCAATAAAACACAAATACAAAATAATAATAATAATATAAATAAATAACAATTAGGGATAACGTGGGCTGGCAAGTACAGCGCGGAACCTATGGTGCGACTCACGTTATAGACTGGTGTTTTCAGTCCGCGCGACCCGTTCTAACCATGGACACCAAGCCCTCTAACAACTTGGTCATTAGGCAAATCAGATATTTAATCAATAATTAACTAAGAATGTATTTTAAAAAATTTAGCGCGCATCAAACTTTTCTTTTCAAATTATGTACACCAACTTTTGAATCTTTTGTAAATTACCGATTTGCACGTGATGATAACATGTTACTCGTCATTTAGTACACATAGTTAGATGTTTAGTTTATTTTGGTGTATTGGATTAACTAATTATTCTTATATTTCATTAAAACCAATAGCTGGATGATTGAGATTTTTTTTAAACAATTGATTTACATTAATTAATATTTGAATTGAACTCATTGATTTGACACCGGCATGACCGGTAGTAGGTATTTGATTACCAATAGGTAATAAGCCAAAAGTTTAATATGAATCTCAAATTTAGTATATATCTTAATGAACCAATCATAATAATTCATCTTTCTAATCAAAACAGAAAAATAAATTTTCACCCTTTTAAAAAAATATATCTCGCAAACAGTTAATCATTACGTGAAGAAAATCATATAATCGCGACGAAATTAAACTATCTCTAGATATGCACTTCATACATTTTAACGATTTTTTTTCAAAATTTCGCCTAAAAAAATCATATGTGACTTGTGAAAAACACATGCGATTCGATTTTTACAAATCACATATGATTTTTGCAAATCATATTTGATTTGTAAAAATCATTTATGATTTGAAAAAATCATATATGATTTTACAAATCATATGTGATTTGTAAAAATCATTTATGATTTGAATCATATGTGATTTTTCTGGTCGGATTTTTTGAAAAAAAAAAAAGTTTGCCGAAAATTTAAAGAAGCTCATATCTATAAAAAGATAATTTAGTTCTCATCGAGATGGTGTATTTTTTTTAGTTTGAAAATTTACCATTTACAAGATATGTTATTTAAAAAAAAAGTTGGAAAATAATTTTTTTATTAATTTTGATCAAAATTGAGACTAAGATTGATTTATTAGATCTATAGTAAATATGAGATATATATTGATCTCAATTCTAGGCAATAAGCCTCTAAATGAGGTATATTTGTAACTTCCTAATAATTTGATGGGACAATGTATACGGAGGCCACGAGTATTATATTTTCTTCATCAACACCTTCCATTTTTAAAACTATTTTAAGGCCACCAAAGTATGCATTTGTTTTCATTTATATTAATTCCGACAAAATTTTTGAGAAAATATAACACGGCTAAAATGAACTCAATGCTAACATAACAGTTTATAATCACACGAATGAAAAATACAAGGTGAAATTATTAATTATAGCCTACAATTTAAGCCGTGCACAAAAATAGAAACTAAGAGCCAATTATGTTGTGTTTAGTTAGAGGAAAAAGAAAAAAACAGAGATCGCGTATAAATTCTTACAAAACACAAATCTCTTATTTCTTATTTTTTAACTTAAAAAGGAAAATTACAAAACAAATTTTGATTCTTTCATCGTTTTCCTTTGTAACGCGAGATCGACCCTCCCCCCCTCCCTCTTCCCTTCTACAGAAAATGCAAACATCAACTAAACACGTTTTTTATATTTTCAATTATTTTTTAGAGATAAAATTTCTTTCCAAATTTCTACGAAACAAGAGAATTTGTTTCTTCAATTAAAGGCACCCTAGTGTCTACATATGTTCTATCAATTCAGGTCCTAAACATTTTAACAGCAGTGCGCTTTCTGTTTCTGAGTTTTTCTAGAAAAGAAGAGTATGTATGTTAGAAAAAAAAAAAAATTTAAAAAGAAAAAAGTTTTTTGTTTTAGAGAAAAGGTGTGAACATTTTCTCTCAAAATTTTCCTTTCAAGAGCATTCTAAGAAAGTATCTATTACAGTATTTCTTTTTCTTTCTTCCTAAGTCAAGATCAAAAATAAACGAATTTTATTTTTCTCATTTTACATTTTCCCAATTGTTTTCTTTCCTCCTCCTCCTTTTAAAACTCAGAAACAGAGTGTTAACAACGAGAAACACAGTCATACAATTCAGATCATATCGAAGAAATCTTACATAAACAATGGAGACGGAAGAGATCCTGGGAAAGCCGAACCAAACAAAGAAACTTTGGAAAATTTGACGAAGAACAACAATGGAAGATCTATCCAACGTTAATCTTCACTCAGAAAAGCTTCAGGTAGTTCACATAAAATATTAACATGCATCTTAAAGGTGGTAGATATCGGTGGTTCATCAAAACTAATGGAGACTTAAATGGGGACGAGGGAGGTCTGGCAGTAAATGAAGATGCTTTTTTAAAAATTATTTAAGGGATAAGGTAGAGTTGATTTATTTGGAGAACCTTTGATTGTAGATTGTCGGTTCTCAAGATTAAATTTTGAGTAAAAAATGGTTAAAATAACCACAGCAGATAAGAAAATGGTTGTCAGGGCCGGCTTTAGGGAATGTAAGAGGTGCGATTCAGCAGCCACCGCTTAATGAGCGTTAAATTTCACGCACTTTATTATATATATGAACACATATGATCTTGAAACTTAATTAATTCATGACTTCTTATACATATATATATTATATGTGTTTTGAAAGCCTCTTTGTGATAATGATACGGTGGCCACTGAAATCAACGAGAATACCATATTTCGGTCAATCTTACCCACACCTACCCCAGTGGCACAACCTACCCCAGTGGCTAGATGTTGACTACCCTCTTCCTTCTATTCACATATTCGTTATCCTAAACTTTCATATGGTACCTTTAACAATTACTAGTATATGAAAAGCAAATTAACATCATCATGTCTTCATCTTCCAAACAATTAGACACAGCCGACATGTCTTTTGTTGATTATGTTAATAGCTTAAGAATCCCATATGAAAAATAGAATCAGCCACCAACAACTTCACTGATGCAAATCTCCTTCCCACACAATCACCTTCGTCCTCTTCTTTTCCGAAACTTATTTACACCGGACAACTCGAACAATCAGATGGACAATTGCTCGATATTGTTGCACGGAAAATTCGAAAGAGCAAGACAACATTGTGTTCAACGAGTTAGTCACATCTTACTTACTAAAGCATAAAAATATCCACTCTATTTTTAAGATTTGTGACACAGATGAGCCAATCATCATAAGCAAGTATGAGGCGAATGGAAGTCTTGACAAACACTTACGTGACTCAACCTCACATGGATCCAAAGATTGCGTATTTGTGTGCGGGTTGCTCATGCTTTGAGTTACATCCATGATTATGATGTAGAAGGCGATTTTAGTGTCATACATGGTAACATCAAGAGCTCCAAGATTTTACTTGATGAAAACTTGGAACCCAAGTTAAATTGTTTTGGATTTTCCATGTTCGTCAAAAAGCATCAGCCTCACCTTACTAGAAAATATAATCGCACGTTACAATACACGGATCCTGCTGCATGTAAGTCCGGAAGGTTTGACTCATAAGTCTGATGTCTTCTCCTTCGGAGTTGTTTTGTTCAAGTCCTGTTTGGGAGATTGCATCTGTTAAAGATGAAGATAATTGGTATTTTGCTAGATTGGCGAGATCAATTTATGAAAAGAAAACACTGGATGATAGAATCAATGTTGATCTACATAAACAAATGGACCTCGAGTCACTCGATATCTTCTCAGAGTAGCATATTATTGCTTGGAGGAGGAATCCTCACGACGACCAAATATGGTTCAGATTGTCAAAAACTTGAGGCATCGTTGGAGCTTCAACAAAATCACCAAAGTCTTGTAAGCCCATCATATCATTCCTTTGGTATTTATTTTCTACCATTAATTTTTGTCATAGTTTATTAACTAGTTTTAACCCTTATTACAGTCAATTTAATGTATAAATAGTGATAATAACGGGTGGCTTTTTATAAAAAGTTTATAGTTCATGGAGTGTTTGCCTAATTTATACAAACATATAATAAATTATGTGACTTGAGAACTTGAGGTAAATCTATTTATAATCCTTATAAAATTAAGCAATTTGGTTAATCTTTTATGGAAATGTAAACAAGCCCCAGATATTGTTAACAACAAAGTTTCTCATGTTTCGCATTTTCCGTTAATATGACCTAATAAGGAGAGTGATTTTTTTTTTTTTTTTTTTTTTTTTTTTTTTTTTTTAAAGGTAAAAGGTCATGTGTTACTCAAAAAACGTTTAATACAAAAGATATGGGTGAATCCCATATCTTAGTCTGTTACATAGGCGGAAAAGCTTAAATAACAAGATACTTCCTATTCTCTAAGAAAATAAATCACTACTCAAAAGATAACATTAGACTTCTATGAAAATATAATTACTTCCTACCAAAGCCTTGGAGCTTGATACCATACGTGTCATAAAAAGCATCCAAATTTCCTGGAAGATCGTAGACCTGATCCGCATAGTCATCATAATCATAGTCATCATAATCATCTTCACAATCATGACCACCACCAAATAGGTTCATTGACTCATCAAAAGTGTTCACAACCTCCTTTTCATCACTGTCGGAATCAACAATCTCTCCCACCTTAGAGAATGGGTTAACCCTCTTAGTAGAAGAAGAAGATGGAAAATCCTTTTTATTACTCGGATAATCAACTTTTTTAATAGGATTACCATCATCATCCACAAGAGTAGCTTTCCCATCAATAGGAAGCTTTTCAAACTCCCCAATTTTCTCAACAATAGGGATATGACCAACCTCGTTAGCTTCCATTGAATCACTCACAAGCGGTTCATGCAATGTATTACTAGTCTTTGGAGACTCATTCTTCTTTTCTTCCATTGTACTACCAACATCCACATCCTTATTCACTTCCTTAGTAGGAATACCAAAGTCATAAGTATCATCCATACTAAGGGCATCAAATTTATTGGATGTAGCAACCTTCATTCCACTCGTACTAGGCACATCACCAGCCTTTTTTAGTGACATCGACTTGCTTAGGATCAGCAGGAGGCTTTTTGGGTTGATATGAAATGGTTAATGATTTCCAACGATTTTGTTTAGACATTTTGTATTGTATTTTGTATTCGACATAAATCTCGGAAACTAGATGTTAGCAACAATCCAATCTCGTAAGTCTCTTAAAAATACATGTAGTAAAGTTGATTTGCTAATCTACTGTACTTTTCTTTGATTTATTACTTACTTTCCATATCCATCCAAAATGCATTTGTCTAATTGCAAATCATTTAATTTGTTCTATTTTCCTAACTAATTTCACTTGTATTTTTCAATTTTCGATACTCAATGTCAATTATTACGTATTTATTACTCCCTTATAACACCACATCATCATCTCCACCAAATTCATAACTCCCCATTTTTTATACTACAAAATTGTAAGACACTATGATTATTGGTAGTTAGTTGTAGCTAGAGTTGTTTGTTTTTATGGCATGTCATAAACACTATTTATTTCGTTATTATCAAGAGGTGAATGTGATCCTTCAACCATATTTCATTTGTAGTTAACCTTGTTTTATGAGTAATACATTTTACCGGAGTAACTATTTACTAAAAAAATGTTTTATATGTAGTAAAGATGATGTAGATGTTTATATAATTCAATAAAAAGTAAATTGTATTTAAATTAATAAACAAATTATTTTAGAATATAACAGTTTTACTTATTTAAACTCTACTCAAATAATTAGGATCGATAGAGGTGGCATTGTCTTAGTAATATCATTAGCTCGCTAAGGTTTTCCTTTTTGTTTGAACATAGCTCACTAAGCTCAAAAACTAAAAATAAAGTGATAGATATATATTGTTTCATAACTTGAGGTACTCCCTCGGTCTAGAATATAAGTCCATATTTAATTTTAAAAGTTTTTTTTTTTTTTTTTTTTTCAAAATTTTTTCGTGCTATTTGATACTTAATGAAAAGTATACACATGAAAATACATTTGAAACATGAATCAATTTATATATTTTGTATCAATTATTATATAACACGAAAAAAAATTACGGTCAAAATATGAAGAGAACGACTTGAAAAGTCAAAACGGACTTATATTTTGAGGCGAAGATAGTAATATTTTAGGTAACATAGTACGATACTTTGTGTAACATAATATTGTAGGTAACATAGTATGATATTTTGTGTAACGTAATATTTTAGGTAATATATTTTAAGGTAACATAGTATGATACTTTGTGTAACTTAAAGTTATCCGGTCAATGGTAAAAGTAATTGGCGATAACGTTTGGCGGTTGATATTCCCCACGGCCCCACCTCTTCTCTTTCGCATGAAAACCACCCACAATCCAATTACCGGATCGGAGGCTACATCTCCCTTTCCCATGGAGAAACCACCCACAATCCAATTACCGGATCAAAGGGTTAACCACTTCTTATCCTCCAAAGACTTAAACAACCTTTTCAATACCTAATTTCTAAAACCTAAAATCAAAGTTTGAAGCTTTTCACCAATTTTGTGAGGTAAAGATTCTAAATTTTTATTTTGTTAAACGATAAGTGGTTAGTTAATTTATTGTGTCGTATGATTGTTAATGTCAAGTTAGTGGTCCAATCTCGAGTATTGAGCATTTGTAGTTGAATGTGAACTTAATTATGATATGTGGTATGTATAAAAACAACAAATTGCTCTTTAGATTTTGAGCATGAAAATTTGTGGTCTCCGAGTATAGGTCCCTTTTTCCGGATGTTATACTTTAAATCTTTGGTGTTGTTAATTGTGAATTTTGGGTTGGGATATTTACAAAAGTCGGATGAAGAGATATCTATATACCAATATTGAACGATTACAAGTAAATGAGTAATACCAAGAACTTTCAAGTCCTAGTGTCATAGATATATGCTTTTGTGGAAATAGGATGTTGTCTCGTTGTTGTAGATATAATAATAAGCCTATATTAGCACATAATTACATAAGTCTCAAAGTAAACAAGTATTGTGTGAGCATTAACAATATCAAATTAATGATAATTACCATTTGAGCTATTGGTTGCGGCATATGAGTACTAGGGTGTTAATCGGGTTATCGAGTCGGGTTTGAGGCTTATCGAATTGGTCTATCGGTATTGAGAATATAAAAACTAACCCATGACCCGACCCTATAAGGTATCGGGTCATCGGGTTGCGGGTTATCGGGTTACATGCTAATTTTATCACATAATTTGCTTGTTTCTTAAATTTGTTAAAACTAGTTCAAGCTGCCACATAATCGTAACCATATATTTTACTCATCACTTGTACTGTATCGAAAATAAACAAAATGATGCTTACGACATCGAATTTTGTGGGATCCCATAACATCATTGCCAATCTATTTCTTTATGCTTATTCAATATTGTATTTGCATTATAATTGAGACTAGTTTTGGCATTGTTGCGAATCGACTTCCTTTGTTCATTTTGACATTAGAATATAATGGTCGCTAATATTATACTTCTGTATAAAACAAGGTTATTGTACCTTGAGGCTTTAATTTACTCTTGTATTGAAAATTTGAAATGCAACTTGTGAATAATGAATGGTTTACAACACACTATACATATTGAAACACACCTTTAAGTTATTCTTGATTCAATATTGAATAAACCGTAGATAAAACAAGCATATTTACTTTTCACTTTCAGTTCGGCAAACTTGTTTTCTCAATAGGAGTGATGAGCAAATTGGTGAAGAACCAATTGACTTAGCACATATCGGATACTAACTATATAAAACTTATTATGTTGTCGAAATTTAGGTAATACAATGTCACGAAGAGGTAAGCGAGGTAAAGCGAAGGTAAGAAAATATATCCACCGAGTCGTTCTATATCGATTTCAATGAGGATGGACTAGCTATTAGACCCACACGCAGTAGATTTGCTTCATGGTTCTCACTCGAATTGAAATCACGTATTTCTTATCATTTGGAATGGGATAAAGTAACAGAGGCGATGAAGGATCGCTTATGGCTATCTACCAAGGTGTTATGTTTATTAAAATTATATATGTGATTTAATTTATTTATGTATTTGTATCGTGAGTTAATATCATTTTTTTTTATTTCGAAACCATTAGGAAACTTGGAACATTCAAATGATAATGCGAAGGGCACACAAATGAGGATAGCCAACGACCTATTTAGGAAGTTTAAGCACAACCTTGTTACAAAAGATTCAAGCCTTAGCTAATCGTTTCATAAACCGCAAACACCGAAACGAATGGATCATTGTTGCATCTCCGATGGAATGTATGATACAACCATGTCAGTATATTGAATACGAGTCTTTGTTAGGTTGGATGACAAACGATCGCTTGATGGTACAATACTACATTGGTGGTGCATGTAAGTTTATGTTTTAATAATTATGATAACAAAAATTCTTTCTAATCAATTATAATAATTATTATATTCTTGATTTAGGCACATGTTTGAGATGGTAAGCAAGGAAGAGTTTAACAAATGTGCATTTTTCAACCCGACAATCGTCCAAGGGCGTGTTTGTGATCTTGAGAGAGATTTTGCCATACAACATATTGTCACTACTGTTGAAGAACATAAAGAGAAAGATATATTCCTTGCACCGTATTTGCAAGAGTACGCTATTTTCTTGTTATAATATAGGTTTAATTAACATACTTTGTTTATACTAAGATGTTTAAACTTTTTGTGTAGTTCTCACTGGAACTTATTTTTAATCTGCCCCAAGACAAGGTCTGGATACATATTCGATTCATACAATCGAGATAAGAAAAGACCTAACATTTTCTATTTGAGCAAGACAAATGGAAAGGTTAGTACTTGACTACTTGCTATTCAATGTATTTTTAGTTAACCGTTAAGAACTAAGAAAGAAGCGCACCTTTGTCATTTTATTATAAGCTTCCACTATTTGAAATCGTTTTAAGCTTTAGTTCTTTGTTCATGTAAGCTTACTTAAGCTTATTGAAGCTTATGTAAGCTTATTAGTGTTTTAATTTGTTCAATTTCAAGCTTTTGCAAAAGTCAAACTAAGTCGAATTTAAAGTTTGTTAAATTCCGCTTAATGGTTCAATAATAGTTTGAAGTAATGGCACCGCCATTACACATCCCGTATCTAATACATCCGCCCATATATTTGTTCTATAAAATAAACTCTTAACACCATTCTTGTCTAGGGCTTTTGGAAATTCATTCAAATGGACTATGCTTGAGGTAAATCATCCACTATTTGTGTGTATATTAGCTTTTAAATATACATATAATATATAACGATAGTCATTATTTGATCATAGTGTAATCAGCAAGTAGATAAATGGGAATGCGGGTACTACGTGATGAAGTTTGTTTTTGAAACTTTGTTTGTAAAACAAAAAACCTTCCCGGATCAGGTAAATGTTTATGAACTTTTCTTATTTGCATTTAATCGAATTACTTATGTGAAATTATTAATGTTTTATCTTATTATGTTTACAGCTTCATGACTCTAGAAGAGCTTTAAGGAAAGATGAGTTGGACGGATGGATAATCAATGGGGGAGGAAAGTTTTTCAAGGATTATTGCAATGACGATTAGGCGAATTGATGAATTCTATAAGATCGGTACGTTGGAAATATTTGGTTTTCATCCGGTTGCTCAATTGGTTTTCTAGTTGCTGTTGTTGGCGGATCACTTTAGTAGGTTCAGTAATGGTACTTTATTTGTTTTCTTAGTGTCGTTAGAAGGTTTTAGTGCCTGTGTCAAGTCTGTCTTCAATCAAGTAGGATGTTTGTTTTCATTTAAATGGGATGTTTTGGATCTTTTATTTGTTGATGGCTTTGTGCCTCTTTGTATGGCTAGACCTTTTTGTTTATTTAATAATATGTTGTTTTTAAATGAGATTGTTGAAGCACTTCTTGTTTTGTAATTGTTTAATAATCTGTCCAATAAAATTTAGCATTCAACTGTCCAATAACATTTAGCTCAGAAAGCAAATTAAGGTGCTTTTTGCTCCAGAAACCAAAACGTTCACAAACCCATACCATTTTAAGGAACGCTACAACAAACCCATTTTAAAGAACGGTCCAAAGCCAAAATTGACTTTAAAGAAAAACCATTTTAAGGAACGGTTAAAAACAACCGTGACTTAAAATCAGTTTAAGGCAGTTAAAGACCGAACTAAAAACAATTAATCTTTTGAACGCCATTTGTTAAGACGGTTCAAAAACCGTTCTTAAAAATCCTTTTAACCGAACCTAATAATCCTTTTTCCACTAGTGTATACTCAAAAATTTGAGGGTTTTATAAATTCCAGTGCATAGAAGATGTAAATATTGTTTGATAATATTTGAGGGTTTTATAAATTCGAATGCATAGAAGATGTTAAATATTGTTTGATTTCATATTCTGGTGTAACTATGTGACCACAAGATGTTGAAATAAGACAAGTAATGGTACAAGGTCGGTTGAAACGAATTACAATGTTTTGTAATTGACAAAAGATGGGGACTGCAATGAAAGCGAGGGATAATAATAATTGTGATATCTCAAAATAATTATCTTTTCTTTGTCAATTCTTGAAAAAAATATTGATGTTGATGTTGTCTATTAATTTAAGCCACCATATTTAGCCACCATACAGGTAGTTTTCAACAAATAACGGATCATGTTTACGTTTTGCAAGTTATCATGAAAAATATATTTTTTTTAAAAAATTTATATGTAAGTGGTTTTTTTCTTAAAACGACACCATATTTGAAATCCAACTCTCTAGTTAAACCATCCAAACGGACACGTCCTGGGACCTGAACCACTAAGAGAGACCCGCGAAGGGAAACCCCTAAGACTCACGGCTTCGCATTAAAGAGGAAAAACTGAAATTTTATCTCTCATGGCTTGAGCCCAGGTAAAACGTTCCTAAAGCTTCGTAAGAGCTCAAGAACCTTCTTTCTTATAGTTTTCGTCGAAATGTGTATATAATAAGTTTATTATCTACATCTATATTATGCGCATTAAAGTGTTGTATATAATACTTTTTTCCTTAATTATATGAATTACTAATTATAGTAATATGTATAGGCTTATATTT
The DNA here is from genome assembly GCA_022545495.1 of Chrysanthemum lavandulifolium. Lineage (NCBI taxonomy): Eukaryota > Viridiplantae > Streptophyta > Magnoliopsida > Asterales > Asteraceae > Chrysanthemum > Chrysanthemum lavandulifolium. Next base: position 268,472,425 of record CM040238.1, read on the forward strand.
TTAAGATTTCATTTTATAGAAAATTTTAGATACATTATATTATAACATTAAAAAATAGAGAAATTGCAAAGAGCGCAAATTTGAACTTAAATCAAATATCATCATTCGACGATTGAAAATAAGTCGTCACTCGCTCACCGTCATCAAAATAATGACACGCCTAAGTTTAAGTTCTTTTTTACATTTTTCTAAAAAATATTTTGCAACAAAGAACTCGAATGAATAAAGTCAATAGTATAGGACAAAAATAGGAGACATATTTGACAACTTGACCAAAACTTTATTACGGGACCACTGGCAACAAGTGTGTGTGTGATTGCGTGATTGCCAGGATATTTTCATTGACGTGGGCCCACTTTGCCGGTTTTCATTAGATTACTACCAATAGCCACATCCAGTGGCGGAGCCAACGAATCTAGTTAGAGGGGCCAATCGAGTACAAATTTTTTGTAAGCAGTAAAATTTTGAAATTGTTCGGGTCAAATCGAGTCGGGTATTGCTTAAAACAAAATTCACTATGTTAATTTTGAAATAATTCGGGTCAAGTCGAGTCGAGTATTGCTTAAAACAAAATTCACTATGTTAGTTGTTAAGGCAATGCATACCAGCCACAGGCGTGTGTTTGTGATGTGTTGATAAATGAAATCAAATCAAAGCCTGTCAAATTTATAGATGTAATTCTAACAAGTTAATTTGTACATGGTTATTTTATGATATACACATTTTTTGACGATTCTCATTATTTACGCATTCAAGATTGCATCGCATAACACCAGAATGATAAACGCATGAACGATCAAAAAGCGCGCTGTAAGTGATCACCTCCCATATTTTATGTTAGTTAGTTGTATTAAGAGTAGATTTACTTGAATGTAAGTTTGGTTTTAGACAAATATGGACTTGAAAGAGAAAAAAGTATAAAACAATTTTCAAAGTTGAGGGCATATCTCATTTATGGACGAGGGCACACTTGTAAATTCAGCTTATTTCTAATGTTTTCCTGCTAAAATTGCATACGAAAGTACCATCTGCACAAACTCTGTTGAGGGCACAACCCCCCACCATATGGCTCCGCCCCAGGCCACATCACGGGTATGTTAAGCACGAAGAGGTGTGGAGCTTTTTGAAGTGATGAGCGGTTAGCATGAACATTTTGATTTTTAGTAATTGTTTGGCAATTGAGCGGTTAGCAATGGTCACTCCCTCACATTTTATTAAAATATTAACTTTTATACAAACACATATCACTAAATACTCTACATACACTCACAACCCAAATAATAAATAATAAAAACACGAATGGGCCCAACTTTGCACAAATTCATAAGCGATGAGCATGTCACCGATCATTTTTTCCCCTCATGCGTGAGGTTGGCTAACCCAACGGGGTGGCGCGTAGTTGAGCTGGTCACAAAGGCTCAATCCCTCCACTATGTGCAGTCTTAGAGCATTGGGTACCTATTGGTGCCATCAAAGTTTTGTCATCTTAACATTTTTTTCCATAACACAATAATATATCACACTACAAAACACAACTCCTCTTATAACACCACAATAGACTTTTCTTAGTTATAGTTATAGCACTTTTTTAGTTATGTTATTTTCAGATTATGTTATGGAAAAAAGTGTTAGTTATAAAGGAAAAAGTAACTAAAAACTAACATTATAAACATAAATAACGATGTAATAATAATGACATCGTGAGACTTATAATATAAGCGTATATAAAAACAAGGTTTAAATGAAATTTTTATAAAATTAAATAAAACAAAATCCTTTCTTCTTCCTCCCTTTCTTTGTTGCTACAACTTTAGACAAGAGAAAAAAACTTTCACAAACCAAACACAAAAATATAAAAATTGCACAACAAACCGGAAAAATAAAAAAGAAAAAAAAATAATAAAAAGAAAGAAAGAAAAGAAAAGGATCGTTTGGTTTGTTGACAACGCCAACCACGAAAACGCCACATCTGGTGTAGTATCGCGCTTTCCCGTCGCGTTGGGGATGGCGCGGCTAAATCGTCCCGTATCTTATGCTCTTGTGAATTGACGACACTTTCTTTCTTATTTGCACTATCAAATGTAACTTTGGTGAAAACAGTATATGAAAAATGTACAACTGCTTATTGCACAAATTGGTGTGTGCAAATAAAAAATAATAGTGTGCAAATCACTTCGTTTTTCATTTTCTAATGGTCATTCTGTCTCAAATTAATAGTCCACGTTTCCTTTTTAAAACATCCCAATTTATTTGTACATTACGAAAATAGTTTAGAAATTCTGATCAAGTTTAGCATATTATGCTTGCTTGAAATTATTATTATAGACTTTAAAAAAGATATTGATTAATTAGTTAATGATAAAACTAGCATTCTAATAAGGGTAAACACTATGGATAGTGGTAAACCACGCATACCTAGGTCACCACATGGGAGCCTCATAGTGAAGACCCATCACCATCCCGCTTTGGTGGGATTTTCGCTCCTTTTGTTGGTTTGCACCACATAATGTGTAACACCCCAACCCGACAAGGGCAAAGATGTCACAATACGGTTTCATATCGAACTTTTAAATCTTGTACAATAGCGAAGCCTTTACAAAATATTCAAAAAGAAAACATAAATAGCTAAAGTTTCAAAATAAAATCTAAAATCTCTATGGTCAAATCTTGCTCTCACTTCTACTCTCAAACCCGCATCACCTATCCCATAAGCTCATCTTGAATACCTAAAACCGCAGCAGAAAAGAAAATGCGGTGAGCTTACAAAGCCCAGTGAATGATATAACGAACAAAACTAAACAAAAATGTAAATACGAAATTGAAACAAAGAAACGAATAACAAAGTCAGAACGAAATGAGATTCAATGAATCATGGAGGATTCTCATGAAACACATATACACGTAAATCCGGAAGAACAAACAACAAATAAGAACAAACACATAGCATATTGATAACACAAACTGAAGCACATCATAATCAACAGGCAATTAATGAATCAGTCAATTTAAGTCATATAAGTCAAACGGAATACCGAAAGCTAGCAGAAACAACTACTAGAAGTAAACATGTCCTTTACACAAGTCAATTAATCTACATTTAACACACTTATCCAATATCGTAGCAGCGGAACAATAGCATTCAAAACATAGCAGTCACACATACAAATAGAAAACACAGTAGGAAAATGATTCGGTCCAAGACGGTCAAGTTTTATCACACAAGCTGACCACTTGTGAATGGTCAACCGTAACAAACTTCAAACAGTCTGGAACCAAATGCAATTAAGATCTAGAGGAGTATAGTGTTTCCCCATGTCGTTGTGTCCCAACGAGCTGTGCGATGAATAATCAAACGAATAATGATCGAGAGAATTTGAATGGAAAAGGGTTATGATTAAGAATAATTATACCTAAAGAGAAAGTGTATAAATTACAGGGGCTTAAATGCAAATTAAAGAAAATTAAAAAGATAAATTATATTAAATAAACGCTATCACTATTTTTAAAATGATGTTTTTGATTTTTCTTTTATAAATTTGAATTAAAAACTACGTAATCGTACAAAAGAAAATGTGAAACTGAACAATATTAATCCTAAAAATATAAAAATGACATTTTTACAAACCTAATGATAAGAGAAAATTTTGAGAAAAGAAAATTATTTTTAAAACTATTTATCTAATTATTATTAATTAATAACTATTTTACCTATTTAATAATACCTAAAAATATAAGAAAATATGACATAAAGCTAGAAAATGAAATTATGACTTAGAAAAATCTAAAATAACTAAAGAGAATTTTCAAAACTAATTTTGTATTTTTCTCGATTATTTTTCTATTTTCTATGAATTAAAAACTATTTAAAACTAATTAAATTGCTAAAATTACAAATTAAACTATGAAAAATCTGGAAAAATTATTTTTTGCTTTTATATTTATCTTAACCTAGGAAAATTGAAAATTATTTTTTGAAACTTTTCGATTTAATTGTATTAAAAGCTAATTAAAATGCCTAAAACTGCTTTTAAATGAGGAAAAATAGCAAACAAGTGCTAGAAAAATATGAAAAATTCAGGAAAGTCTAAATTAATATTCTCGAATCTAAGAAAAATATAAAAACAGTAGCTTATGTGTGAGAATATGGAATCAGAAGGACAAGTGCTTATAAATAAACACTGAATTAAGCAAATGAGCACAATAAGCTACCAAACTGAAAAAGAAAATTATTTTTAAAACTATTTATCTAATTATTATTAATTAAAACTATTTTTACCTATTTAATATGCTAAGGTTAAGGTTGAGGAAGATTATTTTTATCTTTTTATATTTTATGAAATGGAAAGGTACGAATCTCGGGTATTGGATTTGGGGGTTGGTATTTCTCTGATTACTCTACTATTATCTAATTATCTAAACTAAGGTTGTGGGAGTCTATGTCTAATTAATGTGTGCTCGTATGATAGTTTAAAGATGTGTTTACTTAGGTTGTATTACTCTCAATTATCTCACATTGATGGTTGAGTTGTCACGTCCTTATTCCTAGTTGCGTTGTGTGTCTAAAGTTGTAGGGTATCGTTTCTCCTAACTCTTTGAACTTACCAAAGGGTCTAGTCTACAAACCCACTAGGGATGATAAACTCCTACTCTAAGGCTCTTTGGATGGTTTAGCCTACAACTACTCGGTAATTATATTCTAAGGTTCACAAAGATGAATCAAGCATTAAGTACACAACGAATGACCTATCGCATTACTAGATCATTAATCAACTAAGATAAAAAAACAACCAATCAATATTCAATAATTAAGTTTCATACTTCCTAAGCGAAACACACAAATAAATTAGTGGGACATGGAAAACATGCAAGCATACACACAAATAATCAAAGACATAATTGAATTAACAGTAAAGACTTATCTTGATGTAAGATAGGGTTTAAAACCCTAAAATATTGTACAAGACACCTTAGGTTCGGTTTTAGGTTTTCACTCCAAAAGACTCTCCCCAAAAGCGAAAAATTCGGATTCTATATATAAGATTACATATGCGACGGCGTCACCTTATGTTTAGTGGCGCCAAATCGTGTCGCCGCCATTAGGGTTTCGTCTTGGCCCGTTAACCTTGCGGCGGCGTCACCTTATGTCCGTGGCGCCGTCCTCTTGACCGGCGTCGTCTGGATTGCATCTAGGCCGCCCGAGTAGCGACGGCCTACTCTTTCACAACTAGGCGTCGTCGGCGAAAATCTGAGTTTTGAGTTACGAGCCGTCGCAAAATCCTCGGACGGCGTCGCCATTAGCACCGGCCCGCGCGCTTCTAATTTCAAAGAATCGTGAGTGTCTCGATTTTGACTTTGGCCATTTTCTTCATATATTCGCGCCTTTTCGTCCAAATAAGTGCCATTCCACATTTTGCCTTCGAGAGACCTAAAAGTGAAAAGGCGATATTAAGCAATAACAGATACAAAGTGATCAAATAAGGACTAAAACGACCCTCAAAATGGTACCTTTTAAAACCTTATCAATTGCACTTGTAAATTGATCTATAGCGCACAAGTTCGACATATGATCTTGTCGGTTTAGGGTTTATCAAAACCAATATAAGCACATGTTTAACCTACCCAAACGCACCCATGACCCATGTAAGCCACATGACCTGTTTTAATAGCATCTTAACATGTCTAATATTTATATTTTCCGACTTATGAATTTTTATACGTGCTCGTCTCAAGGTAACAAAGGAAAGAATTGAAGGAGATTAACAACACAAACCCTAGATGCTTGAGTGGAATGATACGAGACCAAAGCAAACAAAACTCACGAAGTCACCATCAACCCCACGAGACTTCAAAACCCACGACCAAGGCCTCCGCAATCACAACACTCACGAATCAATCACATACGATCACGAACTTCTTTGGAACACCTTTTTGTCTTGAAAATCTAATGGAATGGGAAAAAGAATGTGGATCTTTGTCACTTTGGGTGGAGGAACTAGGGTTTCTTGTGTTATTAATTTCTTATGGGCGTATAAAAAAAGAAGGGGAGGGTATACGGTTTTGTGTTAGCCGAACAAAAGAAAAGGAAAACATGGGCCATATCCAAGTTTAGTTGGGCTCTAATATTTTTAATTGTAGTATTAATTTTGTAGCTTATGAGATTTTCGGCCTAATACAATTATATATACATGTGGTGAAATTTTTAAACGTAAACGTAAATAAATCTCGTATATTAGGTTTGCCAATCATTTATAAGTTAGATTAGAATTACATTTAATGAGCATTGGCGTATTTTACGTATTTTATAAGTTTTAAATCAGAGGGCAAAATAGTCTTTTTACCCGTTTTAGATTTTTAGGGTTTTACATAATGCAAATTAAAAAAAGTGGGGTGGTTTGTAAATGTGTTTGGGGTATATTGTAAGAGCACAAGGTATTGGAGGAACCGTTAACACGTTATTGATATGCCACCTCAGCGTCATATCATACACCTCCAAATAACACAACAATAACTAAAACATCCTCCTCCATAACACACCACTAACATGTTACTGAGTCCTAAAAAATACCCCACTAAAAATACACCCTCACTCACAATACACTAAAAAAAAATAAAAATAAAAACACAACAATTAACCAATAACGTGAGCCACTGAAACAACTCAAACATGAATTGCTTGTGAATGGCATGTTCCCTTGTACCATCATTGGCGTGTTATTAGTTTACAAATGAGCATTTGGGGTGTTATATTCAATGCATACCATCTGCTCTAATATGGGTATTTATGTTTTTGGTTTGATGATAGGTTTGGTGGCGACCATAATGAGTAATACTACCAGATCGTGACACGGTCTTCACCCGCCACATTAGCTTTCTCTCTCCGGTGACGAGACACGACCAAGTTACCACAATCGATAACCAGATGGTGTGTTTTTTTTTTTTTTTTTAAGATATAATTTTAGGGATTGTAGTTGGGTGCAAAATCGATCAAATATTAGACCGATTGTATTTTTTCCTTGCTCGACCGACTTGAGCCCAACCACATGGTGGGAGCGAGCGATGTTGAAATCGGTCAAGTTGGGTGACCGACCGATCTTCTCAGGTCCACTATGGGCAGCCTAAAAGGTGCGAGTTTGGTGGTGTGTGAATAGTGATGTGTCACTGATATAAAGGTGATTGGATTTAGTGACTATATTGCTTAGCCTAGAAAGTATGAAAAAGAAAATATTTTACGAGTAATAATAATAATTTTTTTTAACTGCATGTTTTTTTGTCAGGTACAATTATTACTTTGAGAAGAGTTTGGTAAACATATTTCATCAAAATTTTAAAAGTTATATAACGTTTTTTTTTTTTTTTTTTTTTTTAAAAAACAATTGTGTTTACTTTCCATTAAAGGACAAGTGGGCATATCTTTCTCATGTACCTTATTTTAGTTAGATTGAGTATCGTTATTGTCAAGGTTACAAAATTGTAAATTGATAGTCGGACGGTCAATATTTTTGTAATCATTAATTAGTTTAGCGGATTAATCGGTGGTTAATTGGATTGGCAAGTTTTGGCTATTTAAAGCGAGTTTGGATATATCAAACAAGATTTTCTTTAAAAAACATCTCATTATAGATATAAACAATGACATGTCACACCCCAAATTACATGTTTTTGCGTGGAATGGAATTCACGGGATTGATTGTCATAGCATCACAATCACAAGTTATATTGAACGACCTAAAGTGTCGTTTGGAAAATACATCGTTTGATTTAATAAAATAATCGAGTTTACAAAGTAGGTCCCAAATGTAAATCAACTTGTGCGGAAATAAGTTTGTTACAATTCAAACGATGTTTTAAAGTACATAAAACCCAAGTGAGACGCGTCGTCACCACGACTCCATGATGTGTCCAAATGCATGCCATGAAGTGAATGCCTTAGATACGAGATAAAACATGCTAAAAGTGTCAACACAAAGGTTGAGTGAGTTCATAGAGTTTGTGTTGAAATGTAAAGCCTTTAAAAATCGTTTATGTAGCAAAGGCATTGTAAATCCACTCGCCCAAGTCCCGCCCATACAAAACTTGCAACCTGTGTTCACAACCCAACGCCGAATATGTAGAGTTAATGTTCAAGCCCACATCGTCAAATGAATTCACAAAATAGTGCCTAACTTAATGTATCAATAGTTGCTTGATATAACAAATATGAGTGTTGATCAAATCGTTCCAAGACCGTTAGTCCATGATTGTACCAAGTACATGAATATACCAAGTCCGTTAGCCCAATGTTATACCAAGACCGTTATTCCATGATTGTACCAAGTACATGAATATACCAAGTCCGTTAGCCCAATGTTATACCAAGACCGTTAGCTCAACATTATCCAAGTCCGTTAGATCAATATTATACCAAGTCCGTTAGCTCAATGAATATCAATGAATATACCAAGACCATTAGCTCAATGAATATGATATGGAAGTTCTAAGTGTGGCAAAACTGTTACTACGCATGACTAAGCATTCAGTTCAGTTAAACATGTAGTTTCAAATAATCATGATAGTTATGAAAATAATTGAGCATGTATCTCCCCCAAAACATTTATGAAAACAAGTAAAAGTAGGGGCTATGAAAACTCACTTGGTAAATTGAGGCGATGACAAAAGTGAGTACACCGAGGTATAATGTGAAACTTTAATCTTGACCTATGATGAATGTTATGATATGTAATGAGTTGCAATGTAATGTTATGCATGCATTCCGTATGTTATTTATACCATTTGCGAGTTTTGAAAATATTACTTGTCGTCGAAAAATACTCGTTTGACGTCTTGACCAATCAAAAATCACTTTACATGTTTTTACGTCAAAATGTCATCCTACAATGGTTTTATAATGATTTTTGGTGAAATTATCACTTTTCGTCGCAAAACAATGTCGTCGGAATTTTCTTGAAATTAACAAAAATGGCTTTGGAAAACTAGTCGTAAAATGGTGTACGTCGATCGTTAGAGAACGAACTCGACTGTTTTGGAAAGTTTGTATCGATATCTAGAAGTTTCAGTTCAGGAGTTTTCGTCCAAAAGGTCTCGAACATAAAGATAATAAGGGTTAAAGATAGTGATTTTTGCTAATTGTGTGCAGAAAATTGAGTTTCGGCCAAGTTTGAACATCCGTAAATAATTTACCATAACTCCGCTTTAAAAACAGCTTTTTGTTTTGAAAAATATGGCCGATGAACTTGATTTTACTAGAAGACATTTCGTTCCAAAAAGTTTCACAACCTTGTTAAAAACAGCCGCAAACATGGTCGTTACAGCTAATGAAATACTTGAATCGTAAAAATAATATCGTTTTTCAGAAAATAATAGTTACGGCAACTTTATGAAAACGTGCATATCTTTGTCGTTTTAAATCCGTTTTCTACGTATAATACGTCCTTAGCTTCGTATCGAAGTAAACTAATATATTTTTGACAAGTCGAAATAATTTGTGAAGCTTAAGGCTCATTTTTGACCCAAACAATGTAAAACAAGAAAGTGAAATTTGAAATTAATATATTTCGTCGCCAAACTTGTAAAATCCATAACTTCTTCGTTATAAGTCCGTTTCATCCGTTCAAGCGCCACGGATTCGTTTTAAAGTATATTTTCTAAATATCAAGGCTAAAGTTTCGCATCAACAGTAGGTTTTTCCGAAATTCGAAATAAGGACAGAACATAAATTATAGTTATCGAAAATAGTTTTCTCGGACAAAACCTATTCTAATCCCTTCAAATCAACTCCAAAGCTAATCTAATCCTACCATACACCTTCTTAGGGTGTCATGGGTTCCTAGACATCATCAAGACCAAAGAATACCATGGGGATAATTATAGGATGACCATATATATAAATAACTCTAAAAATCATGTAAAATGGTATAAATCACATAAATCATGCATGCTTGCTCCAAAAATGAAAAGATACACATGTAATGAAAAGGAAACATGAAAAATGAAATAAATATGCTTACAAGTGAATATGATGAGGTGATTAGAACCAAGGATTAAACCTAAACACCCTAGGTTTTTATTTCAAAACCTAAACAAGAGTGTTATCTAGATTGTGATTACTTGAACTTGAAAAATTGTGATGATCTCTTCTAAACATCAATGGAGGCCGGTTCTAGAGGGAAGAAAAACCAAGAGAAACTTTGCTTGACTTGTAGAATTATTGGTGAAAAATGAATGAAATGTGTGTATGCAAGTTGAGTGTGAATATATACATGTAATAAACAATATCTACTAACCCAATTTGATTGTCCCTCCCCCCTTGGAACTGGATTTTAGGGGATGTGGTTCCCAAATGTATATATTTTTTTTTTTAATATCTTGCATTTACTTGTATATAATGTGTAAAGTTTATGTAATTTGTAAGAAATGTAAGTAAAGTGTAGATAATTGTAACTTTTTGGTACAAGTAAATTTTAATAGTTCAAAATAGAATGTAATGAGATAATAAAATTGTAAAATACATTCCTTGTGAAATTTGAGTGCTATAAAAATTATCGTATAATTTTTAAGAAAAACGACGTAATAATTTAACTTTAACGATTAATATACCAAATAAATTTGAAACACTAGGAAAACTAAAAATATAGTTTTTATAAACTAAATGTAAGTTTAAAAATACATCGGGATCATTTTTGAAAGTAACGGATTAAATGTTAAAATAATAACTCACGCGATAAAGTTTATTAAATATAAAAATTACGCGTTGAATGTGAAATAAAATGTCGTGAATGTACTAATGAGATGCACATGATGTCGATGAAATGTAGACTAATCTTAGTCCATATGAAATGTACGTGATGTTATGATCATGAATTCGCCGCTAAACCTTAAAGGTTACGCGAATTTGGAACACGTAAACCAAGTTTACGATAAATGTTGAAATTGTGAAGCATAAATTGTGTCGAGAAATGACCTGAAAGTACGGGTTGTCACATTCGCCCATCCAAAAGGAATTCATCCTCGAATTCAATCGTTGTTAGTCTATCGGGTTTAGGGTTTGATGTGGCAAACTTTCCCATTCTCGAGCAAAACCCTCAAAAGACTTTTTGGTAACCAATTTTACTTAATCCCACAACTCATCAAACAAGAACTGCCATACGATTAGGCTAAATCGGTTTAGGTAACAACTTGTTTCTAGCTCGATCTTTGCAACTCATCAAACAAGAATCGCGCGGATCAAGCCGGAAACAAGTGGTTTGAAGAAAATCTTTTGAAAATTTGGCTCGATTACGGATTGCTTACATATAAGCCTACTACTCCCTTCATTGCATGATTCTTCTGAATTAGACATAGGTGATCGGGCTATGTATAATTTAGGAGTAACTATGCAATGCTTGGACTAATCGACTCATATGATGTTTGGTGTTAAGTCAACCGTGTAAAAATTGTGATAGGGAATGACAGGGCATTCTCCACATTGGAGTATGAGGAAAGGATAATGGGATGGGTATTTAAGGGCATCCATGTGACAATCGATATGAAATGAAAGTAATTAACTCGAAAATGTGCGTATAAATCGCATGCAAAGTGAACATGCACTTATGATGAAATGATGAGATGCTATGGTGATGTAGTTATAGTCTAGGGTCAATGATGCAACCTAGTTCTCTATAATCAAGCTCGATGCCAATCATCACACCCCAAATTACATGTTTTTGCGTGAATGGAATTCACGGGATTGATGTCATAGCATCACAATCACATTATATTGAGCGACCTAAAGTGTCGTTTGGAAAATACATCGTTTGATTTAATAAAATAATCGAGTTTACAAAGTAGGTCCCAAATGTAAATCAACTTGTGCGGAAATAAGTTTGTTACAATTCAAACGATGTTTTAAAGTACATAAAACCCAGTGAGACGCGTCGTCACCACGACTCCATGATGTGTCCAAATGCATGCCATGAAGTGAATGCCTTAGATACCGAGATAAAACATGCTAAAAGTGTCAACACAAAGGTTGAGTGAGTTCATAGAGTTTGTGTTGAAATGTAAAGCCTTTAAAAATCGTTTATGTAGCAAAGGCATTGTAAATCCACTCGCCCAAGTCCCGCCCATACAAAACTTGCAACCTGTGTGTTCACAACCCAACGCTGAATATGTAGAGTTAATGTTCAAGCCCACATCGTCAAATGAATTCACAAAATAGTGCCTAACTTAATGTATCAATAGTTGCTTGATATAACAAATATGAGTGTTGATCAAATCGTTCCAAGACCGTTAGTCCATGATTGTACCAAGTACATGAATATACCAAGTCCGTTAGCCCAATGTTATACCAAGACCGTTATTCCATGATTGTACCAAGTACATGAATATACCAAGTCCGTTAGCCCAATGTTATACCAAGACCGTTAGCTCAACATTATCCAAGTCCGTTAGATCAATATTATACCAAGTCCGTTAGCTCAATGAATATCAATGAATATACCAAGACCATTAGCTCAATGAATATGATATGGAAGTTCTAAGTGTGGCAAAAGCATTACTACGCATGACTAAGCATTGATTCGCTTAAACATGTAGTTTCAAATAATCATGATAGTTATGAAAATAATTGAGCATGTATCTCCCCAAAACATTTATGAAAACAAGTAAAAGTAGGGGCTATGAAAACTCACTTGGTAAATTGAGGCGATGACAAAAGTGAGTACACGAGGTATAATGTGAAACTTTAATCTTGACCTATGATGAATGTTATGATATGTAATGAGTTGCAATGTAATGTTATGCATGCATTCCGTATGTTATTTATACCATTTGCGAGTTTTGAAAATATTACTTGTCGTCGAAAAATACTGTTTGACGTCTTGACCAATCAAAATCACTTTACATGTTTTACGTCAAAATGTCATCCTACAATGGTTTTATAATGATTTTTGGTGAAATTATCACTTTTCGTCGCAAAACAATGTCGTGGAATTTTCTTGAAATTAACAAAATGGCTTTGGAAAACTAGTCGTAAAATGGTGTCGTCGATCGTTAGAGAACGAACTCATTGTTTTGGAAAGTTTGTATCGATATCTAGAAGTTTCAGTTCAAGTTTTCGTCCAAAGGTCTCGAACATAAAGATAATAAGGGTTAAAGATAGTGATTTTGCTAATTGTGTGCGAAAATTGAGTTTCGCCAAGTTTGAACATCCGTAAATAATTTACCATAACTCCGCTTTAAAAGCGACTTTTTGTTTTGAAAAATATGGCCGATGAACTTGATTTTACTAGAAGACATTTCGCTCCAAAAGTTTCACAACCTTGTTAAAACAAATGCAAACATGGTCGTTACTGACTAATGAAATACTTGAATCGTAAAAATAATATCGTTTTTCGGAAAATAATAGTTACGGCAACTTTATGAAAACGTGCATATCTTTGTCGTTTTAAATCCGTTTTCACGTATATCGTCCTTAGCTTCGTGTCGAAGTAAACTAATATATTTTTGACAAGTCGAAATAATTTGTGAAGCTTAAGGCTCATTTTGACCCAAACAATGTAAAACAAGAAAGTGAAATTTCGAAATTAATATATTTAAATCGCCAAACTTGTAAAATCCATAACTTCTTCGTTATAAGTCCGTTTTCATCCGTTCAAGCGCCACGGATTCGTTTTAAAGTATATTTTCTAAATATCAAGGCTAAAGTTTCGCATCAACAGTAGGTTTTCCGAAATTGAAATAAGGACAGAACATAAATTATAGTTATCGAAAATAGTTTTTCTCGGACAAAACCTATTCTAATCCCTTCAAATCAACTCCAAAGCTAATCTAATCCTACCATACACCTTCTTAGGGTGTCATGGGTTCCTAGACATCATCAAGACCAAAGAATACCATGGGGATAATTATAGGATGACCATATATATAAATAACTCTAAAAATCATGTAAAATGGTATAAATCACATAAATCATGCATGCTTGCTCCAAAATGAAAAGATACATGTAATGAAAAGGAAACATGAAAAATGAAATAAATATGCTTACAAGTGAATATGATGAGGTGATTAGAACCAAGGATTAAACCTAAACACCCTAGGTTTTATTTCAAAACCTAAACAAGAGTGTTATCTAGATTGTGATTACTTGAACTTGAAAAATTGTGATGATCTCTTCTAAACATCAATGGAGGCGGTTCTAGAGGAAGAAAAACCAAGAGAAACTTTGCTTGACTTGTAGAATTATTGGTGAAAATGAATGAAATGTGTGTATGCAAGTTGAGTGTGAATATATACATGTAATAAACAATATCTACTAACCCAATTTGATTGTCCCTCCCCTTGGAACTGGATTTTAGGGATGTGGTTCCCAAATGTATATATATATTTTTTTAATATCTTGCATTTACTTGTATATAATGTGTAAAGTTTATGTAATTTGTAAGAAATGTAAGTAAAGTGTAGATAATTGTAACTTTTTGGTACAAGTAAATTTTAATAGTTCAAAATAGAATGTAATGAGATAATAAAAATTGTAAAAATACATTCCTTGTGAAATTTGAGTGCTATAAAAATTATCGTATAATTTTTAAGAAAAACGACGTAATAATTTAACTTTAACGATTAATATACCAAATAAATTTGAAACACTAGGAAAACTAAAAATATAGTTTTTATAAACTAAATGTAAGTTTAAAAATACATCGGGATCATTTTTGAAAGTAACGGATTAAATGTTAAAATAATAACTCACGCGATAAAGTTTATTAAATATAAAAAGTACGCGTTGAATGTGAAATAAAATGTCGTGAATGTACTAATGAGATGCACATGATGTCGATGAAATGTAGACTAATCTTAGTCCATATGAAATGTACGTGATGTTATGATCATGAATTCGCCGCTAAACCTTAAAGGTTACGCGAATTTGGAACACGTAAACCAAGTTTACGATAAATGTTGAAATTGTGAAGCATAAATTGTGTCGAGAAATGACCTGAAAGTACGGGTTGTCTTAATTTTATAATTTTAAGAGTAAACTACACCATTCGTCCTTGTGGTATCGTTGACCATCAAGTTTCGTCATTTGACCAAAAAATTGCAGATTGGTCCTTAAGCTGAACGTTAGTCATCGTTGGTCCTCACCCTAGCTGGTTGGACTAGCAGGCGTTAAGCCTTGTTAAGTGGAGGTATATTTGTCTTTTCCCACCCTCCTCACCACACTCCTCAACATCATCTTCATCTACAAATAAGCGCCCATCTCTTTCTTATCATCTTTTTCTTCTTCATCTGAGCGATTCTCTCTTCCCTACCTCAAAACAAGCGCCTCCCTCTTTTGGTGAAAAACACCTGCGCCATCACCATCAACCTACTGGGTCAAACAAGAAGAGAAAAGCTTTCTATCCCTCCCCACGAAGAGTCACTTGTTTACTTTGGTGAATGGAAATGATAACTATTTTTCACCAAGATGGGTAACATCACAATCGACCGAGGATTGATAAAAGATGGGTAACATAGATCTATGGTGTTTGTTACATCAAGAAGTGTGTGGATTGATAAAAAGATACACCTCAAACAACACGATTGAATATCGTTTTATGAAGTTTCTTAATAAAGATCTTTATGAGAGATTTCGGTGGGTTTTATTTGTTCTTAAAGATCAATGATGGGTTTATAAGGTCTTTAAAGATCTATACTAATCATTTCGAAAGACTGCGATCCGAAGAAATTCATTTATTCTTTGATGAAATGTTGAAAACTTAATAGTGAAAGATTTGATTATTGAAGTTGGGTTTTTTTTTTTTTTTTTTTTTTTTTTTTTTTCTTGAATCTTGGAATTGTTTGTTCAAGACAAGAACATGGTGTTTCAAGACCCAGATGATAGGCGGTGATGGCTTCGGATCCACGTTGATGAATTTGAGAAGGATGTCGGGTTGTTTAGTTTTGTTATTTTGTTAAATGTTGAAATTGTGGAAATTTAATTGTTATAATGTTACATTGATTGTGGAATTTATATTGCTATAATTTTGAAGGTTTTGTTTAACGCATATATGAGACAAGAAAATTTTGTACTTTGTTATGATATTTTGATAATCAAGATGTTTATGAAATGAAATGAAATGTTATGATCTGTGACTTTTAAATTTATGAAAATGAAATGTTGATGTTTATGAAGAATGAACAAAGATGTTCATTTAATGTTTATGGGTATTGATTTAGAGTTTGTGAAGGTGGTGGGTATGGTGAGAGTGATGGTGGATGGTGGTGGGTGAAGATATAGATGATGAAGAAGAAGAAGAAATGAAGATGGTTACTTTGGGTGATGGTGGCGGTGAGTTATGTGTAGACATAAAGGGCGAAAATACCCTCAAGTGTGTACACTAAACGACCGTTAGTGTGGCCCGTTAAAGTGAAGGACCAACGCTGAGTAACGTTTCGCAGTTAAGGACCAACGGTGCAATTTTTTTGGTCAAAGGACGAAACTTGATGGTTAACGTATACCACAAAGACGAATGGTGTAATTTACTCTAATTTTAATATTTTGAAATATATTATAAAACTACAAAAATAAAAGTCCAAACTATAAAATATGAAGTTTATAAGTAAAAAATATTAACAAACAAAAATACAGAACAGAAAAGGATAAAAACTGTTTTTTCTTGTCCATAAGGTATACGTAATGAGTAAAAGTAGTTTAAGGGGAAGTGCCACTAAGAGAGGTGCCCTAACAACACTTTAAAATAATGTTTTGAAACTCGGGTCGATCCGGTCGGGTTAAGCAGTTGAACCAGTTACGGCAAAAAGGTTAAAACAATCGGGTTTTTAAAAATGGGTTAACCGGTTAGACGCGTTGGGTTTTAAGTTACCCGGGTCAACCCGGTTCTCGAAACCCAACCGGATTTAAAATTTTCCATTTTTTTAATAGAAAACCGGGTTGACCCGGTTAAAAAAATAGTTTTTTTTTAATAGAAAACCAGGTTGATCGGCGGTCAAATCAGTTAAACCAATAACCCGATGACCCGATAACTCGACCGAGTCGATTCAAAACCTGGTTTTTCAAACATTACCCTAAAATATACTCGGTATTACTATATCAAGAAAATTTATCTTTACTTTTTATATTTTCTTTACTATATATGAATGGGATATGTGTACTTTTTTCGATACCATGAGCACTATGATTTGCATTCCTATATTATACTCTACTCGTATAAGATACTCAAAAAAAACCACTTGTTTTTACCTTACCATAAGTAGTAATATGTTATTGAGTTTAGTCTAAGATTTTAACCAATAATAAGGAGCCACCACCACTCTTAAATTATTGATTTTTTTATTCTCCAATACTATTTTGGGAAATATAGTTTAATTAAAAAATGCTATCGACGATAATGGTAGGTATTAATATAATTGAAAATTTTAAACTATATGCTTCCCATGTTTTTTTATTAAAGTGGATCCATTATTTGTTCAAAGGGGAAAAGGGTCCACAAGATAATTATATTAAAAATGAGCACGTCAGATTTACATATTATCAAGTCACGAGTAAGTTCAAAAAGAGTCACGAGTAAGTGAAATTTACGGTTAGTTTTTAGATTTTACATTAACATTAGGTTAATGGTAATGGTAATCGTAGATATATTGATCATCCCTGACACATCAGTGATACAACAACTTTTTATTCCAATACTAAACACAACCACAATTTACTAATAAAACGATCGCATGACAACGAAAAAATCATCCAAAACTAACAAAAAATGCACACAAAAACAATGGGAGTCTTTCGTTTACTTCGGTTGGTGATAAGCAGGGTAAATGAAAAAATTAGATGGGTAATCGATTGGCTTCAGTTAGGCTAATGGATATAACTTGTTCGGTGTTCGGGGGACCATTAGCATCACTAATTAATAAGAGGGTGATCTGGCGATTAAATCATGAAAAATCTGCACCATGGCTGAGGTGGTGGGATGATTGGTTTTGTGGGAGCCACTCGTAAAAGCCAATCGTCCCGCCGCTACCTATAGTGTGGGATTCTTTTGTGGATGAATTTAAATGGATGTAGCATTAGTGAATTAGTGAATACTCGTATGAAAATTTTAGATATTTTGAAGATTTGGCATAACCTTTATGGACTACTTTCACCTCACGAACAGTTTCGAGTTGGTTTGGGTTTAGGCCCACTTTAGGTCCAACACTAAGGAGGTATATAGTCATATTAAAGTCATTGAAGATTTTAATTGTTTTTTAAATGATAAGATTTGAAGTTATAGCATATGTAAATATGTTTATTAACTTACGATCAACCAAAACACTATAACATATAATTCAAAACAATCTTCTGTATCCATTTTGATACACAAAAAAACTATTCTTGTTAATTAACCAATAAAAATGACAAAAAAACTATTCTTGTATCCATTTTGTCGCTGTGACGATTTGTTTTTTAGGTATCCCATTCCAACACAGAACATAATCATATAACGGTAAATGATTTGTAACTATTGAAGTGACACATACAGACATACCGACAAGAGCATTTTACTGGTAACCGAAGTAAAAAATGGATATTAGGAACACAATATGACAGGATAAAAATTCTCATAAGATACTTTTTACATCGGCCGAACCTCGAGACCACACACAATAAGACCGGACATAGTTCCTTCATAACTTGTCAATCTTAATTTGATAGGAAGACAATTAATTTTAAGATCACGTGTTGAGTTGAACTTCCACACTTCAACCTCCATCAATCCATCTGTCCTTTGTCTTGGAATCTTGATAAAATCATGTATATTCCATGGGCTTGGGGGTATGAGATAAATGATTCCAGCCTCTTCAGTTTTTCTTTGGAGTAGATCTCGTACTTTCACCGGACAATGCAACCCGTGATATTTTTCAGAAAGCTTGAACACAAAGTAACACACATATTCTGTATGTGGTGACAACATATTGCTTTTGATCTCGCAATTGATACGGAATACTTGCTGGGGTAGAAGCTCAATCACCTCGTGAAATCTACATATATATACAACATATGATGTTATTACTTACTTCTTA
>CM040238.1:268491559-268769314 GCA_022545495.1 Chrysanthemum lavandulifolium
ATACTGTTTTCACCAAAGTTACATTTGATAGTGCAAATAAGAAAAGAAAGTGTACCAATCAATTCCCTAAGAGCATAAGATACGGGACGATTTCGCCCAGCGCCATCCCCAAAACGCGACGGGAAAACGCGATACCTACACCAGATGTGGCGTTTTCGTGGTTGGCGTTGTCAACACCAGCCCAAACGATCCTTTTTCTTTTCTTTCTTTCTTTTTTATTATTTTTTTTTTCTTTTTTTATTTTTCCGGTTTGTTGTGCAATTTTTTATATTTTTTGTGTTTGGTTTGTGAAAGTTTTTTTTTCTCTTGTCTAAAAGTTGTAGCAACAAAGAAAGGGAGGAAGAAGAAAGGATTTTGTTTTTATTTAATTTTATAAAAATTTCATTTAAACCTTGTTTTTATATCTGCTTATATTATAAGTCTCTGATGTCATTATTATTACATCGTTATTTATGTTTATAATGTTAGTTTTTTAGTTACTTTTTTCCTTTATAACTAACACTTTTTTCCATAACATAATGCTGAAAATAACATAACTAAAAAAAGTGCTATAACTATAACTAAGAAAAGTGCTATTGTGGTGTTATAAGAGGGAGTTGTGTTTTTTGTAGTGTGATATATTATTGTGTTATGGAAAAAAAATGTTAAGATGACAAAACTTTGATGGCACCAATAGGTACCCAATGCTCTAAGACTGCACATAGTGGAGGGATTGAGCCTTTGTGACCAGCTCAACTACGCGCCACCCCGTTGGGTTAGCCAACCTCACGCATGAGGGGAAAAAATGATCGGTGACATGCTCATCGCTTATGAATTTGTGCAAAGTTGGGCCCATTCGTGTTTTTATTATTTATTATTTGGGTTGTGAGTGTATGTAGAGTATTTAGTGATATGTGTTTGTATAAAGTTAATATTTTAATAAAATGTGAGGAGTGACCATTCTTAACATTTCGATTCACAAACAATTCTTAAAATCAAATGTTCATGCTAACCGCTCATCACTTCAAAAAGCTCCACACCTCTTCGTGCTTAACATACCCGTGATGTGGCCTGGGGCGGAGCCATATGGTGGGGGGTTGTGCCCTCAACAGAGTTTGTGCAGATGGTACTTTCGTATGCAATTTTAGTAGGAAAACATTAGAAATAAGCTGAATTTACAAGTGTGCCCTCACATAAATGAGATGCGCCCTCAACTTTGAAAAATGTTTTTATACTTTTTTCTCTTTCAAGTCCATATTTGTCTAAAACCAAACTTACATTCAAGTAAATCTACTCTTAATACAACTAACTAACATAAAATATGGGAGGTGATCATTACATGACTTTTTGATCGTTCATGCGTTTATCGTTCTGGTGTTATGTGATGCAATCTTGAATGCGTAAATAATGAAATCGTCAAAAAATATGTGTATCATTCATAAAATAACCATGTACAAATTAACTTGTTAGAATTACATCTATAAATTTGACAGGCTTTGATTTGATTTCATTTATCAACACATCACAAACACACGCCTGTGGCTGGTATGCATTGCCTTAACAACTAACATAGTGAATTTTGTTTTAAGCAATACTCACCGACTGACCCAATTATTTCAAAATTAACATAGTGAATTTTGTTTTAAGCAATACCCGACTCGATTTGACCCGAACAATTTCAAAATTTTACTGCTTACAAAAAATTTGTACTCGATTGGCCCCTCTAACTAGATTCGTTGGCTCCGCCACTGGATGTGGCTATTGGTAGTAATCTAATGAAAACCGGCAAAGTGGGCCCACGTCAATGAAAATATCCTGGCAATCACGCAATCACACACACACTTGTTGCCAGTGGTCCCGTAATAAAGTTTTGGTCAAGTTGTCAAATATGTCTCCTATTTTTGTCCTATACTATTGACTTTATTCATTCGAGTTCTTTGTTGCAAAATATTTTTTAGAAAAATGTAAAAAAGAACTTAAACTTAGGCGTGTCATTATTTTGATGACGGTAGACAGGGACGCACTTATTTTACAATCATCAGAATGATGATATTTGATTTTAAGCCTAAATTTAGGCCTCTTTGCAATTTCTCTATTTTTTAATGTTATAATATAATGTATCTAAAATTTTCTATAAAATGAAATCTTAAAAATATAAGCCTATACATATTACTATAATTAGTAATTCATATAATTAAGGAAAAAAGTATTATATACAACACTTTAATGCACATAATATAGATGTAGATAATAAACTTATTATATACACATTTCGACGAAAACTATAAGAAAGAAGGTTACTTGAGCTCTTTCTGAAGCTTTGGGAACGTTTTCTGGGCTCAAGTTGATGCAAGAGATAAAATTTCGAGTTTTTCCTCTTTAATGCGAAGTGAGTCTTAGGGTTTCGCCTTCATGTCTCTTAGCTGGTTCGGTCCCGCGTGTCCGTTTGGATGGTTTAACTAGAGTTGGATTTCAAATATGGTGTCGTTTTAAGAAAAAACCACTTACATATAAATTTTTAAAAAAATATATTTTCATGATAACTTGCAAAACGTAAACATGATCCGTTATTTGTTGAAAACTACCTGTATGGTGGCTAAATATGGTGGCTTAAATTAATAGACAACATCAACATCAATATTTTTTTCAAGAATTGACAAAGAAAAGATAATTATTTTGAGATATCACAATTATTATTATCCCTCGCTTTCATCGCAGTCCTCATCTTTTGTCAATTACAAAACATTGTAATTCGTTTCAACCGACCTTGTACCATTGCTTGTCTTATTTCAACATCTTGTGGTCACATAGTTACACCAGAATATGAAATCAAACAATATTTAACATCTTCTATGCATTCAATTTATAAAACCCTCAAATATTATCAAACAATATTTACATCTTCTATGCATTGGAATTTATAAAACCCTCAAATTTTGAGTATACACTAGTGGAAAAGGATTATTAGGTTCGGTTAAAGGATTTTTAAGAACGGTTTTGAACCGTCTTAACAAATAGCGTTCAAAAGATTAATTGTTTTTAGTTCGGTCTTTAACTGCCTTAAAACTGATTTTAAGTCACGGTTGTTTTACCGTTCCTTAAAATGGTTTTTCTTTAAAGTCAATTTTGGCTTTGGACCGTTCTTTAAAATGGGTTTGTTGTAGCGTTCTTAAAATGGTATGGGTTTGTGAGCGTTTTGGTTTCTGGAGCAAAAGCACCTTAATTTGCTTTCGAGCTAAATGTTATTGGACAGTTGAATGCTAAATTTTATTGGACAGATTATTAAACAATTACAAAACAAGAAGTGCTTCAACAATCTCATTTAAAAACAACATATTATTAAATAAACAAAAAGGTCTAGCCATACAAAGAGGCACAAAGCCATCAGCAAATAAAAGATCCAAAACATCCTATTTAAATGAAAACAAACATCGTACTTGATTGAAGACAGACTTGACACAAGCACTAAAACCTTCTAACGACACTAAGAAAACAAATAAAATACCATTACTGAACCTACTAAAGTAATCCGCCAACAACAGCAACTAGAAAACCAATTGAGCAACCGGGTGAAAACCAAATATTTCCCACGTACCGATCTTATAGAATTCATCAATTCGCCTAATCGTCATTGCAATAATCCTTGAAAAACTTTCCTCCCCCATTGATTATCCATCCGTCCAACTCATCTTTCCTTAAAGCTCTTCTAGAGTCATGAAGCTGTAAACATAATAAGATAAAACATTAATAATTTCACATAAGTAATTCGATTAAATGCAAATAAGAAAAGTTCATAAACATTTACCGATCAGGAAGGTTTTTGTTTTACAAACAAAGTTTCAAAACAAACTTCATCACGTAGTACCCGCATTCCCATTTATCTACTTGCCGATTACACTATGATCAAATAATGACTATCGTTATATATTATATGTATATTTAAAAGCTAATATACACACAAATAGTGGATGATTTACCTCAAGCATAGTCCATTTGAATGAATTTCCAAAAGCCCTAGACAAGAATGGTGTTAAGAGTTTATTTTATAGAACAAATATATGGGCGGATGTATTAGATACGGGATGTGTAATGGCGGTGCCATTACTTCAAACTATTATTGAACCATTAAGCGTAATTTAACAAACTTTAAATTCGACTTAGTTTGACTTTTGCAAAAGCTTGAAATTGAACAAATTAAAACACTAATAAGCTTACATAAGCTTCAATAAGCTTAAGTAAGCTTACATGAACAAAGAACTAAAGCTTAAAACAGATTTCAAATAGTGGAAGCTTATAATAAAATGACAAAGGTGCGCTTCTTTCTTAGTTCTTAACGGTTAACTAAAAATACATTCTGAATAGCAAGTAGTCAAGTACTAACCTTTCCATTGCCTTGCTCAAATAGAAAATGTTAGGTCTTTTCTTATCTCGATTGTATGAATCGAATATGTATCCGAGACCTTGTCTTGGGGCGATTAAAAATAAGTTCCGATGAGAACTACACAAAAGTTTAAACATCTTAGTATAAACAAAGTATGTTAATTAAACCTATATTATAACAAGAAAATAGCGTACTCTTGCAAATACTTGCAAGGAATATATCTTTCTCTTTATGTTCTTCAACAAGAGTGACAATATGTTGTATGGCAAAATCTCTCTCAAGATCACAAACACGCCCTTGGACGATTGTCGGGTTGAAAATGCACATTTGTTAAACTCTTCCTTGCTTACCATCTCAAACATGTGCCTAAATCAAGAATATAATAATTATTATAATTGATTAGAAAGAATTTTGTTATCATAATTATTAAAACATAAACTTACATGCACCACCAATGTAGTATTGTACCATCAAGCGATCGTTTGTCATCCAACCTAACAAAGACTCGTATTCAATATACTCGTACATGGTTGTATCATACATTCCATCGGAGATGCAACAATGATCCATTCGTTTCGGTGTTTGCGGTTTATGAAACGATTAGCTAAGGCTTGAATCTTTTGTAACAAGGTTGTGCTTAAACTTCCTAAATAGGTCGTTGGCTATCCTCATTTGTGTGCCTTCGCATTATCATTTGGAATGTTCCAAGTTTCCTAATGGTTTCGTAAATAAAAAAAAATGATATTAACTCACGATACAAATACATAAATAAATTAAATCACATATATAATTTTAATAAACATAACACCTTGGTAGATAGCCATAAGCGATCCTTCATCGCCTCTGTTACTTTATCCCATTCCAAATGATAAGAAATACGTGATTTCAATTCGAGTGAGAACCATGAAGCAAATCTACTGCGCTGGGTCTAATAGCTAGTCCATCCTCATTGAAATCGATATAGAACGACTCGGTGGATATATTTTCTTACCTTCGCTTTACCTCGCTTACCTCTTCGTGACATTGTATTACCTAAATTTCGACAACATAATAAGTTTTATATAGTTAGTATCCGATATGTGCTAAGTCAATCGTTCTTCACCAATTTGCTCATCACTCCTATTGAGAAAACAAGTTTCTTTGAACTGAAAGTGAAAAGTAAATATGCTTGTTTTATCTACGGTTTATTCAATATTGAATCAAGAATAACTTAAAGGTGTGTTTCAATATGTATAGTGTGTTGTAAACCATTCATTATTCACAAGTTGCATTTCAAATTTTCAATACAAGAGTAAATTAAAGCCTCAAGGTACAATAACCTTGTTTTATACAGAAGTATAATATTAGCGACCATTATATTCTAATGTCAAAATGAACAAAGGAAGTCGATTCGCAACAATGCCAAAACTAGTCTCAATTATAATGCAAATACAATATTGAATAAGCATAAAGAAATAGATTGGCAATGATGTTATGGGATCCCACAAAATTCGATGTCGTAAGCATCATTTTGTTTATTTTCGATACAGTACAAGTGATGAGTAAAATATATGGTTCGATTATGTGGCGCTTGAACTAGTTTTAACAAATTTAAGAAACAAGCAAATTATGTGATAAAATTAGCATGTAACCCGATAACCCGCAACCCGACAGACCGATACCTTATAGTGGTCGGGTCATGGGTTAGTTTTTATATTCTCAATACCGATAGACCAATTCGATAAGCCTCAAACCCGACTCGATAACCCGATTAACACCCTAGTACTCATATGCCGCAACCAATAGCTCAAATGGTAATTATCATTAATTTGATATTGTTAATGCTCACACAATACTTGTTTACTTTGAGACTTATGTAATTATGTGCTAATATAGGCTTATTATTATATCTACAACAATGACAACATCCTATTTCCACAAAAGCATATATCTATGACACTAGGACTTGAAAGTTCTTGGTATTACTCATTTACTTGTAATACGTTCAATATTGGTATATAGATATCTCTTCATCCGACTTTTGTAAATATCCCAACCCAAAATTCACAATTAACAACACCAAAGATTTAAAGTATAACATCCGGAAAAAGGGACCTATACTCGGAGACCACAAATTTTCATGCTCAAAATCTAAAGAGACAATTTGTTGTTTTTATACATACCACATATCATAATTAAGTTCACATTCAACTACAAATGCTCAATACTCGAGATTGGACCACTAACTTGACATTAACAATCATACGACACAATAAATTAACTAACCACTTATCGTTTAACAAAATAAAAATTTAGAATCTTTACCTCACAAAATTGGTGAAAAGCTTCAAACTTTGATTTTAGGTTTTAGAAATTAGGTATTGAAAAGGTTGTTTAAGTCTTTGGAGGATAAGAAGTGGTTAACCCTTTGATCCGGTAATTGGATTGTGGGTGGTTTCTCCATGGAAAGGGAGATGTAGCCTCCGATCCGGTAATTGGATTCGGGTGGTTTTCATGCGAAAGAGAAGAGGTTAATGTGGGGAATATCAACCGCCAAACGTTATCGCCAATTACTTTTACCATTGACCGGATAACTTTAAGTTACACAAAGTATCATACTATGTTACCTTAAAATATATTACCTAAAATATTACGTTACACAAAATATCATACTATGTTACCTACAATATTATGTTACACAAAGTATCGTACTATGTTACCTAAAATATTACTATCTTCGTCTCAAAATATAAGTCCGTTTTTGACTTTTCAAGTCGTTCTCTTCATATTTTGACCGTAATTTTTTTTTCGTGTTATATAATAATTGATACAAAATATATAAATTGATTCATGTTTCAAATGTATTTTCATGTGTATACTTTTCATTAAGTATCAAATAGCACGAAAAAATTTTGAAAAAAAAAAAAAAAAAAAAACTTTTAAAATTAAATATGGACTTATATTCTAGACCGAGGGAGTACTCAAGTTATGAAACAATATATATCTATCACTTTATTTTTAGTTTTTGAGCTTAGTGAGCTATGTTCAAACAAAAAGGAAAACCTTAGCGAGCTAATGATATTACTAAGACAATGCCACCTCATCGATCCTAATTATTTGAGTAGAGTTTAAATAAGTAAAAGCTGTTATATTCTAAAATAATTTGTTTATTAATTTAAATACAATTTACTTTTTATTGAATTATATAAACATCTACATCATCTTTACTACATATAAAACATTTTTAGTAAATAGTTACTCAGGTAAAATGTATTACTCATAAAACAAGGTTAACTACAAATGAAATATGGTTGAAGGATCACATTCACCTCTTGATAATAACGAAATAAATAGTGTTTATGACATGCCATAAAACAAACAACTCTAGCTACAACTAACTACCAATAATCATAGTGTCTTACAATTTTGTAGTATAAAAATGGGAGTTATGAATTTGGTGGAGATGATGATGTGGTGTTATAAGGGAGTAATAAATACGTAATAATTGACATTGAGTATCGAAAATTGAAAAATACAAGTGAAATTAGTTAGGAAAATAGAACAAATTAAATGATTTGCAATTAGACAAATGCATTTTGGATGGATATGGAAAGTAAGTAATAAATCAAAGAAAAGTACAGTAGATTAGCAAATCAACTTTACTACATGTATTTTTTAAGAGACTTACGAGATTGGATTGTTGCTAACATCTAGTTTCCGAGATTTATGTCGAATACAATTCAAAATGTCTAAACAAAATCGTTGGAAATCATTAACCATTTCATATCAACCCAAAAAGCCTCCTGCTGATCCTAAGCAAGTCGATGTCACTAAAAAAAAGGCTGCTGATGTGCCTAGTACGAGTGGAATGAAGGTTGCTACATCCAATAAATTTGATGCCCTTAGTATGGATGATACTTATGACTTTGGAATTCCTACTAAGGAAGTGAATAAGGATGTGGATGTTGGTAGTACAATGAAGAAAAGAAGAATGAGTCTCCAAAGACTAGTAATACATTTCATGAACCGCTTGTGAGTGATTCAATGGAAGCTAACGAGGTTGGTCATATCCCTATTGTTGAGAAAATTGGGGAGTTTGAAAAGCTTCTTATTGATGGGAAAGCTACTCTTGTGGATGATGATGGTAATCCTATTAAAAAGGTTGATTATCCGAGTAATAAAAAAAGGATTTTCCATCTTCTTCTTCTACTAAGAGGGTTAACCCATTCTCTAAGGTGGGAGAGATTGTTGATTAAACGCGGTGATGAAAAGGAGGTTGTGAACACTTTTGATGAGTCAATGAACCTATTTGGTGGTGGTCATGATTGTGAAGATGATTATGATTACTATGATTATGATGACTATGCGGATCAGGTCTACGATCTTCCAGGAAATTTGGATGCTTTTTATGACACGTATGGTATCAAGCTCCAAGGCCTTGGTAGGAAGTAATTATATTTTCATAGAAGTCTAATGTTATCTTTTGAGTAGTGATTTATTTTCTTGTTTAGAGAATAGGAAGTATCTTGTTATTTAAGTTTTTCCGCCTATGTAACAGACTAAGATATGGGATTCACCCATATCTTTTGTACTTAAACGTTTTTTTTTGAGTAACACATGACCTTTTACCCAAAAAAAAAATAAAAATAAAAATAAAATAAAATAAAAAATCACTCTCCTTATTAGGTCATATTAACGGAAAATGCGAAACATGAGAAACTTTGTTGTTAACATTATCTGGGGCTTGTTTACATTTCCATAATTTTATAAGGATTATAAATAGATTTACCTCAAGTTCTCAAGTCACATAATTTATTATATGTTTGTATAAATTAGGCAAACACTCCATGAACTATAAACTTTTTATAAAAAAAGCCACCCGTTATTATCACTATTTATACATTAAATTGACTGTAATAAGGGTTAAAAACTAGTTAATAAACTATGACAAAAATTAATGGTAGAAAATAAATACCAAAGGAATGATATGATGGGCTTACAAGACTTTGATGATTTTGTTGAAGCTCCAACGATGCCTCAAGTTTTTTGACAATCTGAACCATATTTGGTCGTCGTGAGGATTCCTCCTCCAAGCAATAATATGCTACTTCTGAGAAGACATCGAGTGACTGGAGGTCCATTTGTTTATGTAGATCAACATTGATTCTATCATCCAGTGATTTATCTTCATAACTTGATCTCGCCAATCTAGCAAAATACCAATTATCTTCTTCTTTAACAGATGCAATCTCCCCAAACAGGACTTCAAACAAAACAATTCCGAAGGAGAAGACATCAGACTTATGAGTCAAACCTTCCGGACTTACATAAGCAGGATCCGTGTATTGTAACGTGCGATTATATTTTCTAGTAAGGTGAGGCTGATGTTTTTTGACGAACATGGAAAATCCAAAACAATTTAACTTGGGTTCCAAGTTTTCATCAAGTAAAATCTTGGAGCTCTTGATGTTACCATGTATGACACTAAAATCGCCTTTTACATCATAATCATGGATGTAACTCAAAGCATGAGCAACCCGCACACAAATACGCAATCTTTGGATCCATGTGAGGGTTGAGTCACGTAAGTGTTTGTCAAGACTTCCATTCGCCTGATACTTGCTTATGATGATTGGCTCATCTGTGTCACAAATCTTAAAAATAGAGTGGATATTTTTATGCTTTAGTAAGTAAGATGTGACTAACTCGTTGAACACAATGTTGTCTTGCTCTTTCGGAATTTTCCGTGCAACAATATCGAGCAACTGTCCATCTGATTGTTCCAGTTGTCCGGTGTAAATAAGTTTTGGAAAAGAAGAGGACGAAGGTGATTGTGTGGGAAGGAGATTTGCATCAGTGAAGTTGTTGGTGGCTAATTCTATTTTTTCATATGGGATTCTTAAGCTATTAACATAATCAACAAAAGACATGTCGGCTGCGTCTAATTGTTTGGAAGATGAAGACATGATGATGTTAATTTGCTTTTCATATACTAGTAATTGTTAAAGGTACCATATGAAAGTTTAGGATAACGAATATGTGAATAGAAGGAAGAGGGTAGTCAACATCTAGCCACTGGGGTAGGTTGTGCCACCGGGGTAGGTGTGGGTAAGATTGACCGAAATATGGTATTCTCGTTGATTTCAGTACCTTATCATTACACAAAGAGGTTTCAAAACACACATAATATATATATGATAAGAAGTCGTGAATTAATTAAGACATGTCTCATATGTGTTCGTATATATAATAAGTGCATGAAATTTAACGCCTCGCGGTGGCGCACTGTCGAATCACACATCTTACATTCCCCTAAAGCCGGCCCTGACAACCATTTTCTTATCTGCTGTGGTTATTTTAACCATTTTTTTTACTCAAAATTTAATCTTGAGAACCGACAATCTACAATCAAAGGTTCTCCAAATAAATCAACTCTACCTTATCCCCTTAAATAATTTTAAAAAAAAAGCATCTTCATTTACTGCCAGACCTCCCTCGTCCCCATTTAAGTCTCAATTAGTTTTGATGAACCACCGATATCTACCACCTTTAAGATGCATGTTAATATTTTATGTGAACTACCTGAAGCTTTTATGAGTGAAGATTAACGTTGGATAGAACTTCCATTTTTGTTCTTCGTCAGATTTTCCAAAGTTTCTTTGTTTGGTTCGGCTTTCCCAGGATCTCTTCCGTCTCCATTGTGTATGTAAGATTTCTTCGATATGATCTGAATTGTATGACTGTGTTTCTCGTTGTTAACACTCTGTTTTTGAGTTTTTAAAAGGATCGGAGGAGGAAAGAAAACAATTGGGAAAATGTAAAATGAGAAAAAATAAAATTCGTTTATTTTTTGATCTTGACTTAGGAAGAAAGAAAAAAACTCGAGAAAAGCCTTTTTTTTCTTTTTTTTTTCTTTTTTAATTTTTTTTTTCTAACATACATACTCTTCTTTTCTAGAAAAAAATCAGAAACAGAAAGCGCACTGCTGTTAAAATGTTTAGGACCTGAATTGATGGAACATATGTAGACACTAGGGTGCCTTTAATTGAAGAAACAAATTCTCTTGTTCCGTAGAAATTTGGAAAGAAATTTTATCTCTAAAAAATAATTGAAAATATAAAAACGTGTTTAGTTGATGTTTGATTTTCTGTAGAAGGAAGAGGGGGGGGGAGGTCGATCTCGCGTTACAAAGGAAAACGATGAAAGAATCAAAATTTGTTTTGTAATTTTCCTTTTTAAGTTAAAAAATAAGAAATAAGAGATTTGTGTTTTGTAAGAATTTATACGCGATCTCTGTTTTTTTCTTTTTCCTCTAACTAAACACAACATAATTGGCTCTTAGTTTCTATTTTTGTGCACGGCTTAAATTGTAGGCTATAATTAATAATTTCACCTTGTATTTTTCATTCGTGTGATTATAAACTGTTATGTTAGCATTGAGTTCATTTTAGCCGTGTTATATTTTCTCGCAAAAATTTTGTCGGAATTAATATAAATGAAAACAAATGCATACTTTGGTGGCCTTAAAAATAGTTTTAAAAAATGGAAGGTGTTGATGAAGAAAATATAATACTCGGTGGCCTCCGTATACATTGTCCCATCAAATTATTAGGAAGTTACAAATATACCTCATTTAGAGGCTTATTGCCTAGAATTGAGATCAATATATATCTCATATTTACTATAGATCTAATAAATCAATCTTAGTCTCAATTTTGATCAAAATTAATAAAAAAATTATTTTCCAACTTTTTTAAATAACATATCTTGTAAATGGTAAATTTTCAAACTAAAAATACACCATCTCGATGAGAACTAAATTATCTTTTTATGATATGAGCTTCTTTAAATTTTCTAAAACTTTTTTTTTTCAAAAATCCACCGAAAAATCACATATGATTCAAATCATAATGATTTTACAAATCACATATGATTTGTAAAATCATATATGATTTTTCAAATCATAAATGATTTTTACAAATCAAATATGATTTGCAAAAATCATATGTGATTTGTAAAATCGAATCGCATGTGTTTTTCACAAGTCACATATGATTTTTTAGGCGAAATTTTGAAAAAAATCGTTAAAATGTATAAGTGCATATCTGAGATAGTTTAATTTCGTCGCGATTATATGATTTTCTTCACGTAATGATTAACTGTTTGCGAGATATATTTTTTTAAAAGGGTGAAAATTTATTTTTCTGCTTTGATTAGAAAGATGAATTATTATGATTGGTTCATTAAGATATATACTAAATTTGAGATTCATATTAAACTTTTGGCTTATTACCTATTGGTAATCAAATACCTACTACCGGTCATGCCGGTGTCAAATCAATGAGTTCAATTCAAATATTAATTAATGTAAATCAATTGTTTAAAAAAAATCTCAATCATCCAGCTATTGGTTTTAATGAAATATAAGAATAATTAGTTAATCCAATACACCAAAATAAACTAAACATCTAACTATGTGTACTAAATGACGAGTAACATGTTATCATCACGTGCAAATCGGTAATTTACAAAAGATTCAAAAGTTGGTGTACATAATTTGAAAAGAAAAGTTTGATGCGCGCTAAATTTTTTAAAATACATTCTTAGTTAATTATTGATTAAATATCTGATTTGCCTAATGACCAAGTTGTTAGAGGGCTTGGTGTCCATGGTTAGAACGGGTCATGGATCGAAAACACCAGTCTATAACGTGAGTCGCACCATAGGTTCCGCTGTACTTGCCAGCCCACGTTATCCCTAATTGTTATTTATTTATATTATTATTATTATTTTGTATTTGTGTTTTATTGAGTTATGTATGGGCGTAGGTATCCTATAACGTCAACTTTTGAAAGGAGAGAGTTTTTGTTTTGTTATAGGTTTCGAGTTATGGCAAAAGTTGAATATAGATCTTAAATTCTACCATGATCCAATAAAGAATAATAGTAATTCATTTTTTAAATAAACTTTCACCTTTTTTAAAAATTAAATATCTTGCAAACCGTTAATTGTTACGCGATAAAAGTCATATCATCGCGACGAGAATTAAATTATCTTTCTATAGATATGCACTAATATATATTTTTAATGATTTTTTTTTTCAAAATTTCGGCCCAGAAAAATCATATATGATTTGTGAAACTCATATATGATTCGATTTTTACAAATCATATATGATTTTTGAAAATCATATATGATTTGTAAAATCAAATATCATTTGTGAAAATCATATATGATTTTTGAAAGTCATATATGATTTTACAAA
The DNA here is from genome assembly GCA_022545495.1 of Chrysanthemum lavandulifolium. Lineage (NCBI taxonomy): Eukaryota > Viridiplantae > Streptophyta > Magnoliopsida > Asterales > Asteraceae > Chrysanthemum > Chrysanthemum lavandulifolium. The sequence continues at coordinate 268,505,164 of CM040238.1, forward strand.
TCATATATGATTTTTCTAGGCGGAATTTTGAAAAAAAATTTTGTCAAAAATATAAAAGTGCATATTAATAGATAGATAATTTAATTCTCGTCGCGATGGTGTATTTTTGTAGTTTGAAGATTTACCGTTTGCAAGATATGTTGTTTTAAAAAAAGTGGAAAATGGTTTTTATTAACTTTGATTTAAATGGATGGCTAAGATTGATTTATTGGATCATGGTAAATATGAGATCTATATTGATCTCAACTCTTCGAGTTATCGTAAAAAGTGTTGAGGTGACAACACTTTTGCTATAACACGAGATGGATGGCTTGTGGGTAGCATAATTAAAAGACTGTAATTGTATGTGTGTTTTTCGTGTTTCTTGCGTAATTATCATCTCTTTTCAAGTTCTCATTCATTGTAAAACACAGATACATACAATGAATTCTTCTGTTCCCATAAAATTCCATATGAAGAGATAGCATCTGTCACCAACAATTTTGCTGATGAAAATGTAATCGGAGAAGGTGGATTAGGCAAAGTGTACAAAGGCAAACTCTCACAGCAATCTGGAGATTCGGTCAATGTTGTTGTAATGGAGGATGGATCATAGTTATTGGATGCAAGACGATGCATTCGATAAGGAGATAGTAATACTTTCTAATCTTAAGCATAAAAATATGATCTCTTGTCGGCGTTTGTGAAGAAAATGATGAGATGCTCGTTATAAATGAGCGTGGCCAATGGAAGTCTCTACATTCATCTTAGTGACCCGACCCTAACATGGATGAGAAGATTGAAGATAAGTGTTGGCGTTGCGAGTGCATTAAGTTACATGCATAATCATGAGGGACGCAATTATAGTGTCATCCATCATAATATCAACAGCACTACAATCTTACTAGACGAAAACTGGGAAGCCAAATTATCAGGCTTTGAGTTTTCCATGGTGATTCAAGATGGGCATCTAGATCCGGCGTATGATAGGATTGGAGTTGGGAGTTACAAGTCGGACGCTTTCTCATTTGGAATCGTGTTATTTGAAATCCTGTGTGGAATGAAAGCATTTGTATCAAACAATGGGGATAATACATTTCAAGCTCCATTGGCCATATTTCATTATGAAGACAGAAAACTACATAAGTTGGTTGATCCGGATCTATACAAACAGATGGATCCGCAATCATTCAACATCTTTTCAGCAGTGGCATATGATTGCTTGAAAGAGCGACGAGCACCACCAAATATGAATCAAGTCCTTCAAAGACTTGAAAAAGCATTAAAACTTCAAGAGCAATATGAAAATCATGTGAGCTAGCCTAATCCTTCAATATCCATTTTATCTATTTTCTATCATATATAATTCTTTCTCATCATTGTGATTGACATTACAGGAACACTCATCAACAGTCATACGTAAAGGTCCTTCCAACCAATTGAAGTTGAAGGTAATTATTTTTTGTACATTACTGGAGTTTTATACAATATATCTAGTTAGTTCTTCCATACAGAAAGTAGGCTATTTCACAACAAAATGTAGCATCTATAAACAAAATTAGGTATAGGGATATCGTTATACGTATATTAGGTTTTATATATGAGTGAAGAGGCGAGACAAAGAGTCTTCAACTCACAATTATGTAAGTGCCTGTTTGTTTTAATTTTAATTTGTGTTTTAATACAAGGTTTGTGTAAATATATGATGCATGTTCCTAGATAAACATTATTATTTATTTTGTATGCTGAGTAAATGTCTAAACAATATAATTGACTTAATCAGAAAAACATCACCCTCCTAACTTGTTTTATTAAGTCAATTAGGAAGCAAGTCATCGACTTGGTGACTTTGCAGATTAAGAAAATATCCTAAATAAGGCATTTAAGTCAAAATCAAATGGCACCTAGGTGATCACTTATCAATTGCAAATTTGTCTAAAACTGTATCCATGTGATTAAAGTGTCAAGACTAAAAAGTCTTTGACATAACGTTATGTAAGCGTCCCATCAAATAAGAAGTTATGCATTTTAATCTGATTATACATTTGTGAGATGTTATGGAGTATACTTGTGAGAATATAACCTCTGAAAATAAGTATCAAGTGTCTTAAATTTCTTAAATCCGTCAGGGGCTGCACCTCCGTTGGATGTGAGGGTCGCACTCGAACTTTACATTTGTGTGAGTATATCAATATGATTCAAGACTTTGTATTGTATTAAACATTTAAAAAAGTGATTAAAAAATCCAATATGTTGATGGAGTGCAACTTCATCTTCATCTCATCAAGATCACTTTCCATATAAACTCTTGTCAGTGTCAAAGTTATTATTTTTATCTCAACGTTAGACATATTACGATAATCCCATCTAATGAACCGATTTGTTTACAAACTTAAAGTGTGTTCAACTTGATTTTGTTTGTATCTGATCTAAACAGCTAGACAAGTTTATTGTGACTTTTTCTAGTTTTTGTACAACCTACTACCTACATAATTTAACATGTCCCCTCAAGCTATTAGTATTAAAACGTACTTTACTCAAAATGAACCCCTAAACATGGTCTCGTAAGGCTGTCTCCAATGGTAGCTAAAAAAGTGCAGTGCCCTTGTTATAGTGTGCCAATGACAACATTCAATATAAAATTAATATTAAACTTACTTGCTAATAAGCATATATCTAATCAGCTACACATCTCTCTTTTTATTTATTTATTTATTTATTATTATTATTTTTTTTAACATAATGAATTACTGATACAGCTGACGCAGTTGGAACACATGAGGATTCAACTTAAGGATATAAAATTAGCCACCAAGAACTTTTCCTCTGAATATTGCATTGTGTCAGGGGGATTTGGTACGGTGTATAGAACAGAACTTGAACATGTTGATAGAAAATATTGTTTCGCAATTGAAGGGGAGAATGCAAGTGCAATACCCAAGAAAAAAAGCACAGTTGCTGTAAAACGCATCTTTGATACGGAAGATGAGTCAGGTGAACAAGGGTTTTATGCAGAAATTGAAATGCTTACAAGCTGTAAGCATTCCAACATACTCACTCTACTTGGTTTTTGCGACGAAGGTTCCGCAATGATTCTTGTTTATGAGTATGCTTTCAATGGGAGTCTCGTTGATTATTTACGAAACAGAAGTAACATGACCAATGACAGTTGGGCACAACGGATGAAAATCTGCCTTCAAGTTGCAAAGGGATTGAGTTATCTTCACACCGGGGAGGGGACCAGACAAGAGATAGTGCATCGTGACATCAAGAGTGCCAACATACTGTTGGACGAAAATTTTGATGCTAAGATTGGTGACTTTGGTCTCTGTAAATTCCTCTACTCTGAGAACGAAGAGCATGACAAGCACTATTCGAGACAAATTGCAGGCACAAAAGTGTACATGGATCCTCAATACGCAAAGGAAGGTAAGTTGAAAAAAGAATCAGATATTTACTGTCTCGGAGTAGTTATGTCTGAGATCCTATGTGGGAAGTTGGCCTATGATACAATTTATAATTCACACAATAGCAAGGGGCTTGCGCCCACAACACGATGGCACGTTGAAAACAAAACAGTGCAGGAAATTGTAGATCCTAGAATGAAAGAAGGAATTACTGAAGCCATTATACCTTCTATTGAACGCCTTTATCAGAATTCTTTCGACATGTTTTCAAATATCGCATATAAATGTTTGGATGAAACACAAGTCAACCGTCCAACACTGGAATCTGTTATCAAGGAGCTTGAGGAAGCACTGCCCTTTCAAGTAAGTTGATGTCCACAAATTGTAGCTGTTTTACTTCACATATTCTTAAGCAAGTACTAATGTTGTATGCTTATTAATGATATTAATATATATGTAGGCTATATGATAAATTTAGTTCATAATAAATAAAGATGCATACATTTTTATATATTTTGAGCATAAAAATCAAAACTTCATTCACAATTTTTTATTCTCCAGCCTCCCCTATCTTCTGAAAATTTTGAGAACTTTTTAAAACCTTTTATTTTTTAATCTTTTGTAAATTTCTAGGGACAGAATTGTAAGCCTTTTTTTATGTTTCATCTCTCATATGTTATCTGAATTTATTTATTTTTTTAGGTATTTTTCAATGATATCATGAGGAACAGGAGAGGAAATAAAATCCAGGAAAAAGAGCCCAAAAGCAATTAATGAAAAGCAGCTTAAGACTTGTATTTTGTATACCAAGAAGGGAAATTGAAATAATGTTTGAACTGCAATATGGATTATTTCGGTCTAGTCAACAGACCTTGATTTTACACTGTAACCACAAGATACAAATTTGTCAAAATTTTACTAAAATTCATTTCACTTTGTTATATAAGATCCTGATTTTACAGGTTCATCGATAGTATCAGACTATGTAATTTGAGCCAAGCTCGAGTATGGGCTTTGCTTTGTAGTCTAATAGATAGTTCCAAATTCAGTTCAACGTAACGGTCGAATGGTCCCGAAAGCCAAATACTGTGCATTTCACGAAGAATCATGAGCTGGCATATTCTGCCATCGCTGATCTCTAATCCAGTTGTGGTAATTATACAGTATATATTTTCATGCAGAAAATTATAGGCTCGATGACTCATCTTTGTCATTGAATAATTGACTTGGTTTATAAAGGGTCGATAACTTTCTTATCACCTTAAAGTTAACTTATTATCGGAAATACTTTATTCAAGTTGAATGTTAACTGATTTATGTATTCTCCATGTTAGACATGCTTATGGTTTTCAAGTGATACCTCAACATCTACAAAGGTACCGTCAATATACTTGAAGCTGCAACCTACAATGTACTACCTCCTCTTTATCTACCTTTCACTTTTTCAGATGTTAAAAACATGAAATGAAATTATTTATTACTAGAGTAATTAGTATCAGAAAATTTAAGGTGGTATATGACCCGTTCTGACCCACGGCTTTGTGACCCGTTTTGACCCAGCCTATAAACTCACTACTTTTGACGAAATGCTTTTGATCATACTAATGGCTCTGCCTATTTACCTTCTATATCTTTATATATTTGTGTTCTTCATTGACTAATATAGCTTATTTTCAGCCTAAGTTTATTTATGTCAACTACTAATATGTGTGATTAATCAATGCGGAGACTTGAGGAAACACAAATGATCACGCTTCCTAAGTAACCGAACTTGAAAGATTAGAATACGCACAAACCTGACGGCATAAATTTTTCATTATATATTAAAATTTCAAAGCGTCAGTGAAAGACTACCCAGATCTACCCATTTTTGTGAATGCATTGAAATTGTCACTGCATTTATCTATTTTAAATGTTTTAATGTTATGAAATATTAAAAATTCTGTAGGTGGCGTAAATCCTATTTAAAATGTCTTAATGTTATGCAATATTCAAAATTGCATGGGTGGCGAAATCCTCTTCTATGGATAACCTTTTCACCACCGTTGTGTTCATCTTGTTGGATCGTAAACTTGATTTAGTCCGAGCCCATATAGTGGAAGCTTCTAGAAAGTCGTAGAATGGTATGGAAGCTTCAGAACGACAAAGAATAATCCTAGAAAATATCCATAGATATGTCTGAATATTGTAGCTAAATGTTATGTAAATATCTAGAATTAGGATAAGGATGATGATGTATTAGAAATTATCAAGATGATGTAGGAAGTATCTAGATAGTAGTAGAATATCCATGGAAATATCTCATCTCTAGAACATTCCATGGAGTAGTATAAATAGGTGTTGTGGTGATGCATTTGTAATGAAGCAAATCAAGCAAAGCAAGCAATCAATAATATTCCTCTTCCTAAATTTCACTTACAACCTCTTCATCAAATATAAGCCTAAAAGGCCTTCGAGTTTCTAACAAATTGGTATCGAGCTAGAAGATCACGATGTCAAGCATGATGAACTTGTTCCAATACCTCGTCTTACCAAAGACAACTATGGTAGTTGGTGCATTCGGATGAAGGCGTTACTCGGTTCACATGATGTATGGGAGATTGTAGAAAGGTGTTGAAAGTAGATGATGAAAGTTCCTTGAATGCCGCCCAAAGGGTGGAGTTGCAAAAGCGAGAAAGAAGGATCAAAGTGTTTTACACTCATCTATCAATGTCTTGATGATGCAATGTTTGAGAAAGTTGCAAACGCAACTACTTCCAAGGAAGCGTGGAGATCCTTCAAAATGCTTTCAAAGGAATCGACAAGGTGAAAAGGTACGCCTTCAAACTCTGAGGAGAGTTCAAAACTCCAAATGGAGGAATCAAACCATTTCGATTATTTCACCGTGTCTTGACCATTTCAAATGAAATGAAGAGAAATGGTGAAAGCTTGAGTGACACAAGGGTGATAGAAAAGATTCTTCGCTCTTTGCCCCCAAGCTTTGATTACATTGTCGTGGCCATAGAGAGTCAAAAGACATAGACTCAATGACCATTGATCAACTCATGGGATCTTTACAAGCCCATGAAGAGAAGTTGAAGAAAAGAAGGGAAAGAATTCTTGGAGCAAGCTTTATACTCAAAGGTCTCTTTCAAAGAAAGAGAAAAGAACTTTCTACATGGAAAGGAGCAAGACGCAGGACGCGGTACTTTTCGAGGTCGTGGTGGTTTCCAAGGCCGAGGACGAGGAAGAGGAAGAGAAGATGTCAACAAAGAAGATGAAACCAATGGTCTTCATATCGAAGAGGTCGTGGAAGAAGCTTTCAATCTCAAAGAGGAGGTAAGCCCCAAACACAATGTTACAACTGTCAGAATATGGTCATTATGCCAATGAGTGTACTAGCTCAAGACAAGTGGAAGAAAAGCTAATCTTGTGGAGGTAGAAGGCGGAGATGAGCTTACCTTGCTAATGGCAAGACATAACGAACAAGAAGAGAGGATAGAGCCATGGCATATAGATTCCGCAAGTAACCATATGACGGTAAGAAGACTTGTTCGTGGAGATGGAAGAAAGTAAAGGTAATGTCACCTTTGGAGACGAATCAAAGGCACCGGTGAAAGGAAAAGGTAAGATACTTATCCGAGCTAAAGATGGAAGTCACCAATATATTTCGGACGTATACAATGTGCCCAATCTTAAAAGTAATATTTTAAGCGTGGGACAACTTTTAGAGAAAATTACGATATTCATTTCAAAGATCGTAGTGCTACAATAAGGAATCTCAAGGAAAGCTCATAGCAAAGTGCCTATGACCAAAAACCGAATGTTCCTTCTAAACATTCAACATGATGAAGCTAAGTGCTTAAAGAGTTATTTGAAGGATCATTCGTGGCTTTGGCACATGAGATACGGCACTTAAACTTTGGTGACTTAAAGTTATTATCCTCAAAGGGAATGGTGAAAGGGTTAGATCAAATTGATCATCCCAATCAATGTGTGAAGGATGCCTTCTTGGGAAGCATGCTAGGAGTTCGTTCGAAAGAAGCGACATCAAGAGCTAAGGAGCCTTTAAATCTAATTCACACGGATTTGTGTGGTCCCATTACTCCACCCTCTTATAGTAAGAATCTCTACTTTATGCTCTTTATTGATGATTTTTCAAGAAAAACTTGGGTATATTTTCTGAAGAAAATCCCAAGCTTTTGAAACTTTTAAAACATTTAAAACTATGGTTGAAAAAGAAAGGTTTAAAATTAAATCAATGAGATCCGATAGAGGTGGAGAATTTTATCAAAAGAATTTAACAAATTTTGTGAGGATAATGGGATCCGGAGATTTCTAACGGCTCCTTACTCCCCACAACAAAATGGAGTGGTGGAGAGAAAGAATAGAACCATTCTCAATATGGTCCAAGCATGTTGAAAAGTAAGAAGATGCCAAAGGAGTTTTGGGCCGAGGCGGTTGATTGTGCGATATATCTATTGAACCGGTGTCCGTCAAAGAGTTTAGATAACAAGACTCAAGAAGCATGGAATGGGAGGAAGCCTACCGTCTCACCTAAGAGTATTCGAAGCATAGCATATGTCCACGCTCCCACCAAAGGCGATTGAAGCTTGATGATAGAAGTGAGAAGCATGTGTTTGTTGGGCACGACAAGCATTCGAAAGGTTATAAGCTCTATAATCCAATCACAAGGAAGGTGGTAGTGAGTAGAGACGTGGAGTTCGATGAAGAAGAGACATGGGATTGGAGCATCAAGGAAAATGAAAGGTATGACTTTCTTCCTATGACCGATGAAAAGAGACGGGTGAATCAAGTGAAGAAGTCCAACAACCTCAAAGTCCAACTCCAACCCAAGAATCACCGCAAGTTCAAGTGAAGGAGAACCGAAGACAAGAAGTTTGCAGGAGCTCTCTGAGGTAACCGACGAAATACCCTTACTTGTTTATACGCTGATTGTGAACCTTTAGTTTTTGAGGAGGCTATGAAAAGCAAGAAATGGAGACAAGCCATGGACGAGGAGATAAAGTCAATAGTGAAGAATGATACGTGGAGTTGACGACCTTCCGAAAGGCCAAAAGGCTATTGAGTCAAGTGGTATACAAGACCAAGAAAACGCCAAAGGCGAAGTGGAAAAGTACAAGGCAAGACTTGTGGCAAAAGGTTACAAGCGTAAGTATGGTATCGACTACGAAGAGGTATTTGCTCCTGTTGCTCGCTTAGAAACTATTAGAATGATTATTGCTATTGTCGCTCAATATAGGTGGAAAATCCACCAAATGGATGTGAAGTCCATTTCTAAATGGACTTCAAGAAGAAGTTTATGTGGAGCAACCAGAGGGATATGTTGCCAAAGGGCAAGAAGGTAAAGTGCTAAGGTTGAAGAAGGCCTTATATGGTCTAAAGCGGGCACCACGTGCTTGGAATACTAGAATTGACAAGTATTTCCAAGAACATGGTTTTACTAAATGCCTAAGTGAATATGCACTTTACGTGAAATTTGCAAATCAAGTATACCGTCATTCGCTTGTACGTGGATGATTTGATCTTTACAGAAACTCTCGAGTATGATTGATGAGCTCAAGAATTCAATGACGAAAGAGTTCGAGATGATGACATAGGACTTATGTCTTATTATCTTGGTATTGAGGTGAAGCGGACGGATGATGGAATTTTCATAAGTCAAGAAGGATATGCCAAGGATATATTAAAGAAGTTTGGCATGGATAAGTGCAATCCGGTTGGCACCCCATAGAACATAAGGCAAAGCCTTCTAAGCATGACGGAGGAGAAGCGGTAGACTCAACTCAATTCAAGAGTCTCGTTGGAAGTCTCGCTATTTGACATGTACAAGACGACATACTCTTTGCGGTTGGTTTAATTAGTCGTTTCATGGAAGAGCCTACGACAAAGCATTTGAGATTGCAAAGAGGATTCTCGTTATATCAAAGGTACCGTAGACTACGGCATGTTTTATTCAACAAGTGAAGACTTCAAGTTGGTTGGATATAGCGATGTTGAAATGGCCGAAACAAAGATGATGGAAGAAGTACAACAGATTCAGATTCTTCCTAGGTAACAATGCTTTTACATGGTCTTCAAAGAAGCAACCTATTGTTACTTTGTCCGTTGTGAAGCGAGTACGTAGTTGCAACATCGTGTGTATGTCACGCAATTTGGCTTAGAAGTATGCTAAAGGAGCTACACATGGAACAAGAAGATGCGATCGAGATCTACGTGGATAACAAGTCAGCCATTGACTTAGCAAAAATCCAAGATACCATGATCGAGTAAGCATATTAACACTCGTTATCACTTTATTCGAGAGTGCATTGCAAGGAAAGATGTCCAAGTGATACATACGAGGTCCGAGAACCAAGTTCAGATATCCTCACCAAGCCGATCAACGAGAAAGATTTTTCAAGACAACGAATGATGCTTGGAGTCGGTAAATCAAGTTTAAAGGGGGGTGTTGGATCGTAAACTTGATTTAGTCCGAGCCCATATAGTGGAAGCTTCTAGAAAGTCGTAGAATGGTATGGAAGCTTCTAGAACGACAAAGAATAATCCTAGAAAATATCCATAGATATGTCTAGAATATTGTAGCTAAATGTTATAGAAATATCTAGAATTAGGATAAGGATGATGATGTATTAGAAATTATCAAGATGATGTAGGAAGTATTCAGATAGTAGTAGAATATCCATGGAAATATCTCATCTCTAGAACATTCCATGGAGTAGTATAAATAGGTGTTGTGGTGATGCATTTGTAATGAAGCAAATCAAGCAAAGCTTAAGCAATCAATAATATTCCTCTCTTCCTAAATTTCACTTACAACCTCTTCATCAAATATAAGCCTAAAAGGCCTTCGAGTTTCTAACACATCTTCTCATTAGGGGTGTTTGGGATTGCTAATAAAAAGAGCTTGTTACAAGGACCCTATTTATTGTGTGTAAGTAGTATAAAAAAACTAACTCTATTAAATTATGACTTCATTGCTGATTTTATAAATGGATTCTTATAAATGGCCACCACGAGTCCCATTATCAGGTAGTACCATGTAATGGATTCCCAGTTATCTGTTTGCAATCTAACTTCATGCTTAGTTCTGGATAGCATAAGAAGGTTTTATGTTTTAAAAAGTTAGGACAACGAGTGTTTCTGCCCAAGACAACCCGATCCAAAAGCAACCTGTTTGATCTGTTACTCAGCTCTCCCATTTACAAATAATAATCATGGGGAAAATATACTCTAAAATACGGGCATATATTTTTACAGAAAAAATTGGAAATTCATTAGCCATTTACAGTTCCGTACTATAGGTTGTATTATCTAATGCAAAATTGAAATTACTTTGAACGGGACTTCAAGATTTAGGGGCACGAGAAGCTCATCTCAAGTCTCTTCGGCCCAAAATTGTGAAGCACAGATAGAAGTCCTTGAAAGCATCTTGGATTCTCAGGAAGTAACATGTATTTTAAAAGTTTAACTGTTGATTCAAAAGTTATGTCGATCGAGTATGATATCTGATGGAAAATTTCATTAAGGAGGGTGTTTGTTTAAGCTTATAAACTTATTTGATCGACCAAACAGCTCCTTACATCAGTTTTCTTTTAATAATTCCTAATAACATGCAAAAAGACGATCAAAATCTTCAACTTGAAACTAATACACTCTTTCCTTGCAGTCGAGCTAGGATGAAGACTTATAGCAATCTTGATATAGTATTTTATTAGCATTAATTTAGAGAGGTTGACTATTGGTTTGTCCATATCAAGTGCTCTCTTTTACCTTTTAATATTGTTTAAGGTTTTTTCTTTATGGTTATAAATTGAATGCATAACATCAGTATATGCCATTTCACAACTATCTTAAAAGTTATGGTAATGCATTCTTTCATTTCCTTAAAGGGAGTAAATATGGAGATGCATTTTACAATTACAAAAGTTAGCTGAAGTAGAAACATGTGTGTAGATAGGCCAAATTTGTAGAAAGTCATGCAAAGTGTTTTCAAATGCTTGTTAAACCAGATTATCTACTTATTGCTTGTTTTATTTACTGTATAAGTTATCAAGTGAGAGGGTGTATGTGATTGCATATTTTATGCCTATCTACTTATTACGTTTAAGAAACAAATAAGCATGTTTATAAGTGTTTGGATTGCTTCAATAGGATTGAGCCATTGCCAAGATTATGAAATCTAATGTAGCGGCCAAGTTTGCTTAATATACATACAAAGTGTGAATAAAGATTCAATTACACCATGTTAATAATATAATGCTCTGTATAAATGTTCATGATGTTTCAGTTGATACAACAACTAAATGTACTTCTTTTAGTTAAGCTTAGTTTAAGTCTCCTTTTACTAATGTCGATAAGATGGATCGCTAAATACCACCGTGCTAGACGTCAAGCAGTGGTTTTATTGGAAGTTGTCAATGACTTTTTAGTTAACTACTAGGCACAAAAGGAGCGGGTAATTAAAATGTATTTAGTCCAATTCGTTATGCTTCTACCCTTTACTAGAATATAACCACAATGTCTCTTTTTTGACATAAATCTGTTCAAAGTGTTGTTCAATCGACTTAAGTTCTCTCATATTCTGCCCCAAAGTTAAGCTATGGTAGTTTATTAGGTATCGAGTCTTAATGGTTTCATGGGTTAGATGAAGCTCCTACTTGACACAAGTTCGTTTAAAAGTAAGGCTAATCCTTGCCACAAATTTAGTTTATAAGGTGTTTTTAATGGTTGGATATGCAATACTGGATTTAAGAGTAGTTAGTGTTACTTTTTGTGAATTTGCCTTAACTGTAAAACTGTATTTTTGTCATTTATAAGGATCCTCTCATGTTCATTTGAACATGAGAGGTAATGTTGTGCTTCTTGTGATTGTACACTTGGGATAAAATAAAATAAATATTTTGCACTAATAGCAATATACAATTACCACAAGCACAACATTACCTCTCATGTTCAAATGAACATGAGAGGATCCTCATCCTTTATCAAATTGGACCAAAGATATTGTATTTATCAAAGAAGATCACATGTGTGGCTTCCCATCTCTTTATTACTGTTATTATTATTATTATTGTTGTTATTATTATTGTTATTATTATTATTATTATTTTTTTTTTCAAACACTTTTATTAAAAACTCATAGGATTACAAAAATTAGTGGGAGCCTCGAAACCAACCGAGCCCCACACCTCTAGCAATGGCAAAACCAATCCTATTAAAATATGAACAATTGACGCCGCACCAACGCCCCTGAGTCATAGAGAATCGTCGAATACGCTTAAGTAAGGTAACCGCATCTTTCTCAAGTTCTCAAAAGAAGAAAGGAGAAGGAGAAACCCATATCCAATATCCGCACATTTAGCATCGCATTTGACACGTTTACGCTGCGGCAAGATCACCGATCGCACGCCCGAGATAAAATCAATCAGCCCGGATTGCGTCAAAGGCGACGAACCCGTAAGATCAACACATATGTCACGCCCACCATCCCAAGAGTAGAGTAATATGTCGCCGGTCGCAAGGATCCGCCCCATCTCCAAAAGCCCAATATCAACCTCCTTACGAGCAGAAATCCCTGACCGAGAGCATATATCAACAAGAACATCACACACAAGGTTATGCCGATGTTTAATGCCAACAATACCCGCACACGAAACAGCGTGATCCCCATATATATCTCCAGAAAATACCTTAGAACAAGCTGAACACGGCACCTGAACAGTAAAGAGAGGAACACCCAACCGGTAGCATAGAACACAACGATAAGCCCTAGAATTCATAGTTTGCCCCAAACCAGATATTGGAGCCACTCTAAGCCAATCCGAAGTATGATCCTCCTTTAGAGAACTCCATAACGCCATCTGTCGAGGAGAAAGATGGAATGTAGACTCAACAGTTTGGGTAACCCGGACGAAATATATATCGCCAATTTCTTCATAAGTTTGGGGGCCGACCTCGCTAGGGTTACTCAAAGGTCAATATCCATATTCACATTAAAAGTACGCAGAGCATCATCAAAAGAGGACCAGAAGTTACAATACCGTAACTAAGGAGAAGCTTAGATCGTAAGCTAGCGATTGAAGTCTAGAAGCAAGGAAGGCATAATTCAAGACATCACCGCAAAGATATAAACCAAGCCCCATAAGCAAAGGGTAGGGTGGCGAGTCTCCACCGCCAATCACCAAAACCGTGCCCGTAAAGGACAATGCGCCCAAGGAAGAACGAAGCGTCGCATCAAAGGAAATCGAAAGCACGCTCAAAGACCGAGGAGAGCATGCAAGACAGAGAAATATAACTTAGAAATACCAAGACATGTAACGAAGAAGCAACAACTCGCATTGAGGGTCATTGAGTTTGCAACTGCTTCCATAAGTTCAATAGTTTTAGTAACCCTTTTCGGGATCAACTTACTACCAAACTCAAAATCCACACTATGAGTCCACCCAATAATTTCACACCATGAGAGGGCGAAACACTTGGGGAAAAACACCGACATACCTGCCTCGGGGTCCTCCTGTGGCCAAAAGACCTCGCTTTATCAACATTGAGGTGTGCCACGACACGGTCCATCCGTCATAATCAACTCCAAAACCTTACCCACAACCAAGGTATCACCAATAATAGTGCCATCGTCCAGATACCAAGCTTGAAAGGAAAGGTCAAAGGAATATCTAATCTTACATGCCAGGGGATGTAACACTAAAGCAAAAAGAAGAGGCCCAAGCGGATCACCTTGTTGCAGTATGCTCACCATAATATAATATGGCAGGACTAGAATAATAGAATTCAACCCACCACGAAATAGCCAGGAAATGAAGCCGAACCTCTCGTAACATAACAGCACGATCCACCATGTTGAAAGCGTTTTTAAAGTCAACCAACAACATAGAAAGACCAACATCATTCCCCCGTTCCTCAACCAACCGATTCACAGAGTGAAGAATAGCCTCCCCTCCACCCGAAACACCAACACCGAATTGAAAATCATCCAAATAACTATCTGAAGAGTGACCAATCATGGAAGCACAAACCTTGGAAACTAAACGCCCAAACGGTCCCAATAAAGAATAGACGGATTCCCCCTGGTTTGACTAAGGGTGTGAGAGGAGCACTAGCAATGTACTCACCCAACACCCGGCATTTACCAAGAAGAAAAGGTTCACCACTTGGGTAATAGAAGTGATCAACTCATCGAAATAGCCACAAGAAGCACCGGATAAGCAAATCAAAAGGTGTTGGGCCCGCAGCCCATCCCGCCCACAAGAAGTACCACGAGGAAATCATAGGATTATTACTATTATTAATATTATTAAACATCACTTTATTAGAAAATCATAGGATTTACAAAAATTAGTGGAGAGCCGAGAAACTAATTAGGCCCCACCTCTAGCTATAGCAAAGCTAATCCTACTAAAAATATGTTCAAGAAGACGTGTGTCAATCTTGAGTCAACAGAAACTCCGGATGTGCTTCACTAGGTTACCACATCCATCTCGAGCTCTCCAAAGGAAGAGAAAGAGAAGGGGAGAAACCTGTATCCAATGTCCGCACATTTAGCCACCTGACATGGACTTAGCGAGTACTTAGAAACAAGGTCTTTCTCAATAACACCAAAGTAACACTTTGACAAAGTTTTCATCATTTGGGGGGCATAAGCGCTAGTGGTGACAGAGAGAACGTCTATGTTGCAAGTAGTGTTGAAAATATCAAAAGCATGCTAAAAAGAAGAACCATGGGAGACAATACCGGACTTTGCTAGTATCTTGTCCTGTAGATCGCTCGTTTGAATACGAGAGGCGAGAAAAGCATACCGGATAATATCTCCCGCTGAAAGGATGCCAAAACCACCCCACTTGATTGGGAGAGTAGCAAGCCGCCTCTTTATTATTATTATTTTTATTAATAAGAAGATCACATGTATCACTTTCCATCTCTTTATTAATAATAATAAATAAAATGAAATAAAATAAATCATCTGACAATTCTTTAGTTAATGGTTGGGATATTTTAGCAATAAATTTTTAACAAAATGCTTTTAGTGTTCAAAGTATTGAACAATTTGGAGTTAAAACTCGATAAAATCGTCTCCTGTGTATCGCTGCATTGAGTGTTCCATTCGATATCTTGATACATGTGGCTAAATGAGTGGGTTTGACAGGACATGTTACATGTTGAAATAAGTTTAAACCGAGATGTGTTATTTGTTTTGTTATGATTTACGGTTGGTTGAGTAATTCTTTTGTTAGTTTCCATTGGCTATCATAAATCGCTAATACAATACATATGGCCAAAGTTTATTGATACATGTTTATATTTTGATTACATGGAGATATTGTATAACTAAAGTCTAAAACACAACTTTTGATTCGCTTTTGATCAACAGATATCACCAAGTGTCATTAGATTTAGTATCAGTAAATAGTTATACTAACAATTACAGGTGTTCTAAAAAATATACTAACCATTACAAAGTGGATTAAATAGTTAAGTATTAAAAAAGACAAGCAATTGATGAGACATGAGATTGGACCAGTTTATCATAGTGTAAAATCATGACAAGCTCATATTTCAAGTTTTATTTTGCTGTGGTTTTTGACTTTAGATCAATTAATTCACGAGGTTTAAGGTCACTGTTGCACGTACTCAAAGCAAGATAAGTCTCTTTTCTGATAGATTGATGTGGCCACATCGACATTATATACATCAAGCAAGATTCAAAACAAGTAGAGTTACACCTTGTTACCTTTCTTAAGTCATGTCATATCTCACCTAGCTTAAAATTTAGTTAATGTTTATGATATTAGAAGCAAGTTCATGATAAACAAAGGTATATTATTTGTATATATGGGCATGAAAAGATAGAAATTTATATGTAAGTTTTCATCTTAGTAACATAAAGTCATAGACACTCAGTTTTAGTATTAAATCAAGATAATACTCAGTTTTAGAACATCGGGGTCAGGGTGTTCCCGCCAATCTACACCTTTTGTGGAAATCAAGATAATCAATTGCCAAACTCTATAAGTGGATTTAGTATTAAATCAAGATAATAGTCAGTTTTAGAACATCGGGGTCAGGGTGTTCCCGCCAATCTACACCTTTCGTTGAAATCAAGATAATTATCAATTGCCAAACTCTATAAGTGTATTTGTCGACAAATTCAGCAACAAAGTTGAGATGGCGAGTTGGTCTAAGGCGCCGATTAAGGTTTTGTCCGAAGGTGGGTTCAAATCCTAATGTCAACATTTTTTATTTTATTTTATTATTATTTTTTAATTTTTTTATTTCCATTTCAAATAGAATAAAAATTGAATAATGATGTCACAAAAGTTCACTGCGACTACCATAAAAAGAAGATGATAAATTTCAAAAGTTTCTAACTTCCTTCCATGAAGAAACTCGGAGAGACAAAGAAGAGACGGTTTTTATACGTGCTAATTCACGGAGAGCCAGAATTTCATAGTGATTACGCAGATTTAACAAAATCAAACAAGCTTATAATACATGGAAATTTATTAACAAGCACAATAAGAGGAAAGTATATAATCGATGGCATTAAATGATGATAAACAAAAGGGAAAATTACAGCTTAAATGGCTGTTCCATTTGATATATCGATACATGTGGCTAAATGAGTGGGTTCGATGGAACACATTACATGTTGGAATGAGTTTAAACCGAGAAGTAAATTATTAGTTTTGTTATGATTTACGGCTGGTTGAGTAACTTTTTTTGTTAGTTGCCATTGACTATCATAAATCACTAAGTACATATCATACGATTAATTAGCATTTTTAGAAAGTTACGTCAATGTGTAATAAAATGTTTTTAATGCTTATCATTCTTGATTGGCATTTAACATGATCATGGTTTCGGATTCTTATTGGCTACTTTTTTTTTTTTTTTTTTTTACAATGAAAAGTTTAAAACACTGCTCTTAGTTTGAAAAAGATTTCATAACTGAACATTGAACCCATTTCATATGATGGGAGTTCTTTGGTGTATTAGGCGCCGCTTTGCTGCGCGCTATTCATGGTGCTACTTGTAGAAATACTTTATTTGAAGATGGTGATGGTGCAAATACATTCCGTGCTTTTAACCCAACTTATTCAATGGTCACTCCTAATTGCTTTTGCTCACAAATCTTTGGGGTTGCTTTTTCCAATAAACGGTGGCTACATTTCTTTATGTTATTTGTACCGGTAACTAAAATGCAGTCAGAATTGCTTTTGAAATTGTGAGTCTTATGGTTTGCTACTGAAAATATATGCACAAGTTTTATATGTGCTACTTTTTTGTACAGTAAAACTTTGTGGCATTTGATTTGCTGGCGGAAAAATTGTGAAAAATGATGCATAGGCCCAAAAATAACAGCCAAAACATATTTTAGTTCCAATATTGAAGGCCCAGCTATAAATTAGGGTTCACCTGGTTCGGTTTTGACATAAACCGAAGAAACCTGACTAACCGACGGAAACCGAATTAGGAATTTCGGTTCAAGCTATTTCCAGAACTTGGTTTACAGGTCGGTTTTTGTTGGTCTCGGCCCGAAGCTCAGCCCTACAGCTTGGATGTCGCTTTTCTCAACCGGCCAGCTAGACGTTTGTAGTGGGAAAAGGGAAGTGATGCCAGTAGCCCAATGGTTTATAAATTTTTAACCGGTTTCATTAAGCATGACATACAACATATCTCGGTACATTGACATGGTAACATGGTTATGTTAATTATGTATGCATTCTTAGTGATAAAGATAATGCTCCATTTTATTATTATACTTATGTTCACTGCCATATATGACTTGCAAAAGTAAGACCGATCTTATTTCATCAGTGGTCAGCATTGTTATTTAAAAGAGGCACATAGAAGGATAATTGATAGATGCTACTTCATATACTGATTAGGTGACACAAACGTCTCAGTGTATATGATTTTTTCAGGGTAACCCACTCTAACGTCGGAAGAATACAATTCGTATTCATCATGAAAATTTCCTTTCCTTTTATTTTTGCCTTTGCTCTTGTGGCCGTCTTTTTCTTTAGTATACTTCTTCTTCTTGAGATCTACCTTAAAAATACGACCTTCTCTGTAACTATAATTTATCATGAGCCAGTTTCCGTTGTTCATCAAGTGCACTGGAGACAAACAGCGAATATCGTAGTTGGGCATAAGCTGATAGGTAACCACATTACTCCAGATATCTCCATCTACATTCAACTTCCACAGGTCGATGCAAAAACCATTTCGTCCAGTCATGTCATATTTGACACATAAATGAATGGACCCTTTGTGAAGAGTAATGGTGGTGGAGGATAGTTTATAAATATTATCATACACAGAGGGAGTTTCTATCTTATGGAACCTCTCAGCTGTTGTGTCAAACCTAATCAAGCCTTTTCTGTCGTTGTAATACTGAAAATAGATATTTTCGCTCATGCAAAAACCTGGTCTCCATTCCCAATCTATTTCTTTTTTGGGGGCCTTCTTGTTTAACTTTCTCCATGAGTCCGCCTTCAAAGAGTATATGTAAACATTGCCAGACTGATCTGTTACAACTAGAAGCTTGTAGTCGTCATCACAAGAGCTGTAATACAATCCATATCTGCATTCAAAAGAACTGTAGCATTCCATGTAATCAGGATTGGCTGGTTTAGACAACCTCTTATACTCGGCTGTCAAAGGATTCCACAAAATAATATCAGAGTATCGACGATCATTACACTTTCTTATGCCTAAACATACCAGCCCATGATAAGATGTTAGTATACAGCCCATGTAATCAGGACTGCAGGCTTCAAATTGTGGTAAAGGGCGTCGGCAGGGAGCATTATCAGGCAGCGATTCACAGTCGATGGTGAAGAACGTGGCTTCTTCTTCATCATAAAAGAAAAGGCTTTGGTCTTCTAGATGGGGGTCTGTTAGAAGGCTGCGGTTGTGCATCTGCTTGAACCTATCTGATATTAGGAACGTGTTCCATTGCTTGGAGACACGCTTAAAACGGATTGCAGATTTTGTTGGAACCTTTGTTAGTATCTGAAACAATATTATGTCTTGTCGAAGTAATTTTTTGTGGGTTGTTGCAGTTATCCTTCAGCCTTAGGAATGAGCCTTCCAGATACCTGCTAAGATGAACGACGCGTTAGTCTCGCCCCGGGTGTTATCCCAGGACCCGACTCCGGCGTAAGAGTAAGTATATGTTTTACCGAAGGGTATAGTATAAATGTATGTGTGTGTGAAATGATACCTTATTCTTCAATACTATATGCGATATATACTACCGATGTCACCGTTCGTCCTCGGTCTGCTGCATTTCATGGGGTCGTTGGCGATATCGAGCCGACATCAACTCGACATCGCCCCTCGGGTCATGCCCGACATCCACGGGATGAGACAAAGTGTATCCAGCTAAATGTTAAAAGCATCTTGTCGGTCGGCGTGTCCTTCGGACGGATGACCTGTCACTGTACCTTTCGGCTTGGACTGTTGCATTAGAGTATCGGTCCCTTCGGTTAAGAGTATCGATCGGTCCCGTCGGTTAGGAGTATTGGGCCCTTCGGTGTTAGACCGAAGGGGCATATACGTCGTCATTTGCATCATACAAGACTGTTGAAAAAAATGTAGACCGATATCAAGTATACAAGGATGCGTCATATTAATAAATACTAGTAATATGCAACATGCTGTTCCAAAAAAATAGTAAGAATGGAACAAACAATTAACATAAACGTGTATGAGAGACACAATTAATTTACATTACCTGAAGTTAGTTTCGAATTCTTATTTTTGATTGTTAAAGCCGCCATTGAAATTTAATTTTGAGGAAAAGGGGAGTCGAAATAGACTAGGATGTGTGGTAGGTTTTATAGGATTGATTATGGGTTTTTATGCTAATGATCCACTAAAATATGGTAATTATCTTTTGGATTCTTTGTATTGTAACAATAACTTGATAACTAAGTTAAATTATATTCGATGCAAAAATATCGGGTGTTTAAACAATTTATAGTAATAATACATAAAGCAGTTTGTACACAAAGACACAATGTAATTTTCAACGTTTTACAATTCTTATTTGAATGAATCAAAGAATTTGACAAGGATTATTTGTGGAATAGCAATACTACTTGAATGACAATTGTGGTTATCTTCTCTCTAACTTAAACACTAACCCACTTTATGTTTAAGTAAAACTTTCCTTACTCACTGAATGTTCAACGACCAAGTTTGATTCATCGGTCACTTTCACATTAATTGCAAGAGATGCATTTAATTCTTGACAAACATGTTAGGCATGTCAGGTTCATCAACCCATTTCTATCAACAACTTCTTTTGACATTTCATGGTCATAACCGGTTGATGATTTTATAAAGACATGATCTTTGGGTTCAGTGTCGATGAACCTTCAACGAGCTTATCAGCTCCTAGTACATGCTTTTTATGTTTAGGAATTTGGTCACTAATTCAACCGATCGACTCTATCCGAGTTATCTAACCAAGACTTATTTATCAACTTTTCTTATTCAAGTTGTTTTCTAGGTGTTTTATTCTCTTTGAGAATCTTAGTGTTTTAGTGCTGAAAGTTTTGCCTGTTTTAATTCTAACCGTTCTTCCCTACATGTATTCGGGCCTCGAACAATATTCCTATATTTCAACATTAGGTTTTGTTTTTGTTCCTCCACATATTTAAAGGAAGCATATAAATAATCAAGAAAAGATTTATATCATCATTATATTCTAGTTCAAGAAGCGTGTGTACCCATTCACTATTTCTAGCTACTTCTTTTCTCATAACTACCTTTTCATCATCAACTAAGACCATGAGTACTCCGATCTAAACTAGTTGATCATCATCTGATGATACTTCTTCTTCATCCCAGTCATATGACTCAGCAACAAGACCCTCGCCTCTTGCTTGAGATGGTTGTGTAGGTTGAGATGTTGAGTCACCAGAAGTTAAAAGAACCATTTTGGCTTTAACTTTGTTTTATTTGGCCTCAAAGTCCTTTTGAATCTTGGTTTGAGCTTTGTTGTGTGGAAAACTTTGTGAAGATGTGAGTTGTTTTGGCAATGTAAGTGATATGAGAGGGTGGATGTTTTTGAGAAGCAGTCTTTTACAAAGTGTTCAGTTTTAATACACTTATAGCATTTAGTTTTCTCATTGGCTTTTTACCCACTGAACCTTGAAAGATTCTTTTTGAAGAATCACTTTGAATTGGCCACTGAACCTTGAAGATGTGAGTTGAATTGGCCAAAAGAATCACTTTGAATTAGCAAGATCATCCATGTATTCTTAATTGCTTCTCAGGTCCTCATTATCACCTGGATAATATTTATAATCCTGAACAACTAAGTCAGGGAAAAAGCAATGGATATGGGTTTGGTTATGGCCGCGGCTTTCTTATTGCCAACCACATTGATTTTATTTATGAATTGCAAAATAGAAATTTTATGAAATCTTTTAATAATTAGTAATTGTTGGGAATTGCGGATTACAAAACCACAAGCAAGAATGAAGAACGAAGAAACAACGAGGGCTTATATGTAATATTTAGTAGCTTTCATAGTAAGCTATCTATTAGGGTTTGTAACTCCTCTCCTATATAAAGAGGGTAGCATCTAGTTTATTTTCAGCTTTTCAATTCATTTCTTAGTAGACATCTTCCAATGAGAGTCTAGCAAACGACATAGAGTGTGTAGTAGTAGTAGTTTATGTAGTAGTTTTATATTCAATAAAGAAAACCTTTTGGTGATATTGATTGTTATTATCATTCACTGTGCTTTCATTCAATTGATATCATTGATACCCTAGTTGAGTCCGGATCTTGGAGTCTACAGAATTGTGCTTTTGTTTTATGTTTATTTAACAAATATATAACTTATTTAGAAAAATAAACACGTGCATTTAAAATATACATTCTCACACACTCACAAAACAATATACTTATCTTTATAAGACCCGAACTAACAAACATTTACATTGAATTTATAAACCTTGCCCAACATTGTATGTGGGTATTCATGTATAACAACAAACAGTCAAACACATGCATTTAGTGAAGATATCGGAATACAAGGTTTAAGAGGTTGTATGCATAAGAGACAAGACACCGTTTTCATTTTATGTTAATTGTTAGTTTAGAGCATTTGAGATAATTACAAGTCAATTCAATCCACTCATACATTCAATGTGTTTGGTTGCCACCTGTAAGAAACTTGGCGTTCAATTTCATGGTGATAATACTATGAGTGTGTTTAGTTGGGGAAAACACCCTTATTTAATTTTCTACAAAATATTTTGTGAAAAATAAATAAAATGTAGATCGCGTCAAATTAACGTTTTCAATAACATGTTTTGCAAAATACAAAATCCCACATTTTTAACTTAACAAGGAAAACTACAAAACAAATTTTAATTGTTTTCCTTGTTTTCCTTTGTAACCCACAACCTCATTCCTCTTCTTTAAAATAGAAATACAAACATCAACTAAACGCTTTTCTATATTTTCAAGTGTTTTGTGGAGATAAAATTATCTTTCAAATTTTACAAAACTAGAGATAAAAGAGATTTTTCTCTAACTAAACGAACCCTATATTTTCAAGCTGTTGCATTCAATGTTGGATACATTTTGGATACATTTTGCTGCACCAAAGTTTGATTGCTAGTTTACGTTACATGCTGCTATAAGACTACATGTAAGTTGGTTGGAATCCTGATATAAGAGTGATTGCAACTGCTCAATTAAAAATCACACAATTTATATGTGATAGTCACATACCTTTTGCCATTAGGTCACGCAAGAGTAGTTACATCTTACATAACATATTAAGTCGAAAACATTTCCCCCCCGATTAATTCATAAGATATCAATGCTCTTCATTAGTTTCTAAACCAATGTATCTTGTCTGCTCATAGGACTAATTAGCTTGTTTAAAACGTTACGTCAATGTGTAATAACATGTTTTTAAGGCTTATCATTCTTGATTCATTTTATAAGTATTTAACATGATGATGAGAGTCTCAGACACGTGTAATCTGAACGATAAGGTTAAGTTTTGATTGGATGGACAAGATCATATCATGAACTGATATGGATGTGATAAGTATAATTTACATGTTAAGTGTTGGGTTTTGGTTCCTTGGATCAAGAATTATTCTAAGTGTTGGAACCACGGATGTTGTTGATGAAAACACGGATGATGAATGGATCCATCAAGACAAACCGCGGCTAGTAGTATTGTGTAACCACGGATAATGTAATGTAACCACTGCTAGTCTTGTATAGTCGGTTTAGTATTCTATATTAGATAAATATGGAAAAGATATTTATCTTGTAGGTTACGTATTGTATTATGTAAAGGACTCCTTAGCCTATAAAAGGAGGTCCTAGGGTAGATTAGATATACGTATGTTTTATATCCAAGGTCGATACACTTCAAGGTTGTAAAACCCTAATACTGGTTAGAGTATTCGTATTAATAATAATATTGAGGTGTTGAATGTTTATTGTTCTTCTTCTTAAGATTAAGTATTAAATTATGCGTGATACTTAATAAGTATTTGTTTAAGTTAGTTTCTATATTAGATCGTTTGCTCAACTGGGATCAACAAGTGGTATCGAGCTTGTGATCTAGAAACCGAAACCAAGAAGAAGCTTTGTTACGCTCTGCTTAAGTAAGTTAAGATGTCCGACGAAACACACATGGTTCTCGCTTCAAGGTGCCCATGCTCAAGCATGGAGAGTACCAAACTGAGAATGTGAATAAGGCAATTCATTCGCATGATTGATTATGCTCTCGGGAGGTTGTGGAAAAAGGTGATACTCTTCGTAAGAAGGGTGAGGATGGCAAAGATATATCCATTGTTAGTGAGATCGACAAGGCAAGAGAAAGATGGAGATTAAAGCTCATAGTATTCTCTACGGGAATACCTAATGAATATGCTTTGGACTTTGAACAATATGAGTCGCTAAGGAGCTTATGGATGCTATAGAAACAAGGTTTGCACATGATAAGGATGAGGATCCTCTCATGTTCATTTGAACATGAGAGGTAATGTTGTGCTTGTGGTAATTGTATATTGCTATTAGTGCAAAATATTTATTTTATTTTATCCCAAGTGTACAATCACAAGAAGCTCAACATTACCTCTCATGTTCAAATGAACATGAGAGGATCCTTATAAATGACAAAAATACAGTTTTACAGTTAAGGCAAATTCACAAAAAGTAACACTAACTACTCTTAAATCCAGTATTGCATATCCAACCATTAAAAACACCTTATAAACTAAATTTGTGGCAAGGATTAGCCTTACTTTTAAACGAACTTGTGTCAAGTAGGAGCTTCATCTAACCCATGAAACCATTAAGACTCGATACCTAATAAACTACCATAGCTTAACTTTGGGGCAGAATATGAGAGAACTTAAGTCGATTGAACAACACTTTGAACAGATTTATGTCAAAAAAGAGACATTGTGGTTATATTCTAGTAAAGGGTAGAAGCATAACGAATTGGACTAAATACATTTTAATTACCCGCTCCTTTTGTGCCTAGTAGTTAACTAAAAGTCATTGACAACTTCCAATAAAACCACTGCTTGACGCCTAGCACGGTGGTATTTAGCGATCCATCTTATCGACATTAGTAAAGGAGACTTAAACTAAGCTTAACTAAAAGAAGTACATTTAGTTGTTGTATCAACTGAAACATCATGAACATTTATACAGAGCATTATATTATTAACATGGTGTAATTGAATCTTTATTCACACTTTGTATGTATATTAAGCAAACTTGGCCGCTACATTAGGATTTCATAATCTTGGCAATGGCTCAATCCTATTGAAGCAATCCAAACACTTATAAACATGCTTATTTGTTTCTTAAAACGTAATAAGTAGATAGGCACTTAAAATATGCAATCACATACACCCTCTCACTTGATAACTTATACAGTAAATAAAACAAGCAATAAGTAGATAATCTGGTTTAACAAGCATTTGAAAACACTTTGCATGACTTTCTACAAATTTGGCCTATCTACACACATGTTTCTACTTCAGCTAACTTTTGTAATTGTAAATGCATCTCCATATTTACTCCCTTTAAGGAAATGAAAGAATGCATTACCATAACTTTTAAGATAGTTGTGAAATGGCATATACTGATGTTATGCATTCAATTTATAACCATAAAGAAAAACCTTAAACAATATTAAAAGGTAAAAGAGAGCACTTGATATGGACAAACCAATAGTCAACCTCTCTAAATTAATGCTAATAAAATACTATATCAAGATTGCTATAAGTCTTCATCCTAGCTCGACTGCAAGGAAAGAGTGTATTAGTTTCAAGTTGAAGATTTTGATCGCCTTTTGCATGTTATTAGGAATTATTAAAAGAAAACTGATGTAAGGAGCTGTTTGGTCGATCAAATAAGTTTATAAGCTTAAACAAACACCCTCCTTAATGAAATTTTCCATCGATATCATACTCGATCGACATAACTTTTGAATCAACAGTTAAACTTTTAAAATACATGTTACTTCCTGAGAATCCAAGATGCTTTCAAGGACTTCTATCTGTGCTTCACAATTTTGGGTCAAGAGACTTGAGATGAGCTTCGTGCCCTAAATCTTGAAGTCCCGTTCAAAGTAATTTCAATTTTGCATTAGATAATACAACCTATAGTACGGAACTGTAAATGGCTAATGAATTTCCAATTTTTCTGTAAAATATATGCCCGTATTTTAGAGTATATTTTCCCCATGATTATTATTTGTAAATGGGAGAGCTGAGTAACAGATCAAACAGGTTGCTTTTGGATCGGGTTGTCTTGGGCAGAAACACTCGTTGTCCTAACTTTTAAAACATAAAACCTTCTTATGCTATCCAGAACTAAGCATGAAGTTAGATTGCAAACAGATAACTGGGAATCCATTACATGGTACTACCTGATAATGGGACTCGTGGTGGCCATTTATAAGAATCCATTTATAAAATCAGCAATGAAGTCATAATTTAATAGAGTTAGTTTTTTTATACTACTTACACACAATAAATAGGGTCCTTGTAACAAGCTCTTTTTATTAGCAATCCCAAACACCCCTAATGAGAAGATGAACACAACAGTGGTGAAAAAGGTTATCCATAGAAGAGGATTTCGCCACCTACAGAATTTTGAATATTGCATAACATTAAGACATTTTAAATAGGATTTCGCCACCTACAGAATTTTTAATATTTCATAACATTAAAACATTTAAAATAGATAAATGCAGTGACAATTTCAATGCATTCACAAAAAAATGGGTAGATCTGGGTAGTCTTTCACTTCGACGCCTGAAATTTTAATATATAATGAAAAAATTTATGCCGTCAGTTTGTGAGCGTATTCTAATCTTTCAAGTTCGGTTACTTAGGAAACGTGATCATTTGTGTTTCCTCAAGTCTCCGCATTGATTAATCACACATATTAGTAGTTGACATAAATAAACTTAGGCTGAAAATAAGCTATATTAGTCAATGAAGAACACAAATATATAAAGATATAGAAGGTAAATAGGCAGAGCCATTAGTATGATCAAAAGCATTTTACGTCAAAAGTAGTGAGTTTATAGGCTGGGTCAAACGGGTCACAAAGCCGTGGGTCAGAACGGGTCATATACCACCTTAAATTTTCTGATACTAATTACTCTAGTAATAAATAATTTCATTTCATGTTTTTAACATCTGAAAAGTGAAAGGTAGATAAAGAGGAGGTAGTACATTGTAGGTTGCAGCTTCAAGTATATTGACGGTACCTTTGTAGATGTTGAGGTATCACTTGAAAACCATAAGCATGTCTAACATGGAGAATACATAAATCAGTTAACATTCAACTTGAATAAAGTATTTCCGATAATAAGTTAACTTTAAGGTGATAAGAAAGTTATCGACCCTTTATAAACCAAGTCAATTATTCAATGACAAAGATGAGTCATCGAGCCTATAATTTTCTGCATGAAAATATATACTGTATAATTACCACAACTGGATTAGAGATCAGCGATGGCAGAATATGCCAGCTCATGATTCTTTCGTGAAATGCACAGTATTTGGCTTTCGGGACCATTCGACCCGTTCGTTGAACTGAATTTGGAACTATCTATTAGACTACAAAGCAAAGCCCATACTGGGCTTGGCTCAAATTACATAGTCTGATACTATCGATGAACCTGTAAAATCAGGATCTTATATAACAAAGTGAAATGAATTTTAGTAAGAATTTTGACAAATTTGTATCTTGTGGTTACAGTGTAAAATCAAGGTCTGTTGACTAGACCGAAATAATCCATATTGCAGTTCAAACATTATTTCAATTTCCTTCTTGGTATACAAAATACAAGTCTTAAGCTGCTTTTCATTAATTGCTTTTGGGCTCTTTTTCCTGGATTTTATTTCCTCTCCTGTTCCTCATGATATCATTGAAAATACCTAAAAATAAATAAATTCAGATAACATATGAGAGATGAAACATAAAAAGGCTTACAATTCTGTCCCTAGAAATTTACAAAAGATTAAAAATAAAAGGTTTTAAAAAGTTCTCAAAATTTTTCAGAAGATAGGGAGGCTGGAGAATAAAAATTGTGAATGAAGTTTTGATTTTTATGCTCAAAATATATAAAAAATGTATGCATCTTTATTTATTATGAACTAAATTTATCATATAGCCTACATATATATTAATTAATATCATTAATAAGCATACAACATTAGTACTTGCTTAAGAATATGTGAAGTAAAACAGCTACAATTTGTGGACATCAACTTACTTGAAAGGGCAGTGCTTCCTCAAGCTCCTTGATAACAGATTCCAGTGTTGGACGGTTGACTTGTGTTTCATCCAAACATTTATATGCGATATTTGAAAACATGTCGAAAGAATTCTGATAAAGGCGTTCAATAGAAGGTATAATGGCTTCAGTAATTCCTTCTTTCATTCTAGGATCTACAATTTCCTGCACTGTTTTGTTTTCAACGTGCCATCGTGTTGTGGGCGCAAGCCCTTGCTATTGTGTGAATTATAAATTGTATCATAGGCCAACTTCCCACATAGGATCTCAGACATAACTACTCCGAGACAGTAAATATCTGATTCTTTTTCAACTTACCTTCCTTGCGTATTGAGGATCCATGTACACTTTGTGCCTGCAATTTGTCTCGAATAGTGCTTGTCATGCTCTTCGTTCTCAGAGTAGAGGAATTTACAGAGACCAAAGTCACCAATCTTAGCATCAAAATTTTAGTCCAACAGTATGTTGGCACTCTTGATGTCACGATGCACTATCTCTTGTCTGGTCCCTCCCGTGTGAAGATAACTCAATCCTTTGCAACTTGAAGGCAGATTTTCATCCGTTGTGCCCAACTGTCATTGGTCATGTTACTTCTGTTTCGTAAATAATCAACGAGACTCCCATTGAAAGCATACTCATAAACAAGAATCATTATGGAACCTTCGCGCAAAAACCAAGTAGAGTGAGTATGTTGGAATGCTTACAGCTTGTAAGCATTTCAATTTCTGCATAAAACCCTTGTTCACCTGACTCATCTTCCGTATCAAAGATGCGTTTTACAGCAACTGTGCTTTTTTTCTTGGGTATTGTATTGGGTTAATCCCAATCTACCCAACCCAGCAACCCATGTCAACACCCATTATGACCCGGTCAACAAAAGTCAACGAAAGTCAACTCAACGAAAGTCAAACAAAAGCAGTTACAGAAACGGTTACATAGCAGTTATAAAATAACTGCCATATTACATTGAACCGACACAATGGTTCAATCACACCTTTTCGATATGTATATATAGATTAGAACTTGTAGCGATTACAATGATGACATATTAATAGAAAGCAGAGATTGTTTCATACTTTTGGTATATTTTGATTAAAGATCCGTAAAACTGGGCCAACAATTGGTATCAGAGACAAAATCATCATATACCTTTTTCGATTTAAGTTTCAGAATCAATAAGAACCCTAAAACAGTTTCGAGAAAAAAAATTTTCTGCAAAATAATCCGAACACAAAATCAAAAGATATCATCTTTTGTGTTCCATATACGTTTGTCGCACCAAGGGAACAATCACATAAGTGACTGCTCATACCCGGCAACAAAATCTTTCATTCGTATTTTTTTTCTTCATCGAAACTGATCTTTATCCACAAAGGATCATAAACGAATTAAAATCGTTTATATATTGATTCAAACAAAAACCAAAACGACGTCATCAATTAGGGCATAAAGAAAGATTCGAATTAGAACAAACACACCTGTTCTTATAAGGAATCAAGCCCAGAAGAATCAATTGAGACCCAATCGATTCATTTGCAATACTCCAATCATAAAACCTCTCACGGAATAGAAAACCCCCAAATCAACCGAAACCCTAGTTTCAATTGGAGGGATAACAGCGTTCGCGAAGAACACCCCATCACCGGAGAAGTACTAAGAACGGTCAAACACAGCCAAACCAGCGGTTGACCATCTTTATTGGAGAGAGAAGAGGCGACATCTTCCCAGAGAGAGGCGAAATACTTTTGTCTCGAAAGAAAGAGAAACACGCGTGTTTTTTTTTTATCTCAACCAAAAAAAGAGATAAGAAGAAACAAAAGAGTAACGCTGACACACTAAGGGCCACAAGGATCTTTTATTTTATTAGGGCATCGGGTTAGACCATCAACCCATTCAGGTTCCAAATATTAACAACACCACTATTTTTTTTCAATTTTATTTTATATAGTATATATTAATTTTGATATATATTATTATTATTTTTGATAAGTTACTTTATTTAAAAATTAGTACCTTGTCAAAATTTTAGAAATATAATAACCTAGTATCATACTGCTTATTATATTGATTGAGGATAATTTTGGATTAAAAAAAAAATAGTCCTAAAAGGTTTTATACACCTTTAAGAAAAAAAATAAAACATTTTTCAACACACATCGTGTTAGATTTTTGGAGATATTTTTTATTGTCAATAAATTTAAAATATGACGAAAGAAAGTGGAAATAAGGAACCTAGTACTAATTTTACAAATAGTACACCTCAATTTCAATGCCCAATCCTAAAGCCCATGAATTACTCATTATGGGCAATTCGAATACAAATCATTCTCGAGCGAGTGGTTTATGGAAACAATAGAATGGATCGAATCGACTCAACCCAATAAGACAAAAGAAAACCGCTATTGCTTTCCTTTATCAAGCCTTACCCGAGGAACAATTACTTCAAATAACAAAGCACAAAACCGCGAAGGACATTTGGAATGCTTTGAAAATTAGACACGTTGGCGAAAAAGGAGCTCAACAAGCAAGACTACAAACACTCAAATCTGATTTTGAGATGTTACAAATGAAGGAAGACGAGACAATTGACACTTTTGCTACAAAACTTACAACTCTCGTAAACAAAGCCGCTAGTCTAGGACACACCATAGAAGATGAAACCTTAGTACGGAAACTATTAAATGTCATGCCCGATAGGTATCGCAAATAGTCGCATCTATAGAACAATATTCGACCTAAGTGAAATGACTATGAAGAAGCAATTGGAAGACTTAAGACCTATGAAGAAAGGATTAAGTTTAAGAAGGATAAACAAGTGAACAATCAAGAGACTTTGATGTTCACAGGACATAAGGACAAGGAAAACCTTTTAGAGAATATGGTCGGGAAGATTTAACCGGGTCTCGAGGCCGAGAACAAGACAAGAACAATTATCAATCTAAAAGGGAAGAGCGAGTCTTTTGAAGAAGATACAAGAGACAAATCTCAAGTCACATGCTACCGATGTCACAAACTTGGACATTATGCATATGAATGTCAAAATAAGCGCAAGAATCAAGTCGAGAACACTCCAATTTTATTGAAGAAGACTTAGAGCCAACATTACTTATGGCTACTATAGCAAGAGAAATGAAACAATGAGAAGCAGAGATTGCAAAAGCAAAGAGAGAGTGCGAATGCAGAGATTGCGATGTAGAGATTGCGAGAAACCGCGAGAGAATGCAAAAGCGCAGAGATTGCGAAACCGCAGAGAATGCGAAGAAAGCAAAATGGAGCGACTACAAAGACTTAAAGATCTACGTCGCGGCGATTGTGATTAAGGGGAGAATATTGGGTTAATCCCAATCTACCCAACCCAAAGAACCCATGTCAACACCTATTATGACCCGGTCAACAAAAGTCAACGAAAGTCAACTCAACGAAAGTCAAACAAAAGCGATTCTGAAGCGGTTACATAGCAGTTATAAAATAACTGCCATAACTGCCATATTACATTGAACCGACACAATGGTTCAATCACACCTTTTCGATATGTATATATAGATTAGAACTTGTAGCGATTACAATGATGACATATTAATAGAAAGCAGAGATTGTTTCATACTTTTGGTATATTTTGATTAAAGATCCGTAAAACTGGGCCAACATATTGCACTTGCATTCTCCCCTTCAATTGCGAAACAATATTTTCTATCAACATGTTCAAGTTCTGTTCTATACACCGTACCAAATCCCCCTGACACAATGCAATATTCAGAGGAAAAGTTCTTGGTGGCTAATTTTATATCCTTAAGTTGAATCCTCATGTGTTCCAACTGCGTCAGCTGTATCAGTAATTCATTATGTTAAAAAAATAATAATAATAAATAAATAAATAAATAAAAAGAGATGTGTAGCTGATTAGATATATGCTTATTAGCAAGTAAGTTTAATATTAATTTTATATTGAATGTTGTCATTGGCACACTATAACAAGGGCACTGCACTTTTTAGCTACCATTGGAGACAGCCTTACGAGACCATGTTTAGGGTTCATTTTGAGTAAAGTACGTTTTAATACTAATAGCTTGAGGGACATGTTAAATTATGTAGGTAGTAGGTTGTACAAAACTAGAAAAGTCACAATAAACTTGTCTAGCTGTTTAGATCAGATACAAACAAAATCAAGTTGAACACACTTTAAGTTTGTAAACAAATCGGTTCATTAGATGGGATTATCGTAATATGTCTAACGTTGAGATAAAAATAATAACTTTGACACTGACAAGAGTTTATATGGAAAGTGATCTTGATGAGATGAAGATGAAGTTGCACTCCATCAACATATTGGATTTTTAATCACTTTTTAAATGTTTAATACAATACAAAGTCTTGAATCATATTGATATACTCACACAAATGTAAAGTTCGAGTCGACCCTCACATCCAACGGAGGTGCAGCCCTGACGATTTAAGAAATTTAAGACACTTGATACTTATTTTCAGAGGTTATATTCTCACAAGTATACTCCATAACATCTCACAAATGTATAATCAGATTAAAATGCATAACTTCTTATTTGATGGGACGCTTACATAACGTTATGTCAAAGACTTTTAGTCTTGACACTTTAATCACATGGATACAGTTTTAGACAAATTTGCAATTGATAAGTGATCACCTAGGTGCCATTTGATTTTGACTTAAATGCCTTATTTAGGATATTTTCTTAATCTGCAAAGTCACCAAGTCGATGACTTGCTTCCTAATTGACTTAATAAAACAAGTTAGGAGGGTGATGTTTTTCTGATTAAGTCAATTATATTGTTTAGACATTTACTCAGCATACAAAATAAATAATAATGTTTATCTAGGAACATGCATCATATATTTACACAAACCTTGTATTAAAACACAAATTAAAATTAAAAACAAACAGGCACTTACATAATTGTGAGTTGAAGACTCTTTTGTCTCGCCTCTTCACTCATATATAAAACCTAATATACGTATAACGATATCCCTATACCTAATTTTGTTTATAGATGCTACATTTTTGTTGTGAAATAGCCTACTTTCTGTATGGAAGAACTAACTAGATATATTGTATAAAACTCCAGTAATGTACAAAAAATAATTACCTTCAACTTCAATTGGTTGGAAGGACCTTTACGTATGACTGTTGATGAGTGTTCCTGTAATGTCAATCACAATGATGAGAAAGAATTATATATGATAGAAAATAGATAAAAATGGATATTGAAGGATTAGGCTAGCTCACATGATTTTCATATTGCTCTTGAAGTTTTAATGCTTTTTCAAGTCTTTGAAGGACTTGATTCATATTTGGTGGTGCTCGTCGCTCTTTCAAGCAATCATATGCCACTGCTGAAAAGATGTTGAATGATTGCGGATCCATCTGTTTGTATAGATCCGGATCAACCAACTTATGTAGTTTTCTGTCTTCATAATGAAATATGGCCAATGGAGCTTGAAATGTATTATCCCATTGTTTGATACAAATGCTTTCATTCCACACAGGATTTCAAATAACACGATTCCAAATGAGAAAGCGTCCGACTTGTAACTCCCAACTCCAATCCTATCATACGCCGGATCTAGATGCCCATCTTGAATCACCATGGAAAACTCAAAGCTGATAATTTGGCTTCCCAGTTTTCGTCTAGTAAGATTGTAGTGCTGTTGATATTATGATGGATGACACTATAATTGCGTCCCTCATGATTATGCATGTAACTTAATGCACTCGCAACGCCAACACTTATCTTCAATCTTCTCATCCATGTTAGGGTCGGGTCACTAAGATGAATGTAGAGACTTCCATTGGCCACGCGCTCATTTATAACGAGCATCTCATCATTTTCTTCACAAACGCCGACAAGAGAGATCATATTTTTATGCTTAAGATTAGAAAGTATTACTATCTCCTTATCGAATGCATCGTCTTGCATCCAATAACTATGATCCATCCTCCGTACAACAACATTGACCGAATCTCCAGATTGCTGTGAGAGTTTGCCTTTGTACACTTTGCCTAATCCACCTTCTCCGATTACATTTTCATCAGCAAAATTGTTGGTGACAGATGCTATCTCTTCATATGGGAATTTTATGGGAACAGAAGAATTCATTGTATGTATCTGTGTTTTACAATGAATGAGAACTTGAAAAGAGATGATAATTACGCAAGAAACACGAAAAAACACACATACAATTACAGTCTTTTAATTATGCTACCCACAAGCCATCCATCTCGTGTTATAGCAAAAGTGTTGTCACCTCAACACTTTTACGATAACTCGAAGAGTTGAATCAATATAAATCTCATATTTACCATAGATCCAATAAATCAATCTTAGCCATCCATTTAAATCAAAGTTAATAAAAACCATTTTCCACTTTTTTTTAAAACAACATATCTTGCAAACGGTAAATCTTCAAACTACAAAAATACACCATCATGACGAAATTAAATTATCTATCTATTAATATGCACTTTTTTATATTTTCGACAAAATTTTTTTTTTCCAAAATTCCGCCTAGAAAAATCATATATGATTTGTAAAATCATATATGATTTTCAAAAATCATATATGATTTTCACAAATGATATTTGATTTTACAAATCATATATGATTTTCAAAAATCATATATGATTTGTAAAATCGAATCATATATGAGTTTCACAAATCATATATGATTTTTACGGCGAAATTTTGAAAAAAAATCATTAAAATATATATTAGTGCATATCTATAGAAAGATAATTTAATTCTCGTCATGATATGACTTTTATCGCGTAACAATTAACGGTTTGCAAGATATTTAATTTTTAAAAAAGGTGAAAGTTTATTTAAAAAATGAATTACTATTATTGCTTTATTGGATCATGGTAAATTTAAGATCTATATTCAACTTTTGCCATAACTCAAACCTATAACAAAACAAAAACTCTCTCCTTTCAAAAGTTGACGTTATAGGATACCTCCGGCCCATACATAACTCAATAAAACACAAATACAAAATAATAATAATAATATAAATAAATAACAATTAGGGATAACGTAATGGCAAGCACAATAGCGGAACCTATGGTGCGACTCACGTTATAGACGGTGTTTTCATCCATGTGACCCGTTCTAACCATGGACACCAAGCCCTCTAACAACTTGGTCATTAGGCAAATCAGATATTTAATCAATAATTAACTAAGAATGTATTTTAAAAATTTAGCGCGCATCAAACTTTTCTTTTCAAATTATGTACACCAACTTTTGAATCTTTTGTAAATTACCGATTTGCACGTGATGATAACATGTTACTCGTCATTTAGTACACATAGTTAGATGTTTAGTTTATTTTGGTGTATTGGATTAACTAATTATTCTTATATTTCATTAAAACCAATAGCTGGATGATTGAGATTTTTTTTAAACAATTGATTTACATTAATTAATATTTGAATTGAACTCATTGATTTGACACCGGCATGACCGGTAGTAGGTATTTGATTACCAATAGGTAATAAGCCAAAAGTTTAATATGAATCTCAAATTTAGTATATATCTTAATGAACCAATCATAATAATTCATCTTTCTAATCAAAACAGAAAAAATAAATTTTCACCCTTTTAAAAAAAAATATATCTCGCAAACAGTTAATCATTACGCGAAGAAAATCATATAATCGCGACGAGAATTAAACTATCTCTAGATATGCACTTCTATACATTTTTAACGATTTTTTTTTTCAAAATTTCGGCCTAAAAAAATCATATGTGACTTGTGAAAAACACATGCGATTCGATTTTTACAAATCACATATGATTTTTGCAAATCATATTTGATTTGTAAAAATCATTTATGATTTGAAAAAATCATATATGATTTTACAAATCATATGTGATTTGTAAAAATCATTTATGATTTGAATCATATGTGATTTTTCTGGTCGGATTTTTTGAAAAAAAAAAGTTTTTAAAATTTAAAAAGCTCATATCTATAAAAAGATAATTTAGTTCTCATCGAGATGGTGTATTTTTTTTAGTTTGAAAATTTACCATTTACAAGATATGTTATTTAAAAAAAAAGTTGGAAAATAATTTTTTTATTAATTTTGATCAAAATTGAGACTAAGATTGATTTATTAGATCTATAGTAAATATGAGATATATATTGATCTCAATTCTAGGCAATAAGCCTCTAAATGAGGTATATTTGTAACTTCCTAATAATTTGATGGGACAATGTATACGGAGGCCACGAGTATTATATTTTCTTCATCAACACCTTCCATTTTTAAAACTATTTTAAGGCCACCAAAGTATGCATTTGTTTTCATTTATATTAATTCCGACAAAATTTTTAGAAAATATAACACGGCTAAAATGAACTCAATGCTAACATAACAGTTTATAATCACACGAATGAAAATACAAGGTGAAATTATTAATTATAGCCTACAATTTAAGCCGTGCACAAAAATAGAAACTAAGAGCCAATTATGTTGTGTTTAGTTAGAGGAAAAAGAAAAAAACAGAGATCGCGTATAAATTCTTACAAAACACAAATCTCTTATTTCTTATTTTTTAACTTAAAAAGGAAAATTACAAAACAAATTTTGATTCTTTCATCGTTTTCCTTTGTAACGCGAGATCGAACCTCCCCCCCTCCCTCTTCCCTTCTACAGAAAATGCAAACATCAACTAAACACGTTTTTTATATTTTCAATTATTTTTTAGAGATAAAATTTCTTTCCAAATTTCTACGAAACAAGAGAATTTGTTTCTTCAACTAAAGGCACCCTAGTGTCTACATATGTTCTATCAATTCAGGTCCTAAACATTTTAACAGCAGTGCGCTTTCTGTTTCTGAGTTTTTTCTAGAAAAGAAGAGTATGTATGTTAGAAAAAAAAAAAAAATTTAAAAAAGAAAAAAGGCTTTTCTCGAGTTTTTTTGTTTTAGAGAAAAGGTGTGAACATTTTCTCTCCAAAATTTTCCTTTCAAGAGCATTCTAAGAAAGTATCTATTACAGTATTTCTTTTTCTTTCTTCCTAAGTCAAGATCAAAAAATAAACGAATTTTATTTTCTCTCATTTTACATTTTTCCAATTGTTTTCTTTCCTCCTCCTCTTAAAAACTCAGAAACAGAGTGTTAACAACGAGAAACACAGTCATACAATTCAGATCATATCGAAGAAATCTTACATAAACAATGGAGACGGAAGAGATCCTGGGAAAGCCGAACCAAACAAAGAAACTTTGGAAAATTTGACGAAGAACAACAATGGAAGATCTATCCAACGTTAATCTTCACTCAGAAAAGCTTCAGGTAGTTCACATAAAATATTAACATGCATCTTAAAAGGGTGGTAGATATCGGTGGTTCATCAAAACTAATGGAGACTTAAATGGGGACGAGGGAGGTCTGGCAGTAAATGAAGATGCTTTTTTTTAAAAATTATTTAAGGGGATAAGGTAGAGTTGATTTATTTGGAGAACCTTTGATTGTAGATTGTCGGTTCTCAAGATTAAATTTTGAGTAAAAAATGGTTAAAATAACCACAGCAGATAAGAAAATGGTTGTCAAGGCCGAACTTTAGGGAGTCTGAGAGGTGCGATTGATGAGTAGCCACCGCATTTAATGAAGTTTACTAAATTTCACGACTGCTTTTATTATATATATGAACACGATATGATCTTGAAATTAATTAATTCATGCACTACTTATACATATGTATATTATATGTGTGTTTGAAGACCTCTTTGTGATAATGATACGGGCCACTGAAATCCACGACGACCATATTTCGGTCAATCTTACCCACACCTGCCCCAGTGGCACAACCTACCCCAGTGGCTAGATATTGACTACCCTCTTCCTTCTATTCACATATTCGTTATCCTAAACTTCCATATGGTACCTTTAACAATTACTAGTATATGAAAAGCAAATTAACATCATCATGTCTTCATCTTCCAAACAATTAGACACAGCCGACATGTCTTTTGTTGATTATGTTAATAGCTTAAGAATCCCATATGAAAAAATAGAATCAGCCACCAACAACTTCACTGATGCAAATCTCCTTCCCACACAATCACCTTCGTCCTCTTCTTTTCCGAAACTTATTTACAAAGGGCAACTCGAACAATCAGATGGACAATTGCTCCATATTGTTGCACGGAAAATTCCGAAAGAGCAAGACAACATTGTGTTCAACGAGTTAGTCACATCTTACTTACTAAAGCAAAAAAATATCGACTCTATTTTTAAGATTTGTGACACAGATGAGCCAATCATCATAAGCAAGTATGAGGCGAATGGAAGTCTTGACAAACACTTACATGACTCAACCCTCACATGGATCCAAAGATTGCGTATATGTGTGGGGGTAGCTCATGCTTTGAGTTACATCCATGATTATGATGTAGAAGGCGATTCTAGTGTCATACATGGTAACATCAAGAGCTCCAAGATTTTACTTGATGAAAACTGGGAACCCAAGTTAAATTGTTTTGGATTTTCCATGTTCGTAAAAAAGCATCAGCCTCACCTTACTAGTAAATATAATGGCACATTACAATACACCGATCCTGCTGCATATGTAAATCCGGGAGGTTTGACTCATAAGTCTGATGTCTTCTCCTTCGGAGTTGTTTTGTTCGAAGTCCTGTTTGGGGAGATTGCATCTGTTAAAGATGAAGATAATTGGTATTTTGCTAGATTGGCGAGATCAATTTATGAAAAGAAAACACTGGATGATAGAATCAATATTGATCTACATAAACAAATGGACCTCGAGTCACTCGATATCTTCTCAGAAGTAGCATATTATTGCTTGGAGGAGGAATCCTCACGACGTCCAAATATGGTTCAGATTGTCAAAAAACTTGAAGCATCGTTGGAGCATCAACAAAATCACCAAAGTCTTGTAAGCTCATCATATCATTCCTTTGGTATTTATTTTCTACCATTAATTTTTGTCATAGTTTATTAACTAGTTTTTAACCCTTATTACAGTCAATTTAATGTATAAATAGTGATAATAACGGGTGGCTTTTTTTATAAAAAGTTTATAGTTCATGGAGTGTTTGCCTAATTTATACAAACATATAATAAATTATGTGACTTGAGAACTTGAGGTAAATCTATTTATAATCCTTATAAAAAGTCTAAGCAATTTGGTTAATCTTTTATGGAAATGTAAACAAGCCCTAGATATTGTTAACAACAAAGTTTCTCATGTTTCGCATTTTCGTTAATATGACCTAATAAGGAGAGTGATTTCTTTTTTTTTTTTTTTTTTTTTTTTTTTTTTGGTTAAAGGTCAA
Organism: Chrysanthemum lavandulifolium; assembly: GCA_022545495.1. NCBI lineage: Eukaryota > Viridiplantae > Streptophyta > Magnoliopsida > Asterales > Asteraceae > Chrysanthemum > Chrysanthemum lavandulifolium. Next base: position 268,544,720 of record CM040238.1, read on the forward strand.
AGACCTCGTAAATGTATTACTCCAAAAAAAACGTTTAAGTACAAATGATATGGGTGAATCCCATATCTTAGCCCGTTACATAGGCGGAAAAGCTTAAATAAGAAGATACTAACAAGAAAATAAATCACTACTCAAAAGATAACATTAGACTCCTATGAAAATATAATTACTTCCTACCAAAGCCTTGGAGCTTGATACCATACGTGTCATAAAAAGCATCCAAATTTCCTGGAAGATCGTAGACCTGATCTGCATAGGCATCATAATCATAGTCATCATAATCATCTTCACGATCATGACCACCACCAAATAGGTTCATTGACTCATCAAAAGTGTTCACAGCCTCCTCTTGGTAGAATGCGTTAACCCTCTTAGTAGAAGAAGAAGATGGAAAATCCTTTTTATTACTCAGATAATCAACCTTTTTAATAGGATTACCATCATCATCCACAAGAGTAGCTTTCCATCAATAGGAAGCTTTTCAAACTCCCCAATTTTCTCAACAATAGGATATGACCAACCTCGTTAGCTTCCATTGAATCACTCATGGCGGTTCATGCAATGTATTACTAGTCTTTGGAGACTCATTCTTCTTTTCTTCCATTGTACTACCAACATCCACATCCTTATTCACTTCCTTAGTAGGAATACCAAAGTCATAAGTATCATCCATACTAAGGGCATCAAATTTATTGGATGTAGCAACCTTCATTCCACTCGTACTAGACACATCACCAGCCTTTTTTTTAGTGACATCGACTTGCTTAGGATCAGCAGGAGGCTTTTTGGGCTGATATGAAATGGTTAATGATTTCCAACGATTTTGTTTAGACATTTTGTATTGTATATTTGTATTCGACATAAATCTCGGAAACTAGATGTTAGCAACAATCCAATCTCGTAAGTCTCTTAAAAAATACATGTAGTAAAGTTGATTTGCTAATCTACTGTACTTTTCTTTGATTTATTACTTACTTTCCATATCCATCCAAAATGCATTTGTCTAATTGCAAATCATTTAATTTGTTCTATTTTCCTAACTAATTTCACTTGTATTTTTCAATTTTCGATACTCAATGTCAATTATTACGTATTTATTACTCCCTTATAACACCACATCATCATCTCCACCAAATTCATGACTCCCCATTTTTTATACTACAAAATTGTAAGACACTATGCTTTAAATTTTTTGTAGGTAATAGTTATGTTTCTTACACAAATGTTGCATTTTTTGAATCAGCCAAAGTGTTTATATCCGTAATCTTATATTTTTTTATATTTTTTGTTAGATGAATTTCCAAAGAAATACTGATGACACTCCAATGAAAGTTAATAACGTTGTCGATCATGCTCCTGCTGCGCTGGAAACCGAGGTAAATGTGCTAAGGCTTTTTGTAAAGGGGCAATTTCATATCTACCCTCTTTTTGGTTGGAAATTTCATATATACCCAAACATGCATTAAAAACATTGTACATTATGCATTAAGTACTTGCACTTTGGGTATATATGAAATTAATTATGAAAGTAGGGTGATATATGAAATTAATCCTTTTGTAAATTATTGAAATAACCAACACGTTAATATTGTTATTATTTATGTATATATATTTCGTATTGTTATCTATAGTATCTACTAGCAACGTACCTGATAGCGTATGAAGCCTTCAACCAAACTGGTTGAAGCCACTCATTTCAGGACCGTTACAACGTATAAACACGCGACAGTACCTTATTCGTGTAGAGGTAATGTTGTGAACACTACGCTAGTACATAGCAATCGTGCATGGATCATTCCATGCACATGGCAGAGCCAAGGATATCACGCCATGTTTCATTCTTGTCTACTACATTAGATGTCCACCCCGTGGACCATCCTCAACCATTTATGGTGTTTAAAGGTGGTTCAAAACCCTAAACACATCCCTATAATTATCGATCTTATTCCCTTGGAATAGACCAAGCTAAGTCAAGTGAATTCTAACATTCACACACGACCACCAGACACACTAGTAACCTCGTGAGCGTTATCCCAACTCGTGACTCCGGTCAAACCTTGGGGTCCTACCGAATGTGGGAAACCAAACGAGTGACTAACCTGAACCTTCAATGCGTACCTTACGTAAACATGAAGCTATCCGTGCTACACGCAACATAACAAGCCACTATTTTCATTTTTTCCGATTTTCAAAAATAATTTGTTTCACCAGAAAACTCAGTTTTACCTAAAAACTTCATTGTTTGTCCATCAAACCATCACAACGAAGTTTTTTCAGCAAAAACATTTTTCTTCCATCATCGAAAAATCATAAGATCAACAACTTTTTCGTCTCAAAACACGAAAACTATCATTTTATCTTTAACAAAGACTGTTGTTTCACGAAAATGTTAGAATAAAAAAATTAACAAATACCACCACCACCTCCGCTTGATACATCTGGTCATTAACACCGATGACATCACACACACATATGAAGGTCACACAAACCTTGACACAAAATAACCACAAGATCATGCCACAACCAATGGTAATGAGTAACCTCTCATTATCGGGAAGTCCACCTACAAACACCGTTAATGCCTCAAGGAAAAACGATAACTTCATAACACCTCTCACAGTACGATCAACCTCTCGGTCTGTACCTGAGAACAAAACTAATAACACTCGAATTACACTACAACAATCAACTTTTCTAGAAAGATTGATGCGAGAAAACACAGAAACCAGTCCAGGGAAGACCACAAACGCACATCTCTAACACAAATCTACAACAACCTAGCATTCAGGCAACACCCCAAGTACAACAACCTCCACCACCCAACGACAACGACGTACACCACAACATATCCCATAACAAACTTATCAAGAAACTAAAAATATGCAAACTGGGTATCATCAACAACCCATGTAACCAGGCCAGTTCGTGCACCCCATGCCTGGATATCAACACACTCAAGCAACCATCTCACTCATGTCCACCCAGGCTCAGAACCAACAACTACATGCCTCCTCTATGGACGATTTCAACACGTTGATGACAAGGGTGTTGGACACGAACGAAGGTCACAACTATAAGACAGTTGGCAACGATGTGCCTGAATATCTTCATGCTTTGGAGACTGAAAGCCATCAATTCGTAAAATGGATCGACCAATATCAACCTCCAGTGGGCCTGAAACTTCCTAGTGACATACAAATGTATAACGGATCGAAGTTACTAACCCTGATTCACACATCTGGCAATTTAAGTGTGCGCGAAAATCAACTCCTAGAAGAGTCCTATGGCTTGCCATCTATTCCAGCGCACTTTAGCAGGCTTAGTAGTCGTCTGGTTCAAAAACATCAACAAAAACAATATAATTAGATGGGAAGACCCTAAGAACAAGTTCTTCAAGAACTTCCGGCCAAGGAGGGAATACACCGGAGACTATTTCAACTTACAATTCATAAAGCAAGTTAGGATGAAGACCTAATCGACTTCACTGAAAGGTTCAATGATGAAGCATGCAAAATTCCAAGAGTCAAAAATGATCAAAAAATCTCAGCATTTATTGGGAATATGATCAAAGGGCACTTTTACAGTAAAATAACTCGTAATACCCCAAAAACATGTCAAGAACTGTTGGACCGTTATAGGGAGTTCACAAAAAAAAGTAAGCAAAACAAAGCAAGAGTCGAAGCCAAAAACAACAACGACAACAACAACTGTAGACAACAACAAAGCAAGAGTTCACAAAAAAAAATACTCTTGGACCGTTCCAGGGAGTTCACAAAAAAATTAAGCAAAACAAAGCAAGAGTCGAAGCCAAAAACAACGACGACAACAACAATGGTAGACAACGTGTACCAAGCTATCAGGCCAGGCGTGACGCCAAAAAAGGTACATGACAATCAAGGGAAGACCATCGTCCTGACCCCAGGATCGAGACGAGAGAGCTTCTTATGAAAACTTTATCAAAAACCCCTACTGAAATCCAGAGAAATCACGGACTAGTGACAACGTCCCCCACCCCTTAAAAGACGGGGCAGGAAGAACAGTAAGAAATACTGCAAATTTCCTAACGACATTGGGCATGATACAAGCCAGTGTAGGGAAACTCAAAAAGAAACTGAGAAATGTCAGGCAGCAAAAAGAAAAGAAAACAATAAGGATGTTGAGCTACCTCATATCCATGTTATTGATGCCCATATATTAGACACATACCAGGAACAACATAAATGGTCAATGGAAAACATAGAGTTCACACCCTCGACTGACCTAGGGTATGTTTGGCGCGGAGCGGTGTGAAGCTTTTTGGAGTGATGAGCGGTGAGCAATGAGCATTTTGATTTTTTATTAGTCATTTGGCAAAGGAGCGGTGAGCTTTCTTATTTTTACGAATGTTCAATTTTCCAATGCTTCTTTAAGAAGCTGTGAGCGAGTGAGTGACAACATCGCTAATACCACAACCATCGCTCACTACTACAACTCACAACTAGTAGGGTATGTTTGGTGTGGAGCGGTGTGAAGCTTTTTGGAGCGATGAGCGGTGAGCAATGAGCATTTTGATTTTTATTAGTCGTTTGGCAAAGGAGCGGTGAGCTTTCTTATTTTTTAGGAATGCTCAATTTTCCAATGCTTTAAGAAGCTGTGAGCGATGGCGTGAGTCGCACAACCATCGCTAACGACTCACGCCATCGCCACTACTACAACTCACAACTACTTTTGCCAAACACACCCCTAGTCTTCAACACGGCCATAATCGCTTCACACTTGGTAAGCGGGGTCCACCTCGATGCAGGAAGCTAAGTGAACATCGTGTACATAAATTGTTTTGAACACTTGCCTAACAACATAAAAAACAAATTGTGTCCTCCAACAAACCCTCTACTCGATCCATGGGAATGAACACTAGCCAAGGAGTTTCACGTTGTCAACTCACATCCTAATTACAATTCGGCAATGCAACAACTACGAGCATAAGTATCCACAATTCACTCTCAAATCCAGTTCCCAACAAAGTTAGGCATCGCCACAATCAGGACTGATCATTCAGGAAAAAGCAGAAAGTTAATACCATTAAGCAGCAAGATGGCAGGCAAGCAAACCTAGAACAACACATCTACGGGGTACAGAGAGAAAAAACTAATGGGTCAAGATAAGCAAACTGTTGTTATAGGCAAGGACCTCCTGTTGGCCTTTTTGACGGATCTATGATCTAAACCTAGTCACAATATACCAAAAACAGAAAATAGAATGAAACTTTGAAAACTAAATGCTTTTATTAAATCTGTCATCCTGATGGTTTACATGTCTTAACTATTTATACAAAGTGAAAAGGCATGTTTAAAAGGTTGTGATGGTTCGCTTGAACCAACATGTGTGTCCCTTCATGAATAACTTCCTATAATTAACTTTTTATAACTAACTTAACTAACTTTGTTGTTCCAGCAGATTGGGATTAAACCAATATTCACCCCCTTAATCACAATCGAATAAGTTGTCTCATAGTTAGAAACTTGATCTTCGACAGTGCTTGAGACTGCCAATAAGAGGGTTGGTTCTAAATCTTCTTCGATGAGGTTTGTCTCTTCTTGTCTTTGATATCTTCGATCTCTTTTATGGAAATGTGAGGCATAATGTCCATATTCATTGCAATTATAACATTTTACGTTGCTAAAATCTCTAGGCTTTTTCGTTGATTCATTGTAATCTTGTGAGAAATTTTCTTCTTTTCCATGTTGTCTATCATCGTCACGATTTCGGCTATGTGGTGGAATGTATCTTCCTCTTCCTTGATTATCATAGTGATGTCTTCGACCATTATCGTTGTGTTTTGCAAACAATAGTTTATCTTGATCTTCGAATGCTCTTCCTTTCTTAACCTTTACTCTTTCTTCGAAGCAATCTACCAATAGCTTCGTCTAGAGTCATTGTATCTAGATCGGAGTATTTCTCTATGGATGTGACAAATTTGAATGAATCTTTCAAGTACAAAATTTAGCAATTTTCGTACGCGAGTTGATTCATCAAGTGTTGATCCAAGACTTGTCATCTTTGAGGTAATACTTGTCATCTTTACAGTCAATGAATCGATAGTGTCATCTTTCTCCATTTGTAATATCTCAAATTCGGATTTGAGTGTTTGTAGTTTTGCCTTTTGCACTCGATCCACTCCAAAATTTCTAGTCTTTAATGTATCCCAAACTTCTTTTGCGCTTTTGCAATTTGCCACTTGTAATACTTGATCTTCGGGTAGTGAGTGGACTAGATATGCCAATGCAGTTTTGTCTCTTTTATCATTCACTTGAGTATTAGTAGCAGGTTCAACCAAAGACTATTTGCTTGTAATATGATTCTTATTCTTATAGACCATATGGTATAATTTGTTAAATTTAACATGGGACATTAAAAGTGGTGTAGGGTATCTAATTTTTTTATTTGACTACTTGCTTCACTCTTTCCCATTTAAAAGTTTGATTGTCTTGAATCTGATATAATACTCTTATAAAACTTTTGAAAATTTGTTAATAACTTTATAATTCTTTAAAAACTTAACAATGTAAATCTTAAAATATTTTGAACTTTTTTTTAAAAAACATTGTAAGAACTTAAAACTTAGAAACTTTAATCTTTAAAACTCTTAAATTTATATCTATTTCTTATCTTAAACCCAATAAGGAAAATCTTAAAAACTTGTTTCTTATCATAAACCTAATAAGAAAACTTGAAACTTTCGTATCATAAACCAAATAAGAAACTTGAAACTTTAAAACTCTTAAAACTTTAAACACTTTAGAAACTTAAAACTAAAAGTAACTTTTCTAAATAAATATATATATAAATACTAGTATAGATTATGTAAAAATAAAAGTGGGGGGTGTTGTAGGTTATGGGTTTGATATAACCCTTGATGCCCCTTTGGTGATGCTTAAAAATTTATGCGCCTCTTTTCCTTCTTTTGGAGACTAACGCGTCTCTCCTTTTTCCTTTGGAGACTAACGTTTCTTGGGATTGATTAGTCTTCTTCTTCCTCTTCTGGTGGTTAGCCGTCGATTATATGGCAGGTTTAACCGACTCTATTCTTCTGCGGCTGTGTGTTCTTATCAAACGCCGGAATCCCTCTGATTTGTTGTGCGAAGTTATGATTTCGCGATTTGGGGATTTTCTGAACCGTTTATGATTTGGGCCACTATGGATAAATTGAATCGATTGATGATTCAATTAAAGGGTGCTAATCTTGTTTCTTAAAAAAAAAGGTATGTTTGTTCCTTTTTTGATGATTTGATTTCTGCCCCTTTATGATGACTTTGTGTTATCCACTTGATTGTGGTTTTCTGTTTTGAATCTTGATCTTGGATTTGTTACCGTGTCTAACCTTTGATGATTATGATGACTCTGGGTTAGGGTTTGTTTCGGTTTGATGTTCTTGATAGATTTTGGAAGAAAAAAAGACCTTTTTATGACGGTTGAATTGATCACAAAAGTGATTAATCCCTTGGTGACAAAACGAATTCTCTTGATATATTTGATTTGAAAAACAGGGATATGATTTTCTGATTGTGTGTTCAATTAGTTTTTTGCAAAACTCTGGCCGAAAAGAAATTGATACGGTTTTGATTCAAAACAGGAATGAAAAGAATTTTGGTATATGATGATTTGGTTAACAACCAAACGTGCTCTGATACCAATTGTTTTCCTTTTTTACGGATCTATGATCTAAACCTAGTCACAATATATCAAAAACAAAAAATAGAATGAAACTTTGAATACTAAATGCTTTTATTAAATCTGTCATCACAAATCTGATTGTTTACATGTCTTAACTATTTATACAAAGTGAAAAGGCATGTTTGAAAGGTTGTGATGGTTCGCTTGAACCAACAGGTGTGTCCCTTCATGAATAACTGCCTATAATAACTTTTTATAACTAACTTAACTAACTTTGTTGTTCCAGCAGATTGGGATTAACCCAATACCTCCCACCCTAGGTAAAACATCAACTCATATATTTATTCCATAAAGATTTCAAAGTGACTATTGAAACACCATCATAAGCATCCGACATTCAGGCCAATGATGACATTGCTTAGTACGCAAGGTCCAGTTCAAGGGAGACTAACATCTTTTCCTTGGAAATGTTTAAATCCTGTGACAACAACTCACGTCAATCAAACAGCGTTTAGTGTGGAGCAACTCAGGGAAATACAGTTAACATTGGCTGAAAAAACAACAACTGGTGCATGAACTCAAACATCACCAAGCATCAAAAAGGGCACAACAAGAGTCTCACTCCTATGACAGTAAACCTCTTAAAGCAAGTCTTCAACAAAAACATCCAATGCTCAAAAAAAAGGTTCGTTGTTGAAAGGCGTGGAACATGCAAACACTAGGGTTCATTGCATGTACACACAAACAAATAGGGTCGACTATTCCCCTGACAACAACTTAGCCTGAGGAAGCATTTCACTCATAAAGCTACATTACCTAACAACAACTTTAAACATGGTCGACTATTCCATCGACAAGTATTCAGTTTGAGGAGCCATTCTTCCATAGAGCTATGAGCTCCTATTAATATTATCTTTATTTTTCCCTAAAGAGATTGTAGTGTGGAGAATATGTAAGGCTTATCGAAAGCATTCATGAAAAAAGTTCTTAATTCTTCATACTAATGTGTTTGAAACATATTACATTTATATCTATTGGCGATTGACAAGGAAAACAAGTCCTGTCTCTCATATCCTCATAAACTAGTTACATGAAAAAGTAACTAAGAAATTAAAAATTGTTCACAAGATAGTGGCAATACTCATAATTAAGTACGTACACAACTAACATGCATCTAAGAGGTGCTTGAGACAATCAAACAGACAACAAACAAATAATTTTTAGATTCAGTTGTTCAAAAGGAGAACATATCGTTATATTAAATGACAGTTAAGCATATATATTTAATCACTAAAGATGATAACTCAAATCTAATCTTAATGAGCTCCACCAGAATGATGATTTTATGAACCACAAATCTCAACCAAAAAGAGAAAACATGGCAAATAAATATGGAATATACTATTACATAAGCACAAAACGAGAGGATTACACCTCTCAGTACATGCCAATATCAAATACGAAAATAATCAAGACACAAAATGTCAACTGAACGTATCAAAAAGCCTTGATACATACACTACTAAAAACCATACATACCAGGCACTACACAACTATTGTTCTTACAAAAGTAACAAGTACAAACCATAAGGTATCAACTTAACCTGAGGAAGACGTAACAAACTAAGAAATCTGAAAACCTTTAGGGACAATATCCCACAACGCGACAAAATAAGTATTGACGTAACCAACAAGATCCTTCATATAAGTCCATTCCTTGCTACTAAATTCATCACAAGCATCAAATAGTCTTTAAAAGACTTTTCTAGTGGTCATCCCCAACCTGAAATCATCATCCACAGTCATAGGAAGTTCGGGGTACTTCAATTTCATGTTTTGAAAAAAACTTAACAACACCATGGTCCTCAGCAAGTTCATGACAAGCCGTAAGAGCTTGTCCAAACTCATTACAACAGAGTAAGTGACGAAAGAACAGAGGAAGGAATTCAGCGAAACCCTTAGTTTCTCCCGTCAAGAACCTTATATGTTCCTCTTTTTCCTTCAAACTCTCCACAATATGAAACAACTCAGACTTTAGACCCACGATTGACTCTCTCAAACGCTAAGACTCTTCGACGACAATGGCCTTATCAGCTAGTGCCTGAACCAAATCCTTGTTCAAATCTTCAACTTTGGAAGCAAGAATACGCTCAACATTTTCCAAACGTCTCTTGAGCTGGTTGGCCTCAAAGTTTTTTTTGTTCTTCTCCTGCTCCAAAGCAGCCTTTTCAGCTTGCAGTAACTGCAATTCCTGGTCTAAATTACACTTAAAGGAAACATCCTCTCCCGGTTCTAGGAATCCCTCTCAATCTCAAGCTCCTACTTAACTTTTGAAGAGACTCTTCAAGAACATAAACTTGGACTGAAGATGTTTCAGCATTTTCTAACGGCGAATGATAATCGGAAATAAGGTTGGTCAAACTATCATCCATAGCCCCATACCCTGCCTAGGCGGGATTGGGTTTGTTGTTGTTGTTGTTGTTGTTGTTGTTGTTGTTGTTGTTGCTGTAAACTATCATCCATAGCCCGCCGATTTGAAGCAAAATCCTTAGTCCCCATCATAGCTATCCTTCCTGGAGGTATGATAGCGGCTAGATAAATCCGCTAAGAAGTAGGAACAACAAGAAGATCATTAAACCTCAAAAACGTCTCAAACCTGAGACAAATATCCTCAACATTTCCGGGTGTCGCCACAATTGCACAAGAGAGCACAAACAACACTTAGACACCAGATGTCCAAAAACAAACACACCAGCGAAGATCAATAACACATAAAAGTACCTCCACCAAGAGATGTACACTCAACAATATGCCTGGTAACAAGCTTTACATGCTTCCTTCTATGGGTAACAATCTCTTTGTCTACCTCTTCTCCATCATTTGAACAAGGTGAGGAGTATTGAAATAAATCAAAGAAAATACGCATGACATCCCAAATAAGGGATAAAAGTCTTACCAGCAACCAAAACAGAAGCATCAACACGCAACCTCCTTTTTTTGCGACTCAAACACTCAACCTCCTCCTCACACCCTATTCATGGTTCACTAAACTCTCGGCCTGAGCAACACCTTTACCCCTATCCAACCAACTTGGGCAAGCATTAACCCTCGACCTTGTGGGACCGACATTGGCTTCCGGAGTATCTGGAACCGAAATATTAGACAAAAAACACACTTGGTCGAACATTAGACCAATTCACAACTTGAGCAGCAAGACGATCCTCATCCTGCTGGTTCAATATAGTATCAGGATAACTCCCCGCCTGAGTACCACCACTGACAAGACCCACGTCAGCATCTGATGTGTGTTTCGTTGTAGGTACTTTTATATTCAAAGTTTTAAATTTATAATTGCCGGACGTATACCTTAAAGACACACTTTCACGGGCAGTGTACCCGATTAGATGTAGCCAGTGGGGTAAGTACGAGGTCGATCTCAGGAATAGTATGTCTAGGTTTGGTCTAGTGAGTTTTACAAGTTTAAAAGAGGGTTTTGATTGATTTCAATAATTACACTACTACAACATAAAAAAGTAAATTAAACTAATTTATACTAAGGTTGTGATCAGTTAAGAGAAGGAATTGCTAGCCAAGTTAATCCTACTCCATTCAGTCATATGTTTATTAGTGTAATGATCTAATTGTAAAATACTGGTGACATCAGAATATGTGGGAGTATCTCCTTGGTCTAGACAATACTACCACACTCCTATCTAACCTAGACTAGACCACTTGGTCCATGCATCTAGCCACTATACGTGTAATCTCCTAGGTCATTTGGTCCATGCACCTATCGGACTAGAAGCATGCATAAAGTCATGTCAACTAATCTATGTGATTTATCTATGGTATCCACTTGGTTCATGCGATACCTACCCTTCCCCACTTGGTCCATGCGAGAAGAGCACTATGCTAACTTAAGTGTTCTCATAAAATACATCTAATATCGTCCATGCGATACTAGACTTAAACGACTCAAACATATAAACGAGCTCGTGTTGAACAATTAAACACATAAACTAAGCAATTTTAAATATTAGATCTAAATAAACGGAAATAACTATCATAGAATATTCATAAATATGGCTAACAGCCAAGGGTGTTAGCCCATAATGTATGCAATCGCACAAAGAGATAATTCAAACGATACACCAATGGAAATCATAATGAAATCGATATGCAAATCGAATGATTAAACCTAATGTGATGATACGAGACCTTCTCTCCTTGTTATCATAACTCTTGGGACCGATCTTTTGGAGTGGTGAAATTCGGCTGCGGTTGAGAGTGGTGAGTAAATGATCTTTAAAACTCCCATTTAGGGCTTGTATTTATAGTCTTCTGTCAGGGCATGATTACGATTTAATCCGTAAGGAATACGGCATAATCTAGATATCTAGATTTCTAATGAAGAAAATATATTTCAAGCATATCCTGCGTATCTTCTAAAATTCGGTGTAATCTTGAGATCAGTTACGTTGTAACCTTCAAAACTTCGGTATACTTGGATGAGGGATAGGTTCTTCATTACGACGTATGGCCAGAGTTTCATACGCCATAATTCTTGAATGGTTGACTTGGGCTTTGACTGTAGAGCTTCCAATTACAGCGCATTGCTAGAGTAAAATGCTTGTATTATTCAATATTCACCAAGACTTAGTGAATTCTTCCAGGTAGTAATACGGCATATGGCCAGAGTTACATACGCCGTATGCTATTTTACAGCTTGCATACAAAATCATCAAAAAAACTCCAAGTCATGTCTTTTTCCGTATCTTTTGTAATATTGCTTAATAATCACTAAAAATGTAACACTTATGCAATTAAGTAACAATTCAGATATAAACATGCAATATATGAGTAATAATCATGTGATAAATGTTCAACAATCTTGGACTTATCAGCATCATGAAGAGGAATAATTGGTTCCCTAATGACAGAAAGAAACTCGTTATCCTTGAGTGTTAAACACTCGCCAATGGTTATCACTGCAAGAAACAAGACACAAGACATAAAACTTTGAATGAGGAAAAATCTTGCGAAAATAACCGACTTCAAAAGATTTTTACCATCACCAACCCAGCAGAGTACTGGAGTACTGGAACAAAACCTCCCGTATAGGTGAGCCTACACCAAGGCTCCCTCATGATAAGGCCTCTGGTGCACATACATAGTGCAGAGGGCACTATGCAAATCCCTTTGCATATCTCTAAACACAAATGAAGTCTTGGCCTAGTCTAACCAAACACTATCACCCCAACCAATAAATTGGTTTGGCAGTCTACCCTCAGCAAAATGGATCTAGATTCAATTTCTATGCTAGCCATGAAATCCCCTAGTGGATGCCTTTAGTTTAAACCTTCTCTCAGTTCTTCTTTCTCTACGGTATACCAAAAAACATATTGTTTCAAAAAGAAGAAAGAACGGAAAACATCGACAGATGTCAGCATGTTGAGGCTGCAACATGCAAGTACGAAAAGTCGTAATCCTCTGTACCCCACTCGGATGCAACTGTGGTAAAAAATACCATAAAAATTGAACAATCATTGGAAAAAAGGTGCAGAGGAAACCTAAGATTGCCATGGCTAGCATACTCAATGTATAAAGCTATGATACAAGGTTCTTGGGGCGCATTGGCTCGTTCTTCCTCTCTTCAAATACAAGGATAAAAATCTACAATCCAATGATACTTCTCCCTTAAAAGACTCAAACTTATCAACAGTAACCAAAGAGTCAATATCCTCTACAATAGGAGACGATTTTAGGGGAGGAGTCCTTGGAAGCATGATCCAAGAATAAAAACAACAAGAAATTTCTTCGAACAAAATACGAATAACAAAGAAAGATAAAGAAGATGGTTATGTACCTACTAACCTGGTATCCTCCACTTCTTCCTCGAAGACATGCTGGTTAAAGAAAGGGTCAGCAGGAGTCATCACACATAAAATCGACGAGTCACGAACGAAAAACAAAATGTCAGGAACCTTTTTCAAAAACGAGATAAGGAAACTCAACAAACGAATAAATATCACAAAGCGAAATGTGAGGAAAATATTTTAAAAAGGATCATCACTGCCCACAAAGGCGTATCCAACACATAAACCAGCCCAAACAGGGTGCGTTTGTTTGGAGCCTTCAGCTTGACTGAAGCCCATACACTCGAAACATGCCCATTAAGGCTAAAACCCACTTCATCCTTACATGGGAGGCAAGTTCCCACGACAGAAAAAAAAGGCATGACCAACGCGGTCAAGTAGAAAAAGGCTTGGAACTCATTCCAATACCGTTACAAGGTATAAACACATGTCAGTACCTCATTCGTGCAGAGGTAATGCGGCGAACATTACGCTAGTACATAGAAATCGTGCATAGATCATTCCATGCACTTGGCAAAGCCAAGGATATCACACGATGTGTCATTCTTGTCTCCTCCCTTAGAAGTCCACCACGTGGACCATCCAATCATTGATGGCGTTTAAGCGTGGTTCAAAACCCTAACATCCCAATAAATACCGGTTTCATTTCCTTGGAATAGACCAAACTAAGTCAATTGAATTCTAACATTCACACACGAATACAACTAGTCCCCTCATGAGCGTTCCCCCTAATCGTGACTCCTGTCACACCTTAGAGTCCTTAACGAACATGGAAAACCAAACAAGTAACTACCCTAGACCTCTTATAAGTACCTTACGTTAAAAGTACTCACGCTTTGCGGCGACACTATAAAAATTCTAATTATCTTAAATATAATGAAACAACAACAACATACCCAATCCGCCATTACTATTTATTTTTAATATTTGGGTGAATACGTCGTATCCTCATTTGGGATAAGGTGAATACATCCTTTATCAAACGGAGGTGCAGCCCATGACGGATCTAAGAAATTTAAGACACTTGATACTTATTTTCAGAGGTAATATTCACACAAGTATACTGAATTCTTAGAATATAATTGAATGACAAGAGGGATTATAGAATGATTGCTTTGTTGTTTATTTCCCACTGAAGCGTGTAATATATAGGGATTACAAAGGAGACAAGCTCCTGTTTGACAGCATGAGGATTACAAATTGACAGCATGACAATATTGACTAACATGAATAACATCTCACAAATGTATAATCAGATTAAAGTGCATAACTTCTTATTTGATGGGCCACTTACATAATTTTAAGTTAAAGACTATTTAGTCTTGACTCTTTAGTCACATTACACTTTTTGACAAATTCGTAATTGATAAGTGATCACCTAGGTGCCGTTTGATTTTGACTTAAATGTCTTATTTGGCATATTTTCTTAATCTGCAAAGTCAGTGACTTACATATTTCCTGATGACTTAGAGTGGACGGTGTGGGGGCGTTGTGGCTCGCCGTCGCCAACGTGGCCGGCCGCCGTGGCTCGCCGCCACACCGACTGCCGTTGTGGCTCGCCGTTGGCTAGCAAATCGTGGGGACGACGGTACGCCGCGACAAAAGCAAGTTTACATTTTATAACGTAAACATTTTCAACGCTAACTTTTTTTTTTTTTTTTTTTTTTAAATTAACTTTTTTTTTTTAAAACCCCACCACTCCTATATAAACTATCATCATCTTCTTCATTTTACATCTTCAAACCCAAAATACATAACAAATCTTTCTTAACCAACAATATCATTTTACACAATGTCTCAAAACCCATGACGGAGGATACTTCACAAATCTACTTAACTCAAGCGCACAACAATACGGGGTTCTTCAAACCCGTCTACCCTTCTTCGACCAATTCCAACCCGTCTCCACAAGAAATAATGCTTAACCAACAATATCGGTTTCAACAAGGTTTCAAGTTACCCCAACCGATTTCCATCACCGCAATTATTTAACCGTTACAATCTCCACGGTTTTAACCGTCCAGTCTCACAATTGCCCCAAATGGAATCACAACCGACCGGTTCACAATTCAAAGTTCCAAAAGCACGTGAAAGGCAAAAGGCGAGGGCAAAAATCGAAGGCAAAAAAGCTGCAGAGATTTGGGCGAGGGACGATGACGAAGATGTTGAAGTCATAGCACAAGTGGACAGGAGGAAGTGGACCAAGTCTGGAAGAAATGTTACTTGCCGGTGTTGGATAGAAATTTCCCAAGATAAAGATATGGGCAATGACCGTCCGGAGGAGTACTTTTGGAACGACATTCTCGAAATGTTCAATTCTAAGACAACCGATAACCAGCGTGGCAAGAACATGATAACCGGTAAATGGACAAGGATTAACGGTGATTGCCAGAAGTTCAACGCTATTTACAAACATCTTCAGTGTCGAAGTGGTGAAAATGACCAAGATCATGTCGATAATGCCAAAGTTAGCTTTACTGTGACATTTTGGTGGGAGGAATTTTGTATGAAAAATGTTGGGATGTTTTGAAAATTATCCCAGTGGGATGCCGAAGATCCACCGACATTACATGTCTCGAGGATATATTCGGGCCGGACAAACGACCTCGGCACGAAAGAGATGTATGCAAAGCAGTAGGCAAAAGAAAGTCGACTTCAGCGTCAAGCGCGCAAGCTCGGTGGAAGTCAAGCGAGTAGTTTTCGGGACATATATCCGAAATATATGCTCAAAAGCCGATGCTCAAAGGGCTTGTTACGAGGTGAGGCGGAGAAGGAAAAACGTGGCAAGAGAAGATCGAGATGGATTTTCTCATGATAGATCCAGTACCAATCGACCCGTGAAAGCGAAATCATCCGCAGAGGCGGAACGTCTAGTCAAGAAATATAATCAAATCATGGACGACTAGTATTTTTATTCGTGTGTTGTATTTTTTTTTACCCGTGTCGTTTTTTTTACCCGTGTGTTGTTTTTTTTTACCGTGTCGTTTTGTTTCGTATCGTTTTTATTAGTAAGTGTTTTTTTTATGTATTGTATTTTAATTTGAATGAAATGAATTTATTTAGTTTATTTGGAAATGAAAATTGAATAAAAAATAAAGTGGTAGTGGTGGGGCCCAAATGAAGAGGTTGAGGTTTGTTATGAGTGAGGAGGGGTTTGTTGTGGTTAGTTGTGGGAAAATGAGATGCTGATGTGACGCTGAGGTGGCGCGACGATGAACTAATACCTTGTTATGACACCTAGCTCTCTTAATAATAAAAGTTAGGAGGGTGATGTTTTTCCGATTAAGTCAATATTGTTCAGACATTTACTCAGCATACAAAATAAATAATATATACCAGTAATGTTTATCTACGAACAAGCATCCTATCATATATTTACACAAACCTTGTATTAAAACACAAGTTAAAATTAAAACAAACAGGCCCTTACATAAATGTGAATTGAAGACTCTTTTGTCTTGCCTCTTGACTCATATATCTCATAAAAGTCCATATTGGTGTCACTTTGATTTTAAGTCTTTCATTTTTAACTTTGACCTTAAATATTTTTAGTTGTGTTATATAATACCTGATGCAAAATATATAAATAAATTGAGTTTTAAATGTATTTTTTATTGGTATAATTTTTATTAAATATACACAAATAAAAATATTTAAGGTCAAAGTTAAGAAAGAAAGACTTTAAAAGTCAAATCAGGACAATTAATATGGGACGGAGGTATTACAAATTTAGATACGCTTGAGTTTTGTGTATATATGTGTGTGTCAGTATGTGTGTCTGATGATTTTTTATTATAAAACCTAATATACATATAACGATATCCCTATACCTAATTTTGTTTATGGATGCTATATTTTTGTTGTGAAATAGCCTACTTTCTGTATGGAAAAGAACTAACTAGATATATTGTATAAAACAACTCCAGTAATGTACAAAAAATAATTACCTTCAACTTCAATTGGTTGGAGGGACCTTTACGTATGACTGTTGATGAGTGTTCCTGTAATGTCAATCACAATGATGAGAAAGAATTATATATGATAGAAAATAGATAAAATGGATATTGAAGGATTAGGTTCACATGATTTTCATATTGCTCTTGAAGTTTTAATGCTTTTCAAGTCTTTGAAGGACTTGATTCATATTTGGTGGTGCTAAATCGCTCTTTCAAGCAATCATATGCCACTGCTGAAAAGATGTTGAATGATTGTGGATCCATCTGTTTGTATAGATCGATCAACCAACTTATGTAGTTTTCTGTCTTCATAATGAAATATGGCCAATGGAGCTTGAAATTTATTATCCCCATCGTTTGATACAAATGCTTTCATTCACACAGGATTTCAAATAACACGATTCCAAAGGAGAAAGCGTCCGACTTGTAATTCCCAACTCAATCCTTTCATATGCGGATCTAGATGCCCATCTTGAATCACCATGGAAAACTCAAAGCCCGATAATTTGGCTTCCCAGTTTTCGTCTAGTAAGATTGTAGTGCTGTTGACATTATGATGGATGACACTATAATTGCGTCCCTCATGATTATGCATGTAACTTAATGCACTCGCAACACCAACACTTATCTTCAATCTTCTCATCCATGTTAGGGTGGGGTCACTAAGATGATTGTAGAGACTTCCATTGGCCACATGCTTGTTTATAACGAGCATCTCATCTTTTTCTTCACAAAAACCGACAAGAGAGATCAGATTTTTATGCTTAAGATTAGAAAGTATTACTATCTCCTTATCGAACGCATTGTCTTGCATCCAATAACTATGATCCATCCTCCGTACAACAACATTGACCGAATCTCCAGATTGCTGTGAGAGTTTGCCTTTGTACACTTTGCCTAATCCACCTTCTCCGATTACATTTTCATCAGCAAAATTGTTGGTGACAGATGCTATCTCTTCATATGGGAATTTTATGGGAACAGAAGAATTCATTGTATGTATCTGTGTTTTACAATGAATGAGAACTTGAAAAGAGATGATAATTACGCAAGAAACACGAAAAAACACACATACAATTACAGTCTTTTAATTATGCTAAGACCAGGTGCCCACAAGCCATCCATCTCGTGTTATAGCAAAAAGTGTTGTCAACTCAACACTTTTTACGTATAACTCGAAACCTATAACATAAACAAAAAACACTCTCCTTTCAAAAGTTGACGTTATAGGACACCTCTGGCCATACATAACCCAATAAAACACAAATACAAAAAATAATAATAATATAAATAAATAACAATTAGGGATAACGTGGGCTGGCCAGTACAGCGCGGAACCTATGGTGCGACTCACGTTATAGATTGGTGTTTTCGGTCCGCGCGACCCGTTCTAACCATGGACACCAAGCCCTCTAACAACTTGGTCATTAGGCAAATCAGATATTTAATCGATAATTACCTAAGAATGTATTTTAAAAAATTTAGCTCGCATCAAACTTTTCTTTTCAAATTATGTACACCAACTTTTGACTCTTTTGTAACAAATTACCGATTTGCAGGTGATGATAACATGTTACTCGTCATTTAGTACACATAGTTAGATGTTTAGTTTATTTCGGTGTATTGGATTAACTAATTATTCCTATATTTCATTAAAACCAATAGCTGGATGATTGAGATTTTTTTAAACAATTGATTTACATTGATTAATATTTGAATTGAACTCATTGATTTGACACCGGCATGACCGTAGTAGGTATTTAATTACCAATAGACAATAAGGCAAAAGTTAAATATGAATCTCAAATTTACTATATATCTAATGAACCAATTATAGCAATTCATCTTTCTAATCAAAACAGAAAAAATAAATTTTCACCCTTTTTTAAAAAATTAAATATCTCGCAAACCGTATCATTACGCGAAGAAAATCATATCATCGCGACGAGAATTAAACTATCTCTAGATATGCACTTCATACATTTTAACGATTTTTTCAAAATTTCGCCTAAAAAATCATATGTGATTTGTGAAAACACGTGCGATTCGATTTTACAAATCACATATGATTTTGCAAATCATATTGATTTGTAAAATCATTTATGATTTGAAAAATCATATATGATTTTACAAATCATATGTGATTTGTAAAAATCATTTATGATTTGAATCATCGTGATTTTACGGTTGGATTTTTGAAAAAAAAAGTTTGCCGAAAATTTAAAGAAGCTCATATCTATAGAAAGATAATTTAGTTCTTATCGATATGGTATATTTTTTGTAGTTTGAAGATTTACCATTTGCAAGATATGTTATTTTAAAAAAAAAAGTTGGAAAATGATTTTTTTATTAATTTTGATCAAAATTGAGACTAAGATTGATTTATTAGATTTATGGTAAATATGAGATATATATTGATCTCAACTCTAGGCAATAAGCCTCTAAATGAGGTATATTTGTAACTTCCTAATAATTTGATGGGACAATGTATACGGAGGCCACCGAGTATTATATTTTCTTCATCAACACCTTCCATTTTTTAAAATTGTTTTTAAGGGCACCAAAGTATGCATTTGTTTTCATTTATATTAATTCCGACAAAATTTTTGCGAGAAAATATAACCCGGCTAAAATGAACTCAATGCTAACATAACAGTTTATAATCACACGAATGAAAAATACAAGGTGAAATTATTTATTATAGCCTACAATTTAAGCCGTGCACAAAAATAGAAACTAAGAGCCAATTATGTTGTGTTTAGTTAGAGGAAAAAGAAAAAAACATAGATCGCGTATAAATTCTTACAAAACACAAATCTCTTATTTCTTAACTTAAAAAGGAAAATAACAAAACAAATTTTGATTCTTTCATCGTTTTCCTTTGTAACGCGAGATCGACCCCCCCTCCCTCTTCCCTTCTACAGAAAATGCAAACATCAACTAAACACGTTTTTTATATTTTCAATTATTTTTTAGAGATAAAATTTCTTTCCAAATTTCTACGAAATAAGAGAATTTGTTTCTTCAACTAAAGGCACCCTAGTGTCTACATATGTTCTATCAATTCAGGTCCTAAACATTTTAACAGCAGTGCGCTTTCTGTTTGCTTTTTCTAGAAAAGAAGAGTATGTATGTTAGAAAAAAAAATATTAAAAAAAAATAAATAAATAAATAAAATAAAATAAAAAAAAGGCTTTTCTCGAGTTTTTTTGTTTTAGAGAAAAGGTGCGAACATTTTCTCTCCAAAATTTTCCTTTCAAGAGCATTCTAAGAAAGTATCTATTACAGTATTTCTTTTTCTTTCTTCCTAAGTCAAGATCAAAAAATAAACGAATTTTATTTTCTCTCATTTTACATTTTTCCAATTGTTTTCTTTCCTCCTCCTCTTAAAAACTCAGAAACAGAGTGTTAACAACGAGAAACACAGTCATACAATTCAGATCATATCGAAGAAATCTTACATAAACAATGGAGACGGAAGAGATCCTGGGAAAGCCGAACCAAACAAAGAAACTTTGGAAAATTTGACGAAGAACAACAATGGAAGATCTATCCAACGTTAATCTTCACTCAGAAAAGCTTCAGGTAGTTCACATAAAATATTAACATGCATCTTAAAAGGGTGGTAGATATCGGTGGTTCATCAAAACTAATGGAGACTTAAATGGGGACGAGGGAGGTCTGGCAGTAAATGAAGATGCTTTTTTTTTTTTTTTTAATTATTTAAGGGGATAAGGTAGAGTTGATTTATTTGGAGAACCTTTGATTGTAGATTGTCGGTTCTCAAGATTAAATTTGAGTAAAAAATGGTTAAAATAACCACAGCAGATAAGAAAATGGTTGTCAAGGTAGAACTTTGGGGAGTCTGAGAGGTGCGATTGCTTGCGAGGTACCGCCGACGGTAGCTAAATTTCATGACTTATTATATATATGAACACGATATGAGACTTGTCTTAATTAATTAAATGCATTCTTATCATATGTATATTATGTGTGTGTTTAAAAAGCATCTTTGTAGTAATAGTGCAGAGGCAGCAACCGAAATCCACGAGACGACCATATTTTGGTCAATCTTACCCACACCTTCCCCAGTGGCACAACCTACCCCAGTGGCTAGATGTTGACTACCCTCTTCCTTCTATTCACATATTCGTTATCCTAAACTTTCATATGGTACCTTTAACAATTACTAGTATATGAAAAGCAAATTAACATCATCATGTCTTCATCTTCCAAACAATTAGACACAGCCGACATGTCTTTTGTTGATTATGTTAATAGCTTAAGAATCCCATATGAAAAAATAGAATCAGCCACCAACAACTTCACTGATGCAAATCTCCTTCCCACACAATCACCTTCGTCCTCTTCTTTTCCGAAACTTATTTACACCGGACAACTCGAACAATCAGACGGACAATTGCTCGATATTGTTGCACGGAAAATTCCGAAAGAGCAAGACAACATTGTGTTCAACGAGTTAGTCACATCTTACTTACTAAAGCATAAAAATATCCACTCTATTTTTAAGATTTGTGACACAGATGAGCCAATCATCATAAGCAACTATGAGGCGAATGGAAGTCTTGACAAACACATACGTGACTCAACCCTCACATGGATCGAAAGATTGCGTATTTGTGTGGGGGTTGCTCATGCTTTGAGTTACATCCATGATTATGATGTAGAAGGCAATTTTAATGTCATACATGGTAACGTCAAGAGCTCCAAGATTTTACTTGATGAAAACTTGGAACCCAAGTTAAATTGTTTTGGATTTTCCATGTTCGTCAAAAAGCATCAGCCTCACCTTACTAGAAAATATAATCGCACGTTACAATACACGGATCCTGCTTATGTAAGTCCGGAAGGTTTGACTCATAAGTCTGATGTCTTCTCCTTTGGAGTTGTTTTGTTCGAAGTCCTGTTTGGGGAGATTGCATCTGTTAAAGATGAAGATAATTGGTATTTTGCTAGATTGGCGAGATCAATTTATGAAAAGAAAACACTGGATGATAGAATCAATATTGATCTACATAAGCAAATGGACCTCGAGTCACTCGATATCTTCTCAGAAGTAGCATATTATTGCTTGGAGGAGGAATCCTCACGACGACCAAATATGGTTCAGATTGTCAAAAAACTTGAGGCATCGTTGGAGCTTCAACAAAATCACCAAAGTCTTGTAAGCCCATCATATCATTCCTTTGGTATTTATTTTCTACCTTTAATTTTTGCCATAGTTTATTAACTATAGTTTATAACCCTTAATTATTACAATCAATTTAATGTATAAATAGTGATAATAACGGGTGGCTTTTATTTATAAAAAGTTTAAAGTTCATGGAGTATTTGCCTAATTTATAGACTTATAAAAAATTATGGGACTTGAGAACTTGAGGTAAATCTATCTATAGTCCTTGTAAAGAGATTAAGCAATTTGGTTTATCTTTTATGTAAATGTAAACAAGCCCCAGCTATTGTTAAAACAAAGTTTTTCATGCTTTGCATTTTCGGTTAATATGACCTAACGAGGAGAGTGAATTGTATTTGTGTTTGATATGAAGTGGTTAATGATTTTCAACGATTATGTTTAGACATTTTGTATATTGTATTCGACATAAATCTCGGAAACTAGTTGTTAGCAACAACCCTAACAATGTTTGCAAAACCCAATCTCGTAAGTCTCTTAAAAAGTACGTGTAGTAATGTTCATTTACTAATCTACTCCTCTTTGATTTATTACTTATTTTTCATATCCAAAGTCCAAAATTCATTTGTCTAATTGCAAATCGTTTAATTTGCTCTGTTTTCCTAATTTCACTTGTATTTTTCAACTTTCAATACTCGATGTCAATACACCACATCATAATCTCCACCAAATGCATAACTCCCCATTATTTATACTAGCAAATTTGTAACACACTATGCTTTAAATTTTTTAGTTATGTCTCTTACACAAATGTTGCACTTTTTTGAATCAGCCAACGTGTTTGTATGGGTAATCTGTATTTTTTTTATATTTTTTTCTAGATGAATTTTCAAAGCAATACTGATGACGCTCCAATGAAAGTTAATATCGTTGCCGATCATGCTCCTACTGCACTGGAAACCGAGGTAAATGTGCTAAGGCTTTTTGTAAGTTATTGGACCAACCATTGTGTTAATATTGTTATTTTTATAGATATTTTGTATTGTTATCTATAGTACCTACTAGCAACGTACCCACGTTTTGCGGCGGCACTGTAAACATTCTAACACTAAGACATGCTATCCCAAATATATAGTTTAATCAGTCAGGAAAATCTAACTTTGCAATGAGTATAAGAAATGTGAATGTTAAAACTTTATAATATGAATAAAAGAAAAAGAAAAAAAGTTAAGTTATATATATATCTCTTATACAATAAAAGAAAACACAAAATGCTCATAATTTTAAGAAACTTAGAAATTTCATACATACTCTTAAACTTTATATGTGTTTTGCAAAAACATTTATTATTGTTGTATTTATTTATAAATATCATGATCATTATTAGATTAAATAATTGTATACCCAAAATCGCGCGGATTATAAATATTAAAATGAAATCACAAGTTATTGATATATGTAATCAATACACGAGATTTGCATATATCGACGCAATTCATCTTTTGCCTGAAACAAGTTTATAAAAAACTTGTTTATATATTTCACCGGGTGGAATGCCCTTTACCCAAAAAAAAAAAGTTAATAAAAAACTATATGCAAAAACAAATCGAAACGCAATTAAAAAAGATAGTTACATAATTGATATCGCGTCAACAACAAACTATGCTTAAACATGAATAAAAATAATTACTGACAAATATAATTAAGAATTATTTATATATCTTTTAGATAAAAGTTTATAAATAATCAAAATAAGACTTATTGATTATTTATAAACTAGGTCAATGTGACTTATTTCAAAACTCCATGCTCACGCGGATGTCTAAAACTATTACATGAACAAAATAAGAGGGGTAGTATTATTGTTGTATGAGATTTGTATATATCGATGGCTTATGCAATTCATCTTTTACCTGAAACAAGTTAATAACAAATATAAAAACTATATATAAAAACAAATCAAAACGTAATTAAAAAGGGTAGCTGCATCATTGATATCGCATCAGTCAACAACAAACTATGGTTAAACATGAATAAAAATAACTATTGACGAATATAATTAAGAATTATTTATATAACTTTTAGATAAAAGTTTATAAATAATCAATAAATAAGACTTGTATTAAACTAGGTCAGTATGACTTATGTTAAATCTCCGTGCTTCCACGGATGTCTAAAACTAGTACATGAACAAAATAAAAAAGGTAGTACTATTGGTAACCCTAGTAACAACCACCACCCCTCCCCTCCCCCAAAAAAATAATAATAATAAAAAAATAGATAAATAAATAAATGCATATAGTGGCCTGGTAAAAGCAACCCAATCCATCAAATTTCGACTTCTGTTTACATCGATTTGTTATCTTAGTGGCCCATATTGCCATCCACATAATACACTTGTAGAAATAATAATATATCATCACCGCCGTAGTCTAACTGTAATTAACCACCTGGTGGCACCACCACACGCCATCACCATTATACACCTCCCCCAACCACGTGCAGTAGGGTATTGGTTGTGGTTCGGTGGTGGACACTACCTAACTGATGCACTTTTTTTCTTTTTTTTTTAGGTATAAAGTAGAGAATTTTTGTATGTTTTGTTTGGTGGTTACCATTACACTTGTTTAATGATGTATTTGGTGATGCATCGAATGGTGATGTAACATTAACGTAAAAGTGATAAGTTTGATGACCATTATTCCCGATCTTATAGTCTCAAATGATGACATAGATATTGATTGATTTGTAAATCAATCAATATCATATATGAAGTTCGAACACTCCTAAATAAAATGATTTTTACGACCACAAAATCGAGGCGAGCTAGTACGATGACTAGTATGTCTTGAGCACTTTAATCAACTCACTTCATTCGTTAGTTATTTATATTACAAGCGGACTTTCTACTAATTTTACATTCACCCTCTTATTTACATGTCTACAAAATTTATAAATTAATAACTTAAACGGTAAAAACAATATTATAGATTAATTTTAAGCGATATTATCACTATGACTTTTTACGTTAAACATGACCGCCGAATATAATTAAGAATTATTTATATAACTTTTAGATAAAAGTTTATAACTAATCAATAAATAAGACTTGTATTAAACTAGGTCAATATGACTTCTTTTAAATCTCTGTGCTTCCACGGATGTCTAAAACTAGTACATGAACAAAATAAGAGAGGTAGAACTATTGGTACCCCTAGTAACAACACCCCCTCTCCCAACCCCCCAAAAATAAATAAATAAATGCATATAGTGGCCTGGTAAAAGCAACCCAATCCATCAAATTTCGACTTGTGTTTACATCGATTTGTTATCTTAGTGGGCCATATTGACATCCACATAATACACTTGTAGAAATAATAATAGATCATCACCGCCGTAGTCTAAGTGTAATTAACCACCTGGTGGCACCACCACAAGCCATCACCATTATACACCTCCCCCAACCACGTGCAGTAGGGTATTGGTTGTGGTTCGGTGGTGGACACTACCTAACCGATGCACTTTTTTTTCTTTTCTTTTTTTTGAGGTATGTTTGTATAAAGTAGAGAATTTTTGTATGTTTTGTTTGGTGGTTACCATTACACTTGTTTGATGGTGTATTTGGTGATGTATCGAATGGTGATGTAACATTAACGTAAAAGTGATAAGTTTGATGACCATTATTCCCGATCTTATAGTCTCAAGTGATGACATAGATAGTGATTGATTTGTAAATCAATCAATATCATATATGAAGTTCGAACACTCCTAAATAAAAGGATTTATACGACCACAAAATCATGGGCAAAGCTAGTAGGGTGACTAGTATGTGCTGAGCCACCCCTAATCAACTCACTTCATTCGTTAGTTATTTATATTACAAGCAGACTTTCTACTAATTTTTACATTCAGCCCCTCTTATTTACATGTCTACAAAATTTATAAATTAATAACTTAAACAATAAAAAACAATACTATAAATTAATTTTTTAAGCGATATTATCACTATGACTTTTTGCGTTAAACATTACCCCCCCCCCCTCCTTTTAACTAAAATCCTGGCTCTGCCCCGCACAGGTCAATACCATATGTTTATAATTCTTAAACCCAAAAATTAAAAATTACAAGTAATCTACTCGAGCATTCAAAAATAGAATACATAGATTGGAGCTGAGTACTTGTAACTCGAAAATGTACCCTTTCGTTTTCGCCACCATCGTATACGCAAAAAGGACATAGCTTCCCATCAATAAAGTAAATTAGCTTTTCCTCTTTTAAGTTCAACTATTATGTCTACAGAATAACCTCACGAATAGCATGAAGGTCATCACAATTCCTGACCCTTTCTAATTGTTCTCTCACCAAAGGTAGATTGGAGGGTGTTGATTGGTAGCATTTTTAAGATTAATCGAAGAATGCTAGAAATTAATCAAGAACTATCGAAGGAAGAATAAAGTTCGAAATATAGTTTCAAATGTTTGTTATTGAATGATTACAACAACAGAATGTGAATGAGAGAATTGAGAGAAAATATTACAAATCCAAAGGCCAACTAAAATGAGAGGAGATGCTGATATTTTTAGCTGAGTTTAGGCGGAAATATAGTCTCATAACAATTCACCTCCCTTAAAATGATATTGTCCTCAAGATCACTAACCAAGTGAGGAAAACAATTTCAGATCCCATGCTGAAACGTTAGTTAAAATCTTAAGCCAAACACCCCTTTTGAATCTCAACCCAGAGTCGGTTGTAAGTAATATTTTGGCATAACACGTCAAATGATCATCCCTTTTCTGTACTTTACATTTCCAGCACACATACACTTCAATTATTTTGAACAACACAATACTCATAGAGATGCCTTGCTCTTGGCTGTCGCTTCTCGTCAAATTTCATCAGAAGTGACCAAACTCGAACAGATTCATCCTCAACATCAGAGATTAAAAGTAATTGATCAATAGATAACGCCAAGCAAGTAACAGCCTAGTAGTGACCATGCCATTCCTTCAGCAACCATAAAAATCTCAAGATAATCAAAATCTAACTTGTAAGACCGTATGTTTACATTGAAACCCGTAGGTTAATCTTTATTAATCATCCACTATTTATAATAGTGAAACCCTAATACCCTAAACCCACAAACCGGGCTTGGGCTTATCCTTATCCTTTAACGCTCCCCCGCAGTTCGAGCGGCGAAATCGCAAAAGCTCGAACTGATGAAGAAAACTAAGAAAGCAAAATAAAACAATAAACCAAAGTAAAACGGGATGACCCAAACAGTCGTCTCGGGAACCCTAGATTCGACACAAACAAAAATCGTCTCGAGAATTTATACCCTGGATTCGATATAAAACAAAAAACCGGGCTTGGGCTTATCCTTATCCTTTAACATAACTTTGGTCTTCAAAACATTTCCAGTTACCCCCTTTTCATCACTTTCATCTAACATTAGAACATATATATCAATCTGTTGGTGTATAACTTGTCTTGATTCAAACTTTGTACTAGGTGAGCAAGTTGATGAATATCAACTAAACAACTCTTCATACGAACACAACACTCGTGACTCTTGTTGAATTTATGATATATAAAATATAATAAAACATAAAGACATCAAGAGTACACAGCGGAAGACTAAAGATCATAACAAATAAATTAATTAGCGAAAGTATGCGTAACGCACCTTTGCGAATGTCGGATCTCTTGAGCAAACCAAAGAAGTGGTTTAGAGTTGTCCTCACTGTTCTACAACTCAAACCAAATAGTGTAAGAATAATGTCTTACTACCACGTTCTTGTACACACGATTAACCAACGAATCAGCGATTGCTAGATCTAACACAAAGTCCTCGTTTATGAAAAGCGAAACCAAACTCCCTTACTTGGGGTGTTCGGCCGATTATGGGACAAGAGAGAGAGAGGAGATCTAGGGTTAATTCAATGCACGAGTGTATGAAACCCAGAACCAACCTCTTTATATACTAGTAGGTAAACTTAGGGAACAAGTTTGTGAAATAGGCCTTGGAGGCCCTATGGCCGACCATGTACACAAGCCCAAAGCCAAACCCATAACTTTCCAAGTTTTCCATTTCTAGTCCTCTCTTTTCCATTTAAGCGGTTGTTAGTCATTTTCCGTTAAATACTTAACGATCGTTAACCGGACTTAATGTGCAATAATTAATCGTAAACATAAACATTAATTATTAACTTTAATTCTCATTCGCTAATGTGTGCAATCCGTGGTCACGATTTGAATCCGGACATTCACATGTTTGTAAATATATACATTTCAACGACTCCCACTTGGATATGTTTACAAAGCGTGAAATGACATTGGTTAGCGTCTAGCAACACGCCAATGCCCCGGTACAACTCGTGTATGGTTTTCCGGAGAAAACCAAGTTTGATGATTCATCATCATATTCATCCTTTGTTTCTAATACCATGTTAATAAGAATATGTTTCACTCATTTCTTAATCAACTATTCGGTTCTCGCTTTATATGATTTATTAAGATTACCAATTCTTCTAAGCGAAGACATTGGGTATGGCCATACAAACATCTTAACAATCTTCTGAGGGCCCAAGAGTATTATACTTCAAAATAAATTTGAAGGAAACAAATCCCATTTGACTACAAGGATTCAGTAAATTTCGCAACACTTACGAAAACAACCCTTATAACTACCGAGCCACGTGTAGCGTTAGATTGCCTCACAAAATGCACTACATCCATGACATATCTCTTGTATCTCAAGTCAGAGGATAAATATCCATGATATACTTAATGACAAAGATCCATAAAGTATCATCATGCGGGTGGGATAAGTCCTATATTCAATTAATTGAATATCATCTGAAATTGGTCATGCTACGCATCAATATACTTTCAAGTATATTCTAACTAATACTCAGATTTGTCTTAATTCAATATCATTCCCATGTTATTGATTGACAACGGACTATTTAGAATAACTTAAGTTATTCATGGATTTAAACATGCAAATATAGGACAACATCATAATAAATGAATAATAAACATAACAAAATACTTTATTTCATTTCAATAATAATGTTTACAATATCCTTTTATCTAAAATACTTAGTCACGGATGGGCATGAAACTACTAGCTAAGCGAAGTCCAAACTTATCGACAAATGATTAAGTTTTCACCGTGCAAGGCCTTCGTTAACGGATCCGCTAGATTATCATCTGTGTGAACTTAGAGCAACTCAATTTCACCTATCTCGACTTGCTCTCGAACATAGTGATATTGTCTAGGATAGTGTCTGGTGCCCTTCATGACTCGGGTTCATGGGCAAAAGTAATTGCGGTGAATTGTCACAATATACTTTAATAGGATTTTCAATCGACGGCATAACACCAAGCCCGAAACAAATTTCCTTATCCAAACGGCTTCCATGGCGACCTCGACGGC
Organism: Chrysanthemum lavandulifolium; assembly: GCA_022545495.1. Lineage (NCBI taxonomy): Eukaryota > Viridiplantae > Streptophyta > Magnoliopsida > Asterales > Asteraceae > Chrysanthemum > Chrysanthemum lavandulifolium. Next base: position 268,574,795 of record CM040238.1, read on the forward strand.
CTTATGTACTCACTACTCAGAAAGGACATCTCAGTGTTATGCATTTCTTACTCTTCCAATCCACAAGACCTCCATTGATGACAAAAATGTAACCCGTTTGAGACTTCGTATCATCTTTGTCACACTTCCGGATGCATCGCGATAAACTCATAATGACAGATTACGCTCGGATTTCCTCCATACACTATGAACATATCTCTTGTAGCCCCAAGGTACTTGAGAATATGCTTACCAATGATCGATGAATTTCACGGATTCATTGATACCGACCGGTCAAGTTTTGAGCAAACGCCACATCGGGCCTTGTGCATCGTCACGCGTACATGATAGATCCTACAGTAGAAGCATAAGGAACTTTCTTCATCGCTCCACCTCCGCGGTGTTGAAGCATAGCCTTGGTCGCTCAAACCATGATTCACTTGCATTGGCAAAATCCCTTCTTGGAATTTTGCATATTGAATCTCTTCAATATTTTGTCAATGTAAGCACTTTGGCTTAAACCAATTAGCGCCTTGATCTATCCGGTAGATCTTGATTCCGAGTATATATCTTGCTTCCCTAAGTCCTTCATCGAAAAACATTTACCAAGATAGGCTTTCACCTCATTCGGACTTGGTATATGATTTCCATGATTAATATGTCATCGACATACGAACAAGGAAAGTAACATGACTCCACTAGCTTTGTGATATACATGGCTCATCAAGATTCTGAGTAAATCCAAAACTTTTGATTTCTCCATCAAATCTTTATTCCATTGCCTTGATGCTTGCTTGGTCCATATATGGACCTCTTAAGCTTGCATACGGTTAGGAAATAATGGATTCACAAACCCTTCCATTTGTGCCATATATATGTCTTCATCTAGAGCGGCCATTCGAAAAAGCGGTTTGACATCCATTTGCCAAATCTCATAGTCATAGTGTGCGGCTATAGCTATGAGAATCCTAATAACTCTTATGTCCGCTACAGAGAGAATGTCTCCTCGTAGTCAATGCCATAGGTTTGAGTAAAACCTTTAGCCACTAGACGAGCCTTGTAGGTGTGTACATTGCCATCCATGTCGGTTTTCTTTTGAAGATCCACTTACTCCCAACGACTTTAGCCTTGGGAGGAAGGTCAACTTCAATCGAGACATCATTGTCTTTCATGGATTGCATTTCCCATTCATAGCAATCGCCATTTATCCTTTTCGGGATCGCCATGGCGACCTTATAGTTAGCGGGTTCATTAAGATCCCCAACCATATTTTCCTCCACCTCTACGTTAAGACATAGGCGGTCGGTGTGCGTATAGTCCATTCGGACCTACGAATGGGAACAACTTCGGAGGAGCACCTAAGCTTTGTTCTTCTTGAAGTTGGCTAGTGGTTTCGAGAAGGTGTTGTATCTTCTTGATCATATTCGGATCATATACTCCCAGCTGAGTTCTTGAGATATGAGATTCCTTTCAGAAATCTCCATACCTAGCCACGATGACTTTGTTCTCAATTTGGGTAGTAAAGTAGTAACCCATAGTTTCCTTAGGGTATCTTACAAAGATACACTTAAGATCTGCTTGGAGCTTATCGGTGTGTCACGTTTAACAAACGCTTCACATCCCGGACCTTTAAGTAAGAAAAGTTGGGAGCTTTTCATCCATATTTCATATGGAGTTTAACAACCTTCTTAGTTGGAACCATATTCAAAATGCGAATAGCGGTTTCAAGGCATAATCCCAAAAGTAAAAGGTAGAGTCGTAAGTTCAAACATTGATCGTACCATGTCAAGTAAGTACGATTTCTCCTTTCGAGATACACCATTTTGTTGTGGAGTATAAGGAGATGTGAGTTCTTGGATAATTCCACACTCATTAAGTAATCTTTGAACTCTTGACTTATATACTCACCACTCTATCGGATCGAAGAGCTTTAATCTTCTTACCGAGTTGTAATTCTACTTCACTTTGAAAACCTTAAATGTTTCAAAGACTTCATGTTTATGTTTAAGTAAATAAACATAACCATAACGATCGAAATCATCCGTAAAGGTTAAGAAGTAGAAAAGACCACGTTTTGACACATGTCTAAGTGGACCACACACATCGGTGTGTATTAATCCAAGTAGATCGAAGCCCTTTCCACTTGCGGTGAAAAAGGTTTCCTTGTCATCTTCCCAGCTATGCAAGACTCGCATTTGTCAAATGATTCATCATTGACCGTTTGTAAAAGCCCATCGTGTTGCAGCTTTTCCATGCGTTTCTTGCCAATATGGGCAAGGAGACAATGCCAAAGATAAGAAGAGTCACAGTTCGACTTGCTCTTCTTATTGCTAATGCTATACAACGAATTATTTTCATTGGATATACAACCATCCATATCAATTTCAAACACACCAAGCATAGGAATTGCATTAAAGTAAAAACATTATTTAAAAGCGAAATTCCATAAGCGGTAAAAGTGTGCACAAAACCAATATCTTTTAACAAAAAGCGAAATGACACCCTAACAATGGAGGTGCATAATGACAATTATTTAGTTCTAAAATTAAGCTCAAGGCAACACTAAATCAAAAGTCCCTAGCAAGCCCGACGGTACTGACGCTTTCCATTTCCAACGTCAAGTATCTCTCTCCACAAATCGCCTTCGCCCTACAAGTCCTGCGATGTATTACGGATGTGAGTACCACATCCCGTATCATATATCCGAGAATTTTGCTTATGAGGAAAGAAAATAATTCAAACATAAAAATACACGATGAGCTAGGCACCATCTTATTTTTATTCAAGGCACTCATTCGGATAAAGCGGACAATTCGCTTCCGGTGACCGGTGAGTTGCGGATGGTGGCAAGACAAATCCTTCTTAGGATTCTCCTTTTTCTTTCGTGGTTCTTCTTGGGAGGTGGTGGGATGACAACTTGTTTCCTTTCCTTTTCCTTTCCTTTCTTATCGCTTGCGGCTTAGGCTTATTTACCCTACCACCACGTATTGCGAGTACACGGCGGTGTAGGAGCCTTCTTGGCAATATCTTCTCGTAGTCTACAAGCATTGCATGTAACTCATTCATTGTCTTCCCGTGCAATGCATGTTAAAATTTTGGACAAAATCACCAATCGATCCCGATTAAGGAGTGATTGATGAGGCCGACACATACATCATTCGGTAACCACGGTAGAAGCTTCTCGATTGGTCCAGTGATGTTTCATCTCGAGGGCGTGGTGGGAGACAGTTGCCAACCTCCCGCTTGCGGTGTGAACCTTTTCAATTAGTTCATACGGTTCATTCTTGGTGGCTTCTCAAACATACGTTTGAGTTCATCTAACATGCTCATAGGCGGATAGTGCTCAAATTGTTTTTGCAATTGAGCGGAGACATCCCGAAAGCATTAGACACGCCACATCATTGTGCTTCCATATTCAACACGATATGCCTCTTGTTGAAGAGCGGTTGCCGTGTTGGGAGGAGCATCGAGCGAAGGTGTAGTCAAAATTTCAACCCTTTTGGCAACACGAAGGATGATCCTAAGTGAGCGATGCCAATCATTGAAATTAGGGCGGTCGACTTGTCCTTCCAATCATATCTTTGAAAGCGGCACTCGATGAAGCTCATAGTGTTATCGAGTTGAGCCATCTACGAAAAAGTTCAAAACCATAATTAGTATTTTGATAATTTTCCTTTTCAATAAACAATTAAATACCCAGGTTCATATTCATATAACCAATTAATATTTATTGAAAACTAGGATCAAATGTCATAATCTCATCACATCGATTGACACATTAGTGATGAACCTTATCTGAGAATGGTAGAGCTTTTGCTCGATTGCCAATTTCAATTGCAATTCCTAGATTTATGGGATTTACATATAGCCAATATCAATCGCCATGTAAACATGTTTTATCCCATCTTATACCTTGAGTTTTCGTTTTCACCGCCTAACTCAATTAAGTTGTCCAACTTAAGAAGCGCAAAATCGTCCATGCCCGTTCTCACGACACGTGTACATTTTACCCTTTGATTAAGATCTAAGTCACGTTCTCGCGCAAATAGAAAGTAATCTTAGGTGTTTCCGTTTCGTTGGATGGCATATAACTTAAATTAAAGGGTAATAGTTTTGATGTTAAATCAAATATGTACAAAAATGTCATGCATTCATCTTTGTAGCATAGTTTTATTAAAACATTTATATCTTGTTTTAATGTATAAGCTTTTCATCATCAAACTTTAATTGAGGTATTGGTTTCACCAATCAAGGAATTTAGTGTTAATTATCATCCATTATACCGTACTTTTGCATAAGTGTAAACACTTAGTGTTTCGGATAATTACCACCAAAGTGGCGCATGGAATTAAAACTAATTCGCCATAAGATGAGCTTGCACATTTAATGGCTTACTAAGTAGCTCCACTCGAACTTACAGGCGAGAGGACCCGGTGCGTGCTAAAGCACAACCTTAGACATCCTTTCGGTGTGTTGTGCGCTTCTTTAAACCCCTTTTATTAGTTCATTCTCATGGGTGAGCCTTTCAGCCATTTGTACCAAAGTCATCAATCAATTAAACGATTATGAATACTATGCTTATAAAATACATGTTTCACCATTGTTTAGGTCAGTTTATTTTTCTTGTAAAAATACCCTTGTTACAAGACACAAACAAGCAAGTATTTATAAAAATAAACAAATAAACAATGAATGCATAAAAGTCATGCATTATCAAATAGCCACATGCAAACGGTTTTGATAAATCCTATTAATAACTAATTCTATATCTGTCAATATGCATATATTTAATTAAGACTTCCACCCGTTTTCATCTATATACAAGGTGAACCACATGCATCGATTCATCGATTGCGTAAGTCAAAACTAAATATATACCACATAGCACATAATTGATTAAATTAATAATTATTGAGGTCTTCCCAATTTAAGATCTATCATAATTTAATGTATATCACTTAAAACATGAAAGACATACAATAAATAATAGATCCATGATAAAACATGCGATAATTATCATGGATATAAATTACACTTAACAATTAATGCAATTAAGCGAGTTACGCATAAACACATAAAGTTGCATGCATCTTGGGTTTCTAATCCAATTAAAACAATAGTTTACAAAACCCTAATTAGGGCACCAAAAACACCCCACCGAAATTAGGGTTTAAGTTTTGCAAACCCTAGATCTAAGCATACAAATAATAACACATTCATGTTTATTTTAATTATGTGTTTCAGTAATTAATTACTTGTTATACAAGGCTCGTGATGCCACTGTTGAATTTATGATATATAAAAGAGTTAACTACATTTTTGGTCCTTGTGGTTGTACCTGGATTCCACTTTTGGTCCATTTGTTTTAAAAGTTGCGATTTTAGTCCAAAATGCATAGTTTGGTTCCACTTTTGGTCCATTTTTAACGAAGTTAGTTCGATTAGTTAAGTCGTTTGCAGCGTTAGTCCTTTATAACGATCGTTTGCAACGTTAGTCCTTTATACCAAAGATCTTTTGCAACATTTGCAACGTTAGTCCTTCGATTACTTAGTCCTTTAAAAAATTCTAAAAAAATTAGGAAAAAAATTTAGAAAAAAATTATATATTTTTTCTAAAATAAAATTCAAAAAAATTTGAAATATATACTAAAAGAAAACTTTTTTTCCGAAAAAAATTGAAATATATTCTAAAAAAACCTTTTTTCCGAAAAAATTCTAAAATATATTCTAAAAAAAAAAACTTTTTTTTCCGATAAAAATATAAAAGAAACTTTTTTTAAAATAACTTTTTTCCAAAAAATTCTAAAATATATTCTAAAAAACTTTTTTTTCGAAAAAATTCTAAAATATATTCTAAAACTTTTTTTTCGAAAAAACAAAAATTTTTACGAAAATTTCTAAAAAGAATATATTTGAATTTTTTCAATGTATATACATTTTAAAAAAGCGTTTTTCAACGTATATACATTTTTAAAAAGTTTTTAAGAATATATTTGAAATTTTTTCGGAAAAAAAGTTTTAGAATATATTTTAGAATTTTTTCGGAAAAAAGTTTTTTAGATTATATTCGAAATTTTTTCGAAAAAAAAGTTTTTTAGAATATATTTTAGAATTTTTAGGAAAAAAAAAGTTTTTTAGAATATATTTCGAAATTTTTTGAGAAAAATTTTTTTTTTAGAATATATTTTAGAATTTTTCGGAAAAAAAGTTTTTTAGAATATATTTCAAATTTTTTCGGAAAAAAAGTTATTTTAAAAAGGTTTCTTTTAGAATTTTTTCGGAAAAAAAAAGATTTGTTTAGAATATATTTGAAATTTTTTCGAATTTTATTTTAGAAAAAAAATTATAATTTTTTCTAAATTTTTTCGAATTTTTTTTTAGAATTTTTTAAATGACTAACTCATTTGAAAGGACTAACGTTGCAAATGTTGAAAAGATCTTTGGTATAAAGGACTAACGTTACAAACGATCGCTATAAAGGACTAACCTGCAAACGACTTAACTAATCGAACTAACTTCGTTAAAATGGACCAAAAGTGGAACCAAACTATGCATTTTGAACTAAAATCGCAACTTTTGAACAAATGGACCAAAAGTGGAATCCAGTACAACCACAAGGACCAAAATGTAGTTAACTCTATATAAAATATAATAAAACATAAAGACATCAAGAGTACTGCAAGGAAGACTAAAGATCATAACAAATAAATTAATTAGCGAAAGTATGTGTAACGTCACTCTTGCGAATGTCGGATCTCTGAGCAAACCAAAGAAGTGGTTTAGAGAGTTGTCCTCACTGGTTCTACAACTCAAACCAAATGGTGTAAGAATAATGTCTTACTACCACGTTCTTGTACACACGAATTAACCAACGAATCAGCGATTGCTAGATCTAACACAAAGTCCTCGTTTATGAAAAGCGAAACCAAACTCCTTTACTTGGGGTGTTCGGTGATTATGGGACAAGAGAGAGAGAGAGAGATCTAGGGTTAATTGATGCGAGTGTATGAAACCCAGAACCTAACCTCTTTATATACTAGTAGGTAAACTTAGGGAACAAGTTTGTGAAATAGGCCTTGAGAGGCCCTATGGCCGACCATGTACACAAGCCCAAAGCCAAACCCATAACTTTCCAAGTTTTCCATTTCTAGTCCTTCTCTTTTTCATTTAACGGTCGTTAGTCATTTTTCTGTTAAATACTTAACGATCGTTAACCGGACTTAATGTGCAATAATTAATCGTAAACATAAACATTAATTATTAACTTTAATTCCCATTCGCTAATGTGTGCAATCCCATGGTCACGAGTTCGAATCCGGACATTCACATGTTTGTAAATATATACATTTCCAACAACTCTTTGCTCCTTGTCTTTTTTTTTTTTTCTTTTTCCATCTTTGGTCATTTCTCTACGTCAAACTTTCTCTTTCCATGCTTTAATTTGCAATTTGTGTCATCTATTTTCTTCCTCTTAAGCCATTTCCATGTGTCAAACTTCTAATGACCAAGACCTTCTCCGTTCTTTGTAGCATTTTCATTTCCATTCTTTGAAATAATTTCCAGTTTATGCGTATCTTTAGTCCTAAAAACTGATGACCAACTCCTTGTTTGATTAGTCATGTGTGCAAAACATGTAGTTACTTTCTCTAATTTTCCTTCCTGTTGCACATTTATATACAACAGATCATCACAAGTAGCCACTTTACAACCTTTATCCTCATATTTCCGACCTGCAACATACCTCAAATCACAACATATATCCAACAAATTAACCCCCTTTTGTATACAACCCACACTTATAAAGTTTTTACTCTCATGAGCACCCATAACAATAGGTAAGAAATCCAATAAAGGTTATGTGGTTTCAAGAGCTGTTTGAGTTTCCATATCCACATTTTACATTTCATGACCATCTTTGTTCACAACTATATCAAGAACACTTGAACACGTTGTGTACTTGTGTTGTCATTCCTTTCACATATCTTTAATTTAGTTTCACTAAATTTAACATCATCTTTATAAACTTCATCAAGAACCAACAACCCTTTGCTACCTTTATCCTTTTCGTTTGATTCATTTAACTTCATAGAAGAGAACAATGGTGGATTTGAACCCGTTTTCATGAAATTTTAGGTGGTTTCTTGCAATAAGCCAAACATAATGCATCCGAGAGGTTTTTAGGTTTGAACAATCTAATACTATTTCCAAGTTCCCATCGCAACCCACAAATGAAAACCTCAACTACACACCATTGCTCCAAAAGCATATTACTAAACCGAGAATTAAATGAATTATAATAGTCTTCAATTGTGCCATATTTTTTGAGAAATTCGTTTAGCGACATTTCAACAAACAACTTATATGCATCTTTATTTTCATCACCATTTGTCCCCTTCTTTATGTTTCTTTTTCAAGAATTTACTACATTATCACTATCATTTACCATCGAAGGTTTCAAATCAACCTCAAGATCTGAACAGCACCTCGCATTCTGAAGATCATAACACGGAAATTAGAAGATCATTACCTTGGTTGTCTTTAATCACTTTCCACTGCTTATGTAATTCCGTGAGTTTGCTTGACAAATTTTCAAGAGCGGCCCTCAAATCCGCCAATAGTGGTACTTTCATCCACCGGACTTGTGTCAAAACTAGACATACTAAGGACATTCATATTTCTAATTATATCATTCAAACTGAATTGAATCTTGAAACAAATTTGTAACAGAACTGAATGAAACTAATAATAGTGTTTTGTAATGTGTTTGTGTTTAGAATTGTAAGTGAAACCAATAATGATAAACTTGATCGGATGTAGAACAAACTCGCCGAAAAAGTAAACAACTAGTGAAGAAATAACTAAAGTGACCAGAGACAATAACAGATTTGCCAGGAAGGCAGCTCTGATGCCAATTGATAGGTAGCAATTCTGGGATTACTCAAAGAATGCTAGAAACTAATCAGGAGACTATTGAAAGAAGAATCAAGTTCAAAATATAGTTTCAAATGTTTATTGAACGATTACAACAACGACGTGAATGAGAGAGAATTGAAAGAAAATATTACAAATCCAAAAGCTAACTAAAATTAAAGAAAATGGTGATATTTATAGTTGAGTTTAGGCGGGAATTTCTGTTGAGGGCCCATGTGCTCGCCACGTGACTTTTGTTCTAAAGATTTTCTTTTCATAAAACAGAGAGTTGAGGTAGAAAGAGTGTATAGAGAAAAATAAAAGGTATGTGTTAGAGAAATAGTGCACGTCGTGTGTCCGGTGTCCCGATTAAAAGTATATTTGGATGTATAATGGTTGTTTTAAGAAATACTGTAAGAATAATCACAGTAATGTAAATTTATATTTTTTTTGCTTTTTTTTTGGTAATAAAACAAATTTACCCTCAAAAAGGGTTTAAACGGCGGAGAAACCTGAACCTATGAATCCTTTTGCTGCCGACTGACTTTTTCCTAAAAATCTGGCCTCAAGCAATCATCACCTAATCTATTAACCTTTAATCAGGACGTGTAATTGAATATCAACCTAGATTAATTTACTTTATAGTTTGGCTGAATTTTTTAGGGTCAATAATGATTTAACCTCTTAAGTTTTGATCAGTACATGATTTAACTATATAACTTTTTCTAGCAACGTTTTAAGAACTCTCTTTAGCCATTTGAAAAGACTACTAAACTTAAAATGATTGTTTGATAAAAACACTTAATTTAGATGACTAAATAAAGCATCCTGCAACAGCTACGAAAACATGTCTTTGGAAACAAATTAAAACTTTAGATGACTAAATATCAACGAGAACAATTCACTTTTTACACAAAGCACATGCCATAGTTTTCTTTGAATACCACTTTATGAACTTATCTTATGTAGTCAACATGCCCTTAATTGTCAATCACAAGACAAAAACATGTCTTCGAATGCAACGAGGGAACCAAACAAGACAATTGCAATACATATTATCCTATCAAAATTGCACAAGGTAGGCAAAGTATTGCACATAGTCCATATTTACAAGATATTTGCAGGATTAGACCTAAAATGTCTTAGACATGGTTCAGGAATTTTATCTAACAATTTGTAGGCATTATGCACTTGATTATACTCCCCTTTTCTCACTCGCCTCTTTACTTGATTAACAGATAATGTCTAAAGAATTTGCTCACCTCAGGGTCCCCCTTGAAAATATCCTATCTGCCACCAACATCTTTTCTGAAGACAATCTCATCAGCGCAAGTGGATTTGCAAAGGAATACGAGGGACAGCTCTTGTGGTCTGGTGAGTTGATCGATATCACTGCTCGGAGGTTAAATAAAGAAAGGGATAATGATGATGAACACGGGTTTTGGATGGAGATTTCAATGCTTTCTAGTCTCAGGCATAAAAATCTCGCTTCCATTCTTGGGTTTTGTGATGAGAATGATGAGAAAATCATCATTAAGAAGCGTCAAAGCAGGGGAATTCTCAGCAATTATCTAAGTGACCCGATGTTGTTGACATGGGTGCGAAGATTGGAGATATGTGTCAGTGTAGCAAATGCATTATGCTACATCTATTATGATGAGCTACGTGATTTTAGCGTAATACACCGGAACATCGGTAGTAACACAGTTGTATTAAATGATGACTGGGAACCCAAGTTATCTGATTTTGAATTTTCCATGAAGATTAAAGCTTCTCATAGGCACCATTCATTTCATACTAATAAACTTAAGTATGTGTATGGGTATGGAGACCCAACATATATTGAGACTATGAGTGTGAGCCACAAGTCAGATATTTACTCGTTTGGAACTATATTGTTTGAACTACTGTGCGGTAGGAAATCAATAATTGATGACGGCCAAGATAATAAATATTTGGGTCCGGCGGCCATTTTCCATTATAAAAAGAAAATACTAGATGAAATAATTCATCCGGTTTTATGGAATCAAATGGATCCGCAATCAATCAATGTTTTCGCAGAAATAGCATATGCCTGCTTAAATGAAGAACGATCGCAACGCCCAAATATCCATGAGATTGTTTCAAAACTTGAGAGCGCGTTGAAACTTCAAATGGAGCGTCAAAATGCTGTAAGACGTTTTTCTTTTTCATCTTTCTTTTATAATAACCCCTCTCTATTTATTGATAATATTAATATTAACACAAGTAAAATTATTTACTTATATTACTTTTTCAGTCAATCATGACAAGGTAATTATTTACTTATTACTACTGTTGTAAGTCATTGGAATTTTAGAAAAGTCACCTCCATATTTATACGTGTCATTTTGGAACACTTGATAATGTTGTCTTGTTTGGTACATATATAGGGATCATTGACCTCCATATCTACACACGCTGAGTCCCATGTCAGCAAAGAGACAAATTCTTTCCTCAAAGATCTTTCTCACTTAAAACTCAGCTTTCGAGATATAGCATCTGCAACCAACAATTTTTCTGTTGAAAATATTATCGAACAATTTATGCTTGGAGCAATTTACAAAGGTCGTCTCTTACGTTCTAAACAATTGATCGATATTATTGTAAAGAGGTTCCATACTGATTTTATAAAAGATGAGAGTAAAAAGATTTGGACGGAGATTTCGATGCTTTCTCGTCTCAAACATAAGAACCTAGTGTCTCTTATTGGGTTTTATGAGGACAAGAACAATACGATTATCATATACAAGAAGGAGGCCAACGAAAGTCTCACAAAACATCTAGGTGACCAGACCCTCACATGGATGCAAAGGTTGAATATATGTGTTGGTGTTGCGAAGGCATTAAGTTACATCCATTATGATGTTGGACGTGATTTTAGTGTCATACATTGCAACATCAGGAGCTCGAAAATTTTACTTGATGACGAATGGGAACCCAAGTTATCTGGTTTTGAACTTTCGTTGAAAAATACAGTAGCTCGGAGACATCGTCTTCTTCTTACTCGTGATATTGTTGAGAATGTATATCTGGACCCAAAATATAAAAAGACTGGCGGTGTGACCCACAAGTCAGATGTGTATTCATTTGGTGTTGTATTATTCGAAGTATTGTTCGGAAGGAATGCAGTTCTTCCAGATGAAGCATTGGGAGAGGGGTTATTAAGTCAACTGGCCAACTCTCATTTGGATAATATGATTGATGATCATTTACGAAATCAGATGGACCAAGAAGCATTGAAAATCTTCTCAGAAACAGCATATTGCTGCATAAAAGAGGAAAGAGCAGATCGTCCATACATAGATCAGGTTGTCAAAGGACTTGAGAAAGCGTTGGAACTTCAATTAATGTATGAAAATCTGGTAAGAAAATCAACTTGCTTATCAACTTATGTTATAATAACTGTTATATTTATCTACTAATGTCCTATTCCTTTGCAAAAATGGTTTCAGGAACTTCCAAGGAATGTAGTTGACAGTACATCATCCAATTACCTGAGGGTAATTTACTTCTTTATAGTTTTAGTTCAAAGCTGGTCATCCTAATTTATAAACATAAAAGTAAATTACACGACTGGTCTATGTGGTTAGGGGCTTTTTACATTTGATCCCTGTTACGAAGAAATTAAGCAAGACATTTCTGAAGTTTCATATTTATAACCCTGGCACTCTAAAATGATAAATGACTGTTAACAAATTTTTTGATATAGGGACAGAAATCAAAACAACATCTATAAATTTATTGAGATGACGAGAAATCAGAAATCATAACACCTAAAAACCAGAAATCAAAACACCATCGACACCAACTACCATGGACCTGCACACTAGTTACAAATCACAAATCATTTTTAAGCATAAAACAGTAACTGATATCAAAGCTAATGGAATCCAATGGCTGAGAATAAAGTGTTGTTGTATCACTATTTTGTATTTACATCACAATTAGTACAGATTTTATCTAAGCATGTTGTTGTATTTTGAATGTCCACAATGTTACAGTGGAAGAACTTGGAACACTTGAAGATTGGACTTAATGATATCGAGATGGCAACAGAGAATTTTGCCGACAAATATTGCATTGGGTCAGGCGGATATGGTATGCTATACAAGGCACAACTCGAACATTTTGATAACAGTGATTCACTTTCCATAGAAGGGATAAATACATGTGATCTTCCCAAGAAATGCAGCACGGTAACCATAGAACACATTAACAATCAAGGAGAAGAAGAGTTCATTACAGAAATTGAAATTCTGACAAGCTGTAGACATGGTAATATAATATCTCTTATTGGTTTTTGCGATGAAGATCATGATCACCCGATCCTTGTCTATGAGCTTGATTCTAAAGGAAGTCTTGAGGATTATATGGGAAGTCTTACTTGGATTCAACGCTTGAATATATGTCTTGATATCGCACATGGCTTGAATTACATCCACACCAACACAGATCACGGCAAACAAAAGATAATACACCGTGACATCAAAAGTGCAAATATACTATTGGACGAAAATTGGGAGGCGAAGATTGCTGGTTTCGGTATCTCCATATTCCACCCAGCAGATCAAGAGGCCAGTACTTTCAACACCAGTTGGATTGCAGGTACAGATATTTATTTGGATCCAGAATATGAGAAGTTTGGAAGATTAAATAAAAAATCAGACATTTACTCTTTTGGAGTAGTGTTACTTGAGATCTTGACCGGGAGATTGGCCTATGATCGTATTTTCACTGACGTCAATGAGAAGGGGATTGCACCCATTGCAAGAGATCATTTTGAGAAGGGAACACTAATGGAAATTGTTGATCACACGATCAAGGAAGAAACAGATGAACGTGTCTTTTCTCTAAGTAACGGACCAGATAAAGAGTCTTTCGACATATTTTCAAAAATCGCTTTTCGATGTCTAGCAGAAACTCAAGTGCAACGTCCATCAATAGATGTTGTCATCAACGAACTCAAAAAAGCGTTAGACTGTCAGGTAAGTAATGAGTTTAAAATATAAGTTTATAATTTCCTCATTCATTCTTCATCGTAGTATATATGTGACATTTCATACATTATACTTTAAAGGAGTTTCAGATGCCAAATTGTTCCAATTAGAGTTTACTTATCAAATCGGCTGATTATCCGATGATTCGCAGGAGAACCACATGGACAGCCTCAAACTGTCACTTCAAGACATAAAATTGGCCACAAAAACTTTCAATCAAGAAAATCTCATTGGACATGGAGATTCTGGGAATGTGTATAAGGGTCAAACTCATGGGCATAACTTCATTGCTGCAAAGCGGTTGGGTAGAAAATCTGCTGAAAGAGAAGCTGAATTTATGATAGAGCTGGAAATCCTTATGGAGTATAAACATGAAAATGTCATTGGTCTTTTAGGCTACTGTGATGAAGAGGATGAGATAATTATTGTATACGAGTATGCATCCAGAGGAAGTCTTGATAAGTATTTGAGTGATGATTGTCTTACATGGGTGATGCGACTTAAAATATGCATCGATATTGCAGTCGGGTTGAAGTTTCTTCATGGAACTGTTTCAAGTCCAGAAATGGTGATACATCGAGACATCAACAGCAGCAACATTCTACTGCTTGATGATTGGAAAGCAAAAATTAGTGATTTTGGGCTTTCCTTAGTATGTCCAACAAATCAGGATGTAGACTATGTCATCGACAATGTTACAGACACAATTGGCTATCGTGACCCACTATACTCGAAAACAGGCTTCTTAACCAAAGAGTCTGATATATTCTCATTGGGTGCTGTCTTATATGACATATTGTGTGGGAAACTATCATCCGAAAAACTAGATGACCAGTATCTTTATTTACCCTTTTTGGCTAAACAACACTATCAGTTAGAAAAACTTGATGAGTTGGTGTTTGAGGGTATAAAGGAACAAATTGAGCCACAATCATTTACTACATTTGCAAGGATTGCCTATCAATGTATACATCACATGAGAGAAAGACGGCCAACAGCTGATGAAGTGGTCATACAGCTTAAGAAAGCATTGGAATTCCAGGTAAGTTTATTTGATTCATTTATATCTAAACTATGGCCTTTAATTATATGAAACATGAGTTTATTAATTGGTTAATGTATATACAGGAAGATCATGAGAAATGGGAGCCCAAATTGCCTAAAGACTATAAAGAAATAATCCGGATGTCAAATCGGCCTGATTTCTATTTTACCAAAAAGAAAGAGGAACTTTACAACATATTTTCTAAAGGAATCCTCCTTAAACAGGACAAAGTGGTAATCAATTCGTTTATATATCTCAGTTATTTTGTGTTTTATGCATCTTTTACTTGTTGAGGGACAGTTGAAAATCATACATGCATTATACATAATATAAGTCGAGTCTGAATTGATTTATGTCGTATAACAGCTTCTGTCATTCGATGGTAAACGAGAAAGAAATGAAATGGTATCAGCAACAACATTTTCATATAAAAACAGTTGTCCACTCAAGTGGCAATCTCTTCCGGAATCAAGGTTCTTTTCTTTTCCTCTCTACCCTGGTTATAATATATCTATCTTCTTTATTTTAGTTTTTACTTTTTTATATTAACATGTTTTAGTTTCGGGGAAAAAAAACAAAATATAAATCTTTTCGTTAGAAATTGAACACCCACGTGTATTGACAAATTCGGTATTTTCACGACCATGAAGGGGACGACCTTGATGTTGTGTCGGGATGAACATCGAGCAGTTTAGGGTGCTTTTTAGTTATAACCAAACCCCAAACTGAAAGTTTGTTATTTACATTTTTTAAAACCAAACCCCAACCCATAAGTCGGTTGGTTTTTCCGGTCTTTAGTTTTTTTCAGTTTGGTTTTGGGATTTTTTTTTTTTCCACTCAAGGTTAAGCTTTTCTAATGGTATAAATTTGATTTCAAATTGTTAGCCGATAACAAAATTAAATGTATTTGAGTTCATTTTTGCATCAGAAAACAAAATAGATGTTACGTATACCGATGAGAGAAACACTATTTTGGTGGGACAATTGATATGTGATAATTTTATTTTTTTCATAATTTTAGAAAAAGAGATATGTACGTCTTACGAATATAATATGTGTATCTTTTATTTTTTTAAGTATTTCAAGAAAAACTTGATGTATTTTTTCTAAAAGTTTAATTAATATTAGTACGGAGCGGTTCGATTTTTTTGGTTCTTCTTGCTCACCCCTAGTGTTTACAACGCCAACTTCTTGTGTTTGGCCGGAGAAAAGCGGATGCACATAGTCGGGTTAGGCGCAACATTAAAGAAAAATGAAGATTTAAAACAAGATTTCTCGGATACCTTATCCATATATCAAATCATAAAAAGAAAGTGGGTTTGAAAGAAACCAAAGAAATATTAAAGGCATGTCAACATAGAAACTAATAGAGAAAACGAATACTAGACTAGACTGCTAGTCTTTGGCCGAAAGTTTTAGTGCACAAAAATGTCGGGACACAGGCTCTTTGAATAAAAACAAATCTTAAAAGAAAATTTTTATTAGTAAAAAACATTGACATTTTCTAGTCATTTATATGATAACGATACTATAAATTTAAATTATGAGTTAAAATATTCTCCCGAAAAAGTATATATATTAGTATTATTTACTAGAAGAATACCCGAGCATTGCGATGATTATATATAGTTTTCGACAAAATCTAGTTGCGTCAATTTGTCTGCACATATTTATTTATATCTTTTGTGGATCTTTATGGATTTATCTATTTCTTTTGTGTATCTTTATAGGTGTGGTTTATATCGTTTGTGTGTGTGTCCACGCAGTTTTCAAATATTTTTTAAATAAACTATTATGACGACAGTAAAGCAGATTTTAGATGGTTTCGGTTTGCTTTGTCGGTGATTCGGCTTAGATGAGTTTATTATGTGTGTGTGAATCACTTTTGTGGCTCATTTACTTGAATGATAGTTATCACATGTTTTAATTGTAGCTTCTGTAGCTTGAGATAATTTTGAAAAGATATTAACAATTCTATATCATTTTCTGAAATATTGTATGTCTTCTAATGTGTTAACTCTAGTTTGGGCCCACCTAAATTTGTTACATTCACTATATTTCAAGCCATGTTTAATTTATAAGTGTTTATAGTTAATAGTTTTATTACTCGCGCAAAGCAGTGACAACAAATAGTTTGTTGTACTTTTTTTTCTGATTTTATAGTACGTTTTCCCTTCATGGTGATGTAAAAGAAGGGGAAAAGTGGTGGAGTAAAGGAGATCAGAAAAAGTTTATGAATTAAATTGTAATTAATACGGAATGTGTTGCCTTTTATGAGTAAGGGTATTTTAGTAAATCCACTTTTCTCATTTTGCAAGTTTTAAGCAAAATAGTTTTTGCTTTATAAGTAGTATAGATTTTGTCAAAAATAATTATTAAATCTCAAAGTAGAAGTGTATATTTGGGGGAGTAAAAGCTGACTGTTGAAGATATGGATATTTATTGATAATACGTGCAGGTTCCATACAGTAGTGGAGATGTTAGATACTTCTAACTTGATTATTGAAATCAAGACAAAGGCTCAATTTTTATCTCCAAATGTTGTTTACGGGGTCTATTTAGTCTTCAAGTTTCATGACTCAAGAAAATTGTCAAGTAAACCTCTGTATGTTAACCTGAAGTATAAAAATGGGCGTGAAAGTCTACATGCATATTTTGCAACATGGAGAGACAATGAATGGATGATTATTGAATTGTATCGATTTTTGAATGAGAAAGAAGATGTTGTTTATGAGTTTCTCCTTGAGAGTTTGTCATCGTACTATTGTGGAGATGGTACAATTTATGTCGAAGGCATTGAATTTCAAGCCATTAACAATGTAAGTTTGAAAATACTACTTGGTTCCTATTTTATATTCTTTTTGTTATATATTGTATAAAGGGATGGATATATGGAGAGAAATAAAAATCATGTTCTAAGTTACATGCATAAACCATGATTCTTATACAGGTGAAACATGAAGAAATCGAAAAGTGTGAGGAAGTCCAAGTCCTGAAATCAAACATCAACGCGGAACAGGTGCAACAATTACCAACTAAGTTTGAAGAAATATTTAAGAAATACGGTAACCGTGACGAATTGTTCTTGTTTGGCGAAGTAAATGGAAAGAAACTTCTTATGCTTTCGGCCCAGGCAGCTTTACACAATTTCTCTAATGTGGATCTTTTTACTTCAAAACCATCACCCCAGTCCAGGTTTGCATTCTAACAAACTTTTCCCAACTGTACATTCACTATGAGCTCATTTATGGTTACCCAGATTTTTAAAAGATTACTCATTATATAACTAGATTCAATAAATTTTAGATCTTAACCCTCTGTTTGGTCTGATAAAATAATGATGGTTCATGAAGAGATGGTTGACAAAAGTTTCATTTCTTAGATTTGGTTCTTTGTGTCTTCAAGTTTTACATTGTTTTGTAATCAACTAATCAATATACTGTTAATGCAGATTTCGGAAGGTGATTGAGTTATTACCACAAAAAGTATTTTGTATCAATTGCACGATTGAAAGTCAAATGTTATCCCCCGATACAGACTACAGGTGTTACCTAGTGTTCAAGATTTCTGAGAAATGCCAAGGGTTGCATTGTCCGGTGAAAGTACGAGATATACTCCACCAAGAAAACAGCGAGGCTGAATTTTTCTATTTTATTACCCCGAGCGAATTAAATATAAATGATATTACTCGGGTACCAAAACAAAGGGAAGATGGATGGATGGAGATTCAACTTTGGAACTTTAACTCGACTCATGAACTTGAGAATGACTCTCTTTCAATTAGTATGAAGTTTACAAGTCTTGAAGGACCTATGTCTGGTCTCATTGTTTGTGGCCTTGAGTTTCGGCCATTGTAAAAAGAATTATTTCCATATATAGTAGTATTTGTTTTTACTCGGTTCGGAAAAGGCTCTTGGTGTTACACCGGATAATCGTGAAGAGAGTAAATTTCATACACCGTTCTTGTGGTTTGTCCAAATTGCAGATTGAGTTTGCACCTTTTTGAAAAATGCAGATGTAGTTCATGTGGCAAACTTTTGATGTGAATATAGTCCTGACTAAAATGCCGTCATTTCCAACCCCGTCAATGTAGGTATTTTAGTCATTTCATGACTTTGAGCCAGAGACTATATCCACACCAAAAGGTTTCTCATAAGGACTGCGCCTGCATTTTTAATAAGGTAAGGACTGAATATGCAATTTGAACAAACCACAAGTACGGTTTTTGCAACTTACTCTTATAGAAAGTATATATGCGTAAATGTTTATCTTATGCCACGTTTTAAGTGAAAAGCATAATGGGTTATGCATAAATTTTGTTTAAATTACTATATCCATGTATGTTTTTGTAACAACTAAAATTGGGTAGGCAAATGTATTGTTCAGACATCCGTGATATAAAAATGCCAATCCCATTATGTTCATATATTTTGATGGTTCTTATTACATCCAATGTTGATGCTTGTATGCCTTTTACCAGTTGTAGGATAGTCGTTGTATAGGCGGACTCGGGACTAAAACTTACCAGGTTCCTTTTGGTAAATCTTAACATGGCTTGCAACTATTAGCCGATTATATTTAGACTTAACCCAAGTATAATTGTATTGGGATTAGCCCAATCAGTTAGCATATTTATCAAGTCATCATGTATCGTATAAATATTGCACATTATAAGGATATTGGCAAGCACTTTACGTTATCTATGGCATCCAGAAGAATGAAAGCTGGGGATGGAAAAGTATTCTTGAGCTCAGGGATTTAGTGGGAAAACATATGAGGTATAAAATTGGTGATGGCAAAACAGCTAGCATTTGGCATGATAAATGGCATCATGAGTCTCCTCTATCTAAACTGATTAGTAAGAAAGAAATATTTTATGCTGGACTTAATGACCAAACATCTGTGGCTGATCTTATAGATGTTAATGGGTGGAAGTGGCCTAATCAGTGGTTGACCAAGTTTGCGATTCTTAACAACATTCAAGCCCCTATGCTTATAGACAAGTCTGATGTTCCTATATAGGTTGACAGCAAAGGTAGTGAGGGGAGTTTCTCCACTAAGAAGGTATGGCTGGAAGTTAGAGGTGAAAATGCTACTGTGGAATGGGGAAAATTGTTATGGTTTTCTAACTGTATTCCTAGGCATACATTTGTTCTTTGGATGGCTATCAAAAACAAGCTCACCACACAAGACAAACTCTCTAAATGGTACCCAAATAGGCTCTTTGAATGTAGCATGTGCAAGAAGATGGAAGACTCCCATGACCATCTTTTCTTTAACTGTGAATTCTCTAATGCACTATGGAAGAAAGTGCAAGGGAGAGCTCAAATGAACATTATGTCTAATAATTGGAATGATATTGTCAATGAAATGAGTAAATGGGATAATACAAGGAGTGTTTGGAAGATAATTGGAAAGTTGAGCTTTGCTGCTATAGTTTATCACATTTGGATGGAAAGAAATGGAAGGTTGTTCAATAGCAGTATGACAAGTGTTGATGGACTGTTCAAGATCATAATAGAAGATGTAAGGAATAGGCTGATGTCTATCAAAGTTAGAAGAACCAATGATGTGATTCAAGCGAGAGACAATTTGGGACGTGAAGTTTTGAAGTAAATCGGTGAGACTTCATGCAAAAGTTCATTGAAGTTGGCATTTTGAATGGGAATCGATAGTAAATATCATATATCGGATGATAGCGGTGATGAGGTTCAAGAAAAGCGCTTTAGGAAGTATCATCGATACTCTCCTAGTATCTCTCGGGTTTATTACCTATAGATCGTGTCTCAATTCCTAAAAGAGCAATGATCTTGATAAAAGCTCATCTCACGGAAGGCCTTGTACCTTGACTCCATGTTCGGTTTCAAATAGTGCTATGATGGTAGCTTAACAGATGGCCTTGGGAGGTCTGTTTTAGCCCCAACATTGTTCTATTTAAACTTATCTGGATGTCATAATGTAGGTTTCCACAGTGTGAAGGGTAGTATGATTTGGGTGTGGTGGTGCAAGTTGTAAGGAATAGAGGGTCGTGAAAGATGAGGCCTCTTGGTCCTTACTTTGCATCACTAGGAGGTAAGGAGGATGTCTCCATCAAGGTGTGTGTTTCTAGGATTTTGAAGCCTTCCATTGAGAGGGAAATGTAAGAATCCTAGAAGAGCCCTTGATTGGATGAGTGAATGGGTCCCTAGTGATGCCACTCTTCTTTCTGCCTTGATCATTGTGGGAGATGGAGGAATGGTCATGGTAGAAGGAAGTTGTGGAAATGTAGCTAGATGGTTTATTGGTGCATTGAAAAGGTGAATTTAGATTCAGAAATGGCATTGGAAGCTATGTCTTTTGGATCTATATAGCTTGGTTTAGCATTTGGGATAGCTTAGTGCTGTCAGTTTTAGTCTAGTTTCATCATGTATTTGACTTTTGTATTGAATCTGATATGGTCCATATCAGTGGTATGTAATTTCTTTTTTGTACAAAAGTTTGCTAATTAATAAAATTCACCTTTGCACCAAAAAAAATCTATGGCATCATAGCCTAAAAAGATCCCTCCCCATAAACCCTATAACTTCATTCGACTTCGACCCCCACCTCTAGCTCTTCTTAAACTGTCGTTTATTTATCCCCATTCACTGCAGTTAGCATATGTTATATTGCTTACATTTTGTTACTTTTTGCTAATTAACTCACAGCCAATTTTATTACTATTATTTTTTTTAATAGCTAAGCTTGCTGCCACAATTTGCCTTGTCATAGCATCATGACGGGTAACACATCTACTTTACAAAAACAACCTATCGATAAAGCCTACTCCATTGCCAGCATAAAGGCTTGCATCCCTACCCCTGTCGATCTTAAAAAATTTAACTGCAACTCATTAAACGCTTTGTTTAAGTGTTTTTGTAACATGTATAGCGTGCAACACCTTTTGAACGCCCCACCTACATCAACCACAAGTTCATCTTCCATTGATCCCACTCATGATAGCAATGACTCACTTGTGGTTATGTGGATGTATTCCACGATCTCACCTAAGCTTTTTGACATAGCTAATCATGATACTATGTCCGCACATGAAGTTTGGAAACGTTTACAACTTTACAAGACATCTTCCATGATAATAAGGATGTTAGGATCATTCAACTTGACAACGAGATTCGTAATTTGAACATTGGCAACCTTTCTGTCACTGAATACTTTAAAGCAATCAAGAGCAAAGCCGATCCGTTATCCAACCTTGGTTCCGCACATGGACGAACCTCTTGAGGGCTAGGAAGGGCCATGGCCCCCTCCAAAAAATTTGTCCTCGTATTTTGTTTAGTAAATTAGTGCTAAGCTTTTGGTTTAGTAGTTTGGCCCTCCTAAAAATAACGTTTCAGCCCCCTCAACAAAATGATTCAAGTTCCGTCGATGGTTCCACGGTAAGTAATTTGAATCTCGTTAGATATGCTATTGATGGACTTCATGCTCAGTTTCCCGAGATAACCCGCATCATGCGACATAGGAAAAAACTTCTCACTTTTGACGAGGTAAGGTCTATGGTCCTTCGTGAGGTGAGTGATATGAATAATAACCCACCATCCTCTTTTAATCACTCGTCATCATCCCCTACCGTTTTAATGACAACTACTTCAGGTTCCATCCAACCAACGTGGTGCTTGCACGTATGGAGGAAGGTGAAAATTTGTTCGTGGCTTAAATGATAATAGACCTATAATACCCTCTCAAACCTCTACTAGTAATCGACCCTCTAATTCACAATCTGGCAATAATCGAGGGTGTGAGCCCAATAAACGCATATCCAACCAGGCTCAGTTCAATACAACCAAACACTTTCAACTCTATGATATAATCTGTACCGGACTCCCCTTCATTTCATGGCCCAACATCATCAATAGTTCGCTATGTCTACTTGCAGACGCCGCCCCTGAACCATTTTGCCGACTCCTACCATGCTTCCCTCGGCTTTTCAGACTATGACATCAAGATCCCGCATGGAAAATGGAAAGGGTAGCATCATCACACTTGGCGGACAACACAGTTACACTTGCTTCTGTTTGTAATTTAAGTATTTATTCTTGTGTATGTTGGAAATGGCCAATCTATACATGTTATTTGTATGGGACATAGTTTTTTGCCGACTCCTCACAAACCATTAAACCTTGACTAGCAGTCGCTTATGCTCAGGCCCATCTTGCGACACAAGCTCCAACCCAACAGCCCATTCCCTAACAATAGCTCATTCCCCAACAACAGCCCGCTCAATTGGCTAGCCCACAGCTCGCTCAGTTGACTATGTGACGAGTTACAAAAATTACCCTGTACTATTAGCTAAAACTTTATTTATAAAATATCTAACAAATATCTAG
This sequence comes from Chrysanthemum lavandulifolium, assembly GCA_022545495.1. NCBI lineage: Eukaryota > Viridiplantae > Streptophyta > Magnoliopsida > Asterales > Asteraceae > Chrysanthemum > Chrysanthemum lavandulifolium. The sequence goes on from CM040238.1 coordinate 268,598,109, forward strand.
CGATTTCCTTATAAAAAAGTATATTGATGAAAATGTTTTTAAATTGAGAACAAAATAAGCCTACTATTACAATATTTTTTACTTAAGTATCATATGGTATGCAGTGTGGCTTATAAGCTATATATGTTCAAACAACAAATGAAGAAATTTTATCGACTGGTACTGAGCAAAACAAGTCCACAACGACCTAAAAAATGCAAACATGTATATAATTACATGTTTTAACAATGGGTATTAAGCATAAGCCGAAATGTAATAGCAATCCAGGTAATAATTACGGCCTATTTACAATTATGTAATGTAAATAATTCTGATTTATTAGATAAAATACGCAACTAGATTAGAGCAAAAGCATACCGCAACGAAGAGCGAGTTTTATTATCCTCGTTATACATTGTGCATTTTAAAATTTTGCAAATCTAAATGCAGATATGCAATCCAACTTTTTTTTTTTTTTTTTTTTTTTTTTTGTTGGTAATCCTTGTTAGGTAAAATGATCCCACAAAACCATTGACATTTTTTCTTGTTTGCCAACTTCCAAATATAGTGAGGTTGTACAAGTCCCTTGTATTGCCCATGTCCCCTTGTAATGCCAATTACTAGACAAACAAAAGGTTTTACATGACAAATAGAAAAAACACGTGGTGTACTCAAGCCACAACAATTGTTGACTAAAAACACCTTTTGAATAATGAATTTGAGCGATAGATTTGATGGAAAGATGTTTCATTTTTATTGGTTAATTAACAAGAATAGTTTTTTTGTGTATCAAAATGGATACAAATGATTGTTTTGAATTATATGTTATAGTGTTCTGGTTGATCATAAGTTAATAAACATATGCTGTAACTTCAAATCTTCTAATTCAAAAAAAACAATTAAATCTTCAATGACTTTAATATGACTATATACCTCCTTAGTGTTGGACCTCAAGTGGGCCTAAACCCAAACGAACTCGAAACTGTTCGTGAGGTGAAAGTAGTCCATAAAGGTTATGCCAAATCTTCAAAATATCTAAAATTTTCATACGAGTATTCACTAATTAGTGCTAATGGTCCCCCCTCCCCCCCAAAAAAAAACGCACACACAACCGAACACCCGACCGAGTTATATCCACTAGCCCAATCGAAGCCAATCGATTACCCATCTATTGTGTTATCATTTACTCGGTTTAGCGGTACCAACCCAAAGTAAATGCAAGACCTCCTATTGTTTTGTGTGTATTTTTATTATTGGCCATGGCGATGTTTTGTTGTTGTTGCCGTGCTTTACTTAGTAAATTTTGATTGGGTGTAGTATTGGAAGAGAAAGTTGTTGTATCACTCCTGTGTCAGGGATGATCACTATATTTACGATTACCATTAGCATTAACCTTTAGGTTAATGTAAAATCTAAAAACTTACTGTAAATTTCACTTACTCGTGACTTGATAATATGTAAAGGGGAATGCTATAACCACTCAAAATTTACACAATAAAACCCACACAATGAGGTGGCAATGATGTGTAAAGGAGTTATTGGTTTAATTAGTGAGAAGAGAGAGAAACTTAAAGAAAATACACCAATAAAAGGGTGACACCTCATTGTGTGAGCTTTTTTGTGTAAAAATTGAGTGGGTCTAGCATTCCCCGTAAGTAAATATGACGTGCTCATTTTTAATATAATTATCTTGTGGACCCTTTTCCCCTTTGAACAAATAATGGATCTACTTTAATAAAGAAACATGGGAACTATATAGTTTAAATTTTTCAATTATATTAATACCTACCATTATCGTCGATAGCATTTTTTAATTAAACTATATTTCCCAAAATAGTATTGGAGAATAAGAAAATCAATGATTTAAGAGTGGTGGTGATTATTGGTTAAAATCTTAAACTAAAATTCAATAACATATTAATTAACTACTTCTCTATCGTAAAAACAAGTGGTCCTGTTTTTTTTGAGTATTTTACACGAGTAGAGTATAATATAGGAATGCAAATCATAGTGCTCATGGTATCGAAAAAAGCACACATATCCCATTCATATATAGTAAAGAAATTATAAAAAGTAAAGATAAATTTTCTTGATATAGTAATACCGAGTATATTTTAGGGTAATGTTTTAGAAACCAGGTTTTGAATCGACTCGGTCGAGTTATCGGGTCATCGGGTTATTGGTTTAACTAATTCGACCGTCGTTCAACCTGGTTTTCTATTAAAAAGGCTATTTTTTTACCGGGTCAACCCGGTTTTCTATTAAAAAAAATGAAAAAAACCAAATTCGGTCGGGTTTCGAGAACCGGGTTAATCCGGGTAACTTAAAACTCAGCGGATCTAAACAGTTAACCCGTTTTTAAAAACCCGGTTTTTTTACCTTTTTGTTGCCAGAACCGGTTAACCCGGTCGGATCAACTCGGGTTTTAAAACATTGTTTTAGGGTGTTGTTAAGGTACCCATTTAAGGTTAGTGGCACTTCCCCTTAAACCACTTTTACTCATTACGTATACCTTATGGACGGGAAAAAACAGCTTTTATCGTTTTATGTTCTGTATTTTTGTTTGTTAATATTTTTTACTTATAAACTTCATATTTTATATTTTGGACTTTTTATTTTTGTAGTTTTATAATATAGTTCAAAATATTAAAATTAAAAAAATTAAAAAGAGTAGCCAGATTAGAGGGAATATATAACCAACCCTATATCTTTATTCTACATTTCGTACTAGTACTTTAGGGCCCGTTTGGTTAGAGGTATTTGTCATTAGAGAATGGGAGTGAAATAAAGTTGTTAGGTAAGTAGTTTAAACACGTGGTATATGTTTCATACTCTTAAAATTGAAATCTCGCCCACTTTGCTGGTTTCAAAATTTGATACTTTTTTATGTGAGCCATTGTCATTTTTAACTTGTCTTTTTCTTCTTTTTTATTAAACTAATTATTTAAACATTAATGACAAATGAATAAAAAATAATATACTATATTTAATTATATTTATCACTTATCCCATTATCTTTCAAGGGAGGTAATTGACACATTCCTTTTTAGAGTTTGTTGACAATTATACCTTCATAAAGTAAAAATGTGTAAAAGTGATGTGATGATATAAATGTCAAAGAACTATAAAATGGAGTGTACCAATCAATTTGATGAATGTACAAATCACTTCCCATCTTTCAAACCTATACCAATTCTAATTCCAATTTCATACCTATTTACAAACCAAACGAGCCCTTAATCTTGGTTCATTTCTAACATGTGTACAGGGTGCCGACTCGGTATCAACAATCATCAGGTTTTTATGAAAATGTAACAACAATCATACCTCAAAAATTAAAGACCATGTTCATTTAAAAAAATCGATATATTTAACATAATTTTACACTATGCGAGAAAAATATATGGAATTCTCGTGCACCCTAAAACCCCTCGGTTCGCTCATCGTGGACAATAATCAGTGATGTAAAAAAGGCCTACAAGGCCGATTAACCGCCTTTCAAGCGCTACTGGGCCACCAAACTTTTCGATTTGTGTAAATTAGTCAACCGTGGTCAATGCCGGTCAACGATGGTCAAACTTGTCGGAATTTGCAAATCTTGCCGGAAATACCCAAAAGTCGCCGTAAACTAGTTTTAATCACACTTATAGTCATTGTTTATATCTATTATAAGATGGTTTTTTAAAGAAAATCTTGTCGGATATATCCAAAACTCGCCAGAAATAGCCAAAACTTGCCAATCCAATTAACCACCGATTAATCCGCCTAAACCGATTAACAATTACAAAAATGTTGACCGCCCGACTATCAATTCACGATTTTTATAACCTTGACAATAACGATACTCAATCTAACTAAAATAATGTACATGAGAAAGATATGGACACTTGTCTTCTAATGGAAAGTAAACACAATTGTTTTTTAAAACGAAAACGTTATATAACCTTAAAATTTTGATGAAATATGTTTACCAAACTTTTCTCAAAGTAATAATTGTACCCGACAAAAAACATGCAGTTAAAAAAAATTATAGTTATTACTCAATAATATTTTCTTTTTCATACTTTATAGGCTAAGCAATATAGTCACTAAATCCAACCACCTTTATATCAGCGACACATCACTATTCACACACCACCAAACTCACACCTTTTACTCATTATGGTCGCCACTAAACCTATCATCAAACAAAAAACATAGAATACCCATGTTACAATATACCCCACATACATTTACAAACCACCCCCACCTTTTTTAATTTGCATTATGTGGTGCAAACCAACAAAAAGGGGCAAAAATTCCACCACCGAGCGTGATGGTGATGGGTCTTCACTATGAGGCTCCTTAGTGGTGGCCTAGGTATGGGTGGTTTACCACTATCTTTAGTGTTTACCCTTATTAGAATGATAGTTTTATCATTAACTAATTAATCAAAGTCTTTTTTAAAGTTTGTAATAATAATTTCAAGCAAGCGTAATATGCTAAACTTGGTCAAAAATTTCTAAACTATTTTCGTAATGTACAACTAAATTGGGATATTTTATAAAGGAACGCGACTATTAATTTGAGATGTAAGAGCATTAGAAATGAAAACAAGTGATTTCAGACACTATTATTTTTTATTTGCACACACCAATTTGTGCAATAAGCAGTTGTACATTTGTTATATACTGTTTTCACCAGGGTGACATTTGATAGTGCAAATAATAAAAGAAAGTGGACCAATCAATTCCCTAAGAGCATAAGGTGCAGGGCGATTTCGCCCAACGCCGTCCCCAAAACGCGACGGGAAAAACGCGATACCCACACCAGATGTGGCGTTTTCGTGGTTGGCGTTGTCACCACCGGCCCAAACGATCCTTTTACTTTTCTTTCTTTCTTTTTTATTTTTCTGGTTTGTGTTTATGTGTGCATTTTTTATATTTTTTGTGTTTGGTTTGTGAAAGTTTTTTTTTTCTCTTGTCTAAAAGTTGTAGCGACAAAGAAAGGATTCTGTTTTTATTTTACATTATAAGTCTCTGATGTCATTATTCTTACATTGTTATTTATGTTTATAATGTTAGTTTTTAAGTTACTTTTTTCCATTGTAACTAACACTTTTTTCCATAACATAATGCTGAAAGTAACATAACTAAAAAAAGTGCTATAACTATAACTAAGAAAAGTGCTATTATGGTGTTATAAGAGGGAGTTGTGTTTTTTGTAGTGTGATATATTATTGTGTTATAAAAAAAATGTTAAGATGACAACACTTTGATGGCACCAATAAGTACCCAATGCTCTAAGACTGCTCAAAGTGGAGGAAGTGAGCCTCTGTGACCAGCTCAACTACGCGCCACCCCTGTTGGGTTGCCAACCTCACGTACGAGGGGGGGAAAATGATCGGTGACATGCTCACCGCTTATGAATTTTTCCAAAGTTAGGCCCATTTGTGTTTTTAATTTTTATTATTTATCCATTTGTGTGTAGAGTATTTAGTGGTGCATGTTTATCTAAAAATAAGTATTTTAATAAAATGTGAGTGAGTAGTCATTGCTAACCGCTTCTTTGCCACAACTTATCACTCATTTGCCAAACAATCACTAAAAATCAAAATTGTCATACTAACCGGTCATCACCTCAAAAAGCTCTGCACCCTTTCGTGACAAATACACCCGTGATGCGGCCATTGGGAGTAGTCTAATGAAAACCGCCAAAGTGGGCCCATGTCAATGAAAATATCCTGGCAACCACGCAATCACACACACTTGTTGCCGGTGGTCCCGTCATAAAGTTTGGTCAAGTTGTAAAATATGTCTCCTATTTTTGTCCTATACTATTTGACTTTATCGTTCGAGTTCTTTGTTGCAAAATATTTTTTGATGTTACATGTCTAAATAGTGTTATAGGCTCAAATCTAATAAAATCAAAAGATAGGTGTTATATATGAGTTAGGTTTAGTCAGTTCTTTTTATACTTACAGAAACAAATCAGCTAAATTAAAGAGTAAACTCCAAAATACATCCTTGTGGTTTACCCTGTTTCGCACCATACATCCCTCTCGCAAAAGTTTCAACATATACATCACTCCGCTAAGTAAAGCTAACCTATATACATCCCCGCTAAAATATGTACTAACACGCAAATTATTTCTCCGCTATCTCCTAACGAGATATAAAATATTTACACCGTTAGTCCTCCGGGTTAACAGATTTGCAACTGTTAGACCTTTTTAACGTTTTCGTCCGTTTTGTCCATTTTTAACGTTTTCGCTCGCTTTTTACGTTTCGTCCGTATTTTTACGCCAGACGCTTTCACGCTTTATCCGCTTTTACGCTTTTTACGGTTTCGTCCGCTTATTTACGTTTTGCTGCTTTTTACGTTTTCGTCCGCTTTTATGTTTTCGTCCGTTTTTATGTTTTCATCCTCTTTTTAACGCCGTCCGCTTTTTACGTTTTCTTCTCTGCTTTTTACGCCGCTCGTTTTTACATTTCGCTCACCTTTACGTTTTGTCCCTTTTACATTTCATATGTTTTTTCGTCCGTGTTTTTACGTTTTGTCCATTTATTTATGTTTTGTCTTTTACGTTTCGTCCTTTTTACGCTTTCATTCGTTTTCGCTTTATTCGCTTTTTACCTTTTCGTCCGTTTTTACGTTTTACTTTGTTTTTACGCCACGTCCATTTTTACATTTCGTTTATCTTTTACGCTTTTGGTCTTTTTTATGCTTCAGATGTTTTTAACGTTGCTATTTTTCACTTTTTATCTATTTTCATACACTTTTATTTCATTTTCCTCGATTATTCTCGCTTTCATCTATTTTTCTTACGTTTTATCCGCTTTTATCAATTCATACATAATATGTATGAAAACGGATAAAATGTATGAATTAGATAAAACGATGAAATGGATAAAACGTTTATTGATTTTAAATCACGATTTCTGTTTGAAAAGAGGTCAAAATCGTGATTTAAAATCGATAAAGAAACATTTTTTTTCCATTTTCATACGTTTTGATCCATTTTCATACATTTTTATCTGTTTTCATACATATTATATGTATGAAATGGATAAAAACGGATAAAAACATAAGAATAATCGACGAAAACGAATAAAGTGTACGAAAACAGATAAAAAAGTGAAAAAAGTAAACGAAAACATAAAAAAGATTTAAAACATAAAACAAAAAGATTAAAACGAAAAGATAGACGAAATGTAAAAAAATGGACTTAAAATGTAAAAAAATGGACTAAACGTAAAAAACATAAGAAAACGAAAAACGAACGAATAAGTAAAGGCGGATGAAACGAAAATGTACGAAAACGTAAAAAAAAAGGGGCAAAAACGTTTATAAATGGTCGAAAAAGTAAAAAAAAACCGAAGAAAATGTAAAAAAAAAAGACAAAAACGTTTAAAAGCTGACGAAAACGTAAAAAAAACAACCGAAAACGTAAAAAAAATGAACGAAAACGTAAAAAAAAAGAAGAAGAAAACGTAAAAAACAACGGACGAAAACGTGAAAAAGGGGGCAAAAACGTAAATAAACGGACGAAACGAAAACAAAACGGAAGAAACGTAAAAAGGGACAAAATGTAAGAAACGAAAAGAATCGGACGAAACGTAAAAACGGACAAAAACGTAAAAAGCGGTAAAACATTAAAAGGACTAACGATGCAAATATCGTTAACCCGGAGGACTAACAATGTAAATATATTATATCTCGTTAGAGATAACGGAGAAATAATTTGCACCGTTAGTCCTTATTTTAACCGAGGATGTATATGGGTTAACTTTACTAACTGGAATGATGATCGCTGAAACTTTCGAGAGGATGATGTACAAACAACAGTAAACCACTGGATGTATTTTGAGTTTACTCTAAATTAAATGATGGTATTAGAAATATTGACTCGACTTGTTATTATAATTTTAAAAATTACTAAAAGTTTACATTTACATAAGAGTTAATTACATAAATGGTCATGTGGTTTGGCCATTTTTTCACTTTAGTCACTAAAGTTTTTTTTTTTAGTTCGATCGGCTGTGGTTTGTATATATTCGGATCCAAGACATATCCGAATAAAATGACCAAAAGTCCTTGTCATCTTCTTTTAAAATCTTTTCACAATTAACTAACTACCGTTAGTATAAAGGACTAACGGATCGTTAGTTCTTTATACGTTTTCATCCGTATATACACGCCGTCCGTTTTACACGCCGTCGCTTTTACACGCCATCCGTATTACATGTTTTCATCCGTTTACACGCTTTATTACATTTTACACGCCATCGTATTTACGTTTACATCATTTTTACACATCGCCATCCGTATTTACACATTTTCGTCCGTAGTAACACGTTTTCGTCAATTTTTACACGTTTTCATCCGTATTTACATGTTTTCATCCGTATTTACACATTTTCATCCATTTTTACAAGTTTTCATCTCTTTTGACACATTTTCATCTGTATTTACACGTTTTCGTCCGTATTTACATGAGTCATCCGTTTTTACACGTTTTCATCAATTTTTACACGTTTGCATCCGTATCTACATGTTTTCATTCGTATTTACACATTTTCATCCATTTTTACACGTTTTCATCTATGTTGACACATTTTCATACGTATTTACATCGCCAGTATGTTTTACACATTTTCATCCGCTTATACATGTAAATACGCATAAAATGTGTAATACGGACAAAAACGTGAAAACCGACAAAACGTGTAATTCGCATGAAAACGTGTAAAACGGACGAAAACGTAAATACGGACGAAACGTAAAAGAGAATAAAACGTAAAACGGACGAAAACATGTAAATACGGATGAAAACGCGTAAAAACGGACGAAAACGTGTAATTATGGATGAAAACGTGCAAAAACGGATGAAAACGTGTAGATACGGATGAAAACGTGTAAAAACAGACTAAAACGTGTGAAAACGGACGAAAACGTGTAAATACGGATGAAAAAGTGTAAAAACAGACAAAATCATGTAAAAACAGATGAAAACGGTAAAACACGAAACGTAAATACGGATGAAAACGTAAAACGGACGAAAACGTGTAAATACGGACGAAAACGTAAAAACAGAATAAAACGTAAATACGGATGAAAGCGTGTAAAACGGACGAAAACGTAAATATGCATAAAACGCAAATACGAATGAAAACGATAAGAACTAACGACCGATTAGCATAAAGGACTAACGGCCGTTACTTAATTGTGAAAAGATTTGAAAAGAAGATGACAAGGACTTTTGGTCATTTTAATCTGATATGGACTGGATCAGAATATATGCAAACCACGATGGATCAATTAGTCAAAAAAACTTTAGTGACCGAAGTGAAAAAATGACCAAACCACAGTGACCATTTATGTAATTAACTCTTTACATAATTTTTGGGTATAGTATAGATGTAGATACGAAATCGTTATGCACGCATCTTGACGATAACTATAAGAAAGAAGGTTGAAAACGGTCACTAGGATGTTTCGCTCATCAAACCACTAACATGTAAATAAAATAAGGAAAATGATTGGGATGACTACTTCACATGACTAATTATATGCCTACTCCATTCATTGTTGAACATACTGATTCCACTATCTCTTTATTCTCACATATGCCATTGATTTTCTTGCACGATCAAGATCCTCATAAAGTAAAATTAAAGATACCAATTAGGTACGCCAATCACTACTCATAAAATATTTTACTTTTCATGGGAAGAGATCAGGGAGAAGAAAAAGAAATGAAAAGAATAAGAAGAATTTCTAACCACACATTTTAAATTAGGATTTTTAAAGAAAAGATGCATTTATATTTATAGATGTGTCTGAAATGTATGATTGCGGTTTCTTTTTATCATTCTCATTTTAACTTTTTCTTCATCCCATTTGATCCTAACTCTACTTTTCATAATAACCTCCAGACGTAAACATAAACCGTTATTTGTAGAAACAACCTGTATGGTGGCTAAATAGGGTGGCTTAAATCAATATGCAACATCAATATCGATATTTTTTTTCAAGAATTGACGACAAAAAAAGTTATTTTGGGATATCACAATTATTATTAACCCTCGCTTTCATCGCAGTCCCCATCTTTTGTCAATTACAAAACGTTGTAATTTGTTTCAACCGACCTTGTACCATTACTTGTCTTATTTCAACATCTTGTGGTCACATAGTTACACCAAAATATAAAATCCTCTGTGCATTGGAATTTATAAAACCCTCAAATCTTTGAATATAGTACACATTTTAACCGGTGGCAGAATTTGGACGCCTTTTTTTAAGGTGAGAAAAATTGAAGCTTAAAACCTACTACTACTTCTTAGAAAGCGTTCATATAGGCAAGTATATCGGAAGACATGAAAATGTAAGGGTTTAATGGTCACCTGTATGACTTATAAATATGCACAGCGAAAAATAAATAGAAAAAAGTCATGCAACCAAAATCCTAATTAGTTAGATCTTCTAATAAGTGATATAACCTAACACACTCATAAGAATGGTGTTTAGGGATACTTGTTAATCATACAATGCGTAAGCTCCTTGACCTTTTTTTAGTTGTACGGAACACCTTGTTTTTTTATCTTGATGCTTCACGAATTTCTTTAGAGTTTCTTGGAGGAAATCATCATTTGGACTGCGTCAGGTGTCCACCGGTACTGCACAGGTAAAACTAAGACTACTAACCTATGCAAGTTGGTGAGTACGAAGTCAGGTAAAATCCCTAAGCGACTAAAAGTCAACATAGGGAAGTCAACTTAGTCAACTGAAGAGACGAACCAAAGGGTTTTGACCCTTTGGTGTCTTGGTTCGGTCGATCGGCCAAAGAGGAGAAGAGAGGGAAGGGATTTTAGGGTTATAGGATTTCTTATGAGGTTATTTGGAAAGCCATTTATAGGCTACCAAGGAGGATTTTAGAATAACTATAATACCTTAAACCTTGTCCTACAAGTAATAGGAGTTTGACAAAGTGTCAAACTATTCCCTTATGAAGGTCGGCTGAAAATACATTTCACTAAGGGATTGTATTTTGCCTTTCATTACCTGTATTTATCTTACGATAAATACTATTTATTCATGACAACTACCGTTTTACCCTTTAATGAAAATACTTAGGGATTTTCGTTTCCTCACTACTCTTAATTTATTTCATAACTCGTTTCTCATTTTCACTTGCTTGTTCTGTTTAGGTTGCATCGGTGTGACCCTTCAACATTTCTTTTCAGGCCAGTTGTGAAAGTCATTGTGTCTGTGCACATAATCCTTTCAGAAAATAAAGTGTTTACGCTCTTACAAATATACAATTCCTAAACACGTAATATGATGAATTTTGATTAAGACCCGGTACAACAAAAGTTGCACTTGAAACGCAACCTGACTTTTATTAAGAAGTGCGACCGAAATTAATCAAAAAATAACCTTTTATAGTTGACAAATAAAATTATGAAACACATAAAAAGAAAATATACATAGATTATGAATAGATATGGGCAAACTAGATAATTTGTCAAAACAATATGAATATCTAACATCAAAATATTAAAAAATCTGAAACAACAAGTCACCATATATATCGATAACTTAACTATTGTTAATTGTCGTGTGTCAAGTTCACTTGAAAGAAGTTTCAATCGTACGTTGTAGTTCTTGACATTGCAATGATGTAGACTAATCGTGTACTATAACGATATGAAAAAACATTGGAGAAAGTTGGTTTTGATTTCACATCGGCTTTTAATTCTCTTGAATTGTCGTTTTCAGGTGTTGGGCGGTTCACGATAACCGTATTGGTTCAACCATCGCTTACATGAATTTGCTTTCTTAGGGTTTCATTCTCAAGGTGTGTCTTCGTTCATTTCATTTGAAAATGATTTCAAGAGCCGGGGATAGTAGGACTAAGAAATTATGTGGACATTTTAAATCATACAAATCTAAGCAAAATCGACACGAGAATGGTTTCGAAAGCTAGGTGCAACCAAGTTAGACCTTCTAAAATGTAATGATTTATAGTTCTAGGACTGGAAAGTAGAAACTTTTTTTTTTTTTTTTTGGTGCAAAGGTGAAATCATTATATTAAACTCCAAATATTACATCATAAGAATAAGAGAAGCTTTTGGACAACTCCCAAAACCGTCTGAAAGACAAAAAAACACGGTCATATACAAACCGAACACACCTTTAACTGATATCGACAAAGCTAATGTCTAACATACTAACCAAAACTCCACCAGAACAAACGACCATTTTATAAACCAAATTCACCTTTTATTTAGCACCACCATCTAGCTACATTTTCACAACTCTACTCTACCAAGCTACTCAAACATCAACCACGGCAGACAAGGTAGAGGTAGAGAGTGGCATCACTAGGACTCCATAACCCATCCATGGGGGCTCGCCAATCATCCTACATTTCCTCTCAATGGAAGGCTTGGATGAGTGGGAACACTCTCCTCCATGATGACCAACCATTTCCTCTGTGATGGTGTATTGAATGGACCAAGAAGGTTCATCTTTCACACCTCTCTATTCCATTCAACATACACCATCCTCCTAGTTCATTTACCCTTCACAATGGGACCCTACTTTATGGTACATTCTAACCAGATATGCCTCCTATATAGCCAAACTTAGCCCGCTCAATCTCCTCCCAAGGCCAAATTGAACATACTAAGCGACTACCATAGGAATAACCATACGGAAAGAACTCCAAGATACAAGGTATCACTCCATTGTAATGAACTCGAAAATAGAAGCGAAAACATAATATGCCCTACAGATATCTCAAAATACCACTATCAATTCAACCTTTGACCTCTACAATGAACTCACTTTTCTTGATAAACTTGACATTCCGGATATTCTCAACATTCAAGACATTAACAGTTTGTTTAACTCTTGGTGACACCATCTTGGCTCGACTTCATCACAAATGACATTGAAAACTTCATCGAACTTATCTTTGGTTATTAAACAGTCTACTATTCCTTTCATTCCAAAGGAAATAGACTGTAGCAGCAATGCTAAGCTTTTTAGTAATCTCCCAAATATCCATTCCATTAGTTTCAGAACTAAGTTTGCTTATAATTCCTTCCCAATTGCTATCAACAGACTGAATTATGGCAATCTTGCAAATTAGCTTCCAAATCTGCATTGCATACCCACATTTGAAGAACAGATGATCATGAGAGTCTGCTTCTTTACCACATAAACTGCATTCATATACTCTATTTGGGTACCACTTCTGTAGTTTATCTTGAGTACATAGTTTTTGCTTTATAGCCAACCATAAGATAAAAGCATGTTTAGGAACACACTGAGTGTACCAAACAAGATTTCTCCAGCATACTTGACTAACATCACCCCTCACATCTTTCCAAACTGTGCTAATAGAATATTTCTTTCCATTGCCATTATTATCCACCCACACTGCTTTATCTGGATAATCTTTTAGAACAGGGATAGAGATACTCATTAGATAAGGGAACTTATTACACCACTGTACTGGCCATTTCCATCAAGCATTATCAAGCACATCTGCTAATGAAGAGTCATCTTGCAATCCAGCATAAAAGACTTCTTTTTTACTAATAAAGGTTGATAATGGGATTTCACCATGCCACTTATCATGCCACACATTTATTATTTGCCATTCCCAATCTGAAATCTTATGTGCTTTCCCAACCAGTCTCTAAGACTTAAAATACATTTCCAAAACCAACTATCCTTCTTATCGGGCATTACATCCCAAACATACATTTTTGAGTTTGACCACATTAATCCATTTGACCCATAAAGATTCTTTTCTATGACCACATTCCGTAGATGTTTAGAAAGTAATGTTTTATTCCACAATTCCAATGACTTAAAACCCAAACCACCTTGATCTTTAGGCTTGCATACATCTTTCCAAGCAACTCTAGCCTTTCCATTGCAGCTACTGCCACTGTTCCATAAGAATTTTTTGAACAAAGCCTCAATCTCATTAATCACAGTCTTAGGAAGTAAGAACACAGAACCCCAATATAATTGCATAGAATAAAGGACAGAAGCAATCAATTGGGCTCTACCAGCATATGACAAACTTTTATTTTTCCAATCATTCAGCTTATTCTGCACTTTGTCCACCAACAATTTACAATCAGCAACTCCTATTTTCTTGGTCACCAATGGAACACCTAGATACCTTACACGAAGCTTACCAACTTTAAAAGGCATGATGGCACTTATATCCCTTATGGTATCCTCATCAAGACTGCCACAGAACATTGCGCACTTCCCCAAATTAGGAAATAGACCTGAGACAGAACTAAACTTGTTTATAGCAGCTTTGAAGGTATGAACAGAATCCACTCCACCATGGCACAACATTATTAGGTCATCAGCAAAGCAGAGATGGGTAATCTTTAGTTGTTTGCATCCAAAGTGGTACTTGAAGTTCCTATTTTTCCTGATTTCATCCTTAACAATCAAGTTTAACATTTCCATGACCAGAGTGAAGATATATGGAGAAATTGGGTCTCCTTGTCTCAACCCTCTGCCACCATTAAAATAGCCATGCCTTTCTCCATTAACACAAATAGAAAACTTAGTATTAGTGATGCATGTCATGATCCACGCAACCATTTGTTTAGGAAAGCCAAACTTGAGCATGATCACTTCAATAAATTTCCAATTGACAGTATCATATGCTTTTTGAATGTCAATTTTGAAAGCTACTCTTTTAGGACCATTGATGCAGTTATAACCTTTGAGAACTTCTTGAGTTAAAAGAATGTTGTCAGTAATAGCTCTTCCTGGAATGAAAGCACTCTGATTCTCTTCAACCACATGGCTTAAAGCATTCTTAATTCTGTTAGTGAGGACCTTGCTAATGCATTTGTAAATGACATTACAACATGCTATAGGTCCAAATCGATACCTTTGAGGGGTATTAGATTTAGGCACCAGAGCAATTAGAGTAGCATTGACTTCCCCAAGTAATTTCCCTGACATAAAGAACTCCTTTATAGCATCACAAAACTCCTTCTTAACAGTATTCCAGGCTTTTTTGAAGAATTTAGAAGTGAAGCCATCAGGCCCTGGAGCTTTATCATCATCTATGTCAAAAAGAGCCATTTTAATTTCAACATCAGTAATCTCTCTTAGCATAAAGACAGCTTCATCATCAGGAACTTTCTTTGAAAAAATGCAATCATGCACATCATCAAAACTGCTAACATCAGGGCTAATTCCTTAAAAGCCTTTAAAATGTTTCACAAACTGATCTGCCACATCCTTATACTCATATCTAGTCCCATCTTCCCCACATATAGACATGATTCGGCTTTTATTAGTTCTTCCTTTTAAAACTTTGTGAAAATAAGTCGAGTTTTGTCCCTTCATCGAGCCAAGTGACTTTTTGCTTTTGTCTTAATGACTTTTCTTCATCACCCACAACCCTTTGTATTCTTTTAAAATCTCACCTTCTTCAAATCGAGACTTTTGTTAAGCGGATCTTGATCAATCTTCTTTGAACTTCGAAGCTTACTTTTTATAGCAATGACTCTTTCAAATAAATTCCCATTTTTCCAATTGAGCTTGTTAAGATGAGGCTTGAGAGCTTTTAGCTTTTAACCGATCCCGAACATGGCATGACCTTGAATATCAATGTTCCACTTCTCTTCCACCAAAGTTTGAAATTCATCTTTATCATCACATAATTTGCAATCGAAAGATTTTTCTTCCCGATCATGGCTTGAGGAATAATAAGAATTGCAGGACTATGATCGATATACCATAGGGTAAGAAGGCGCATTAGCATTGTTATGTTGAGAGAACAAGTTGCTATTTCCATAACTCTATCAATCTTCTTCAAACAAGATTATCGTGGTTTAGAAGGCTTTTAGTCCAAGTATAATGCAATCTCGAGCTATTAATATCTTCCATCTCAATATCATTTATACAATCACGAAATTCAACCATATCTTGGGTATAGTGTGAAATTCCTTGAATGATCATTAAGGTTCAAACACACATTTACATCACCCATGATAGCCCATGGCACCGCCTCTATAATTCTTTTAAACAAACTTAAATCTTGCCAAAGCTCCTTCTATCTTTTCCTCTATTAGCTGCATATATGAAAGTGCAGTACATCACTTGATGAGTACTTAGAACTTCTACAAAAAACAACATAGCTTGAGATGTAGCATGAATGATAGAGCATCTCACATTACTACCATCCCAACCCACAACAATTCTGCATCCTTTTGTACTTAAAGTAGAAACTACATAATCTAGCAAGATGAAAACACATGTATACATATAGCCACATATAGGAAATAAGGAATCATCTTTCCTTATTGATAAACAAACATTAATTATATAAAATAACAGGTAGATACAACAATTTTTGCGGTGGGCAGGAATCAATAAAAATCAAGGTGGATATAGTAGATATCGGCCTGAAATGCAAGTCAAAATCTATCACATACTTCTAAACAAATATGTTTAGAGAGATCCGTGCAGTTATCCTATGGCACGTCATAGGGTATTATTATTATTATTTTGAGTGAGTGAGTTATTTGTGGTGGTGTGTTATAAAAATATTATTGAAGAATGTGTTTATGTTATAGGAGTGTTATAGGTTAGATGTGACGTGACGACGCCTATAAAACTTATATGATGCAGCTGCACCCACCACTCTTATACTCTCCCAACATATATAATACAAACGTACTATCACATATGTAAGTAAATTTAGCAAAATATTCCACAAATTTATATTATAGCCGCTAATGTGCCGGGTTCACAACTAAAGTTTCATCTTCCAATGACATAACGTGTTTTGATTAGGAATATTAATCATATGCTTAACACTTTTGAATTTTATAATCAAGTATATATATTCTCATTCGGGAGTATAGTAGTTTAATTGTTTTTAGAACATGGAGGCTTTACAAAGAAGCTCATGTATCCGGTGGAAGTTCTCACATTGTTTCCAAAAAGGTAGCGAGTCTACGCAAAATCACTGTGCTCGTTGTAGAGGCGTTACATATATATCGACTATAGAGCATATTTGTGTATGTGTGCATGCTAATTAAGTTGCAGTATGTACTTGTATACATGGGCGGAGATAGGAGGGGGCGGGGTGGGCACCTCCCCCTTTAGCGAAACTATCAAAGTTTGTTTCTATCAATCACAACTTTCTGACTATGTCCTTTAAATTTGTAACATGACATGTATAAAAGATTTAGGGATTTATGAGACTGTAAAGCATGACCAGGTTCATTAAGATCTCACGGCTTGCACGTGACTAATCGTCATTTTACTTCACTAGAACAAAACTTTATTTCATCAACTATTAAAAAAAATAATAAAAAATTAATAATAAAAGAGACAGCTACGCTGTAAAATATCCAATGCCATGCAAGAACCTTTGTCTTTTCTTACCTAATTTCTAAATTGTCCACCGACCAATCACTGCTTGACACGTGTCAAGATAGCTATATTTGGCCCCCACTTATAACACCTAGATATGCTTCTTCAATTCAACAAATCAATATTGTGAAACCAAACACAAAAAATTTCACATTCACATAAACACAAACCCTTTGTTTTTCTAGCTTTCTAATTCTAGCACAAGAAAATATTGATCAGAATTTGAAAATTTATGCTCATGAAATAATGGAATCTAACGATGTAATCGCGCCATTTGTTATGAAAACATATCAAATGGTCAACGATTCGTCGTTAGATAACCTAATTCGATGGGGGACATCGAACAATAGCTTCATCGTGGTTGATTCGTTAGATTTCTCACAACGACTCTTGCCCGCGTATTTCAAACATAATAATTTCTCGAGTTTTATTCGTCAACTCAATACTTATGTAAGCAAAAATCTTTCTCATAATTGATGTATATATTAGTTATTGCTTTATTTATGTTGTTTCTGTGTATATAAAGTTTCTTATTAGTTATATATGAGCTTGTATGTATGCTTATGATTTATTGAAGTGTGTCTAAGTGATAAATTTATGTGTGTATATATGTTTTAGTGATAAATATTTGTACATGTGTGTTTCTAGCTAGTTTTTTAGTGTACATGTGTGTTCTAATTATAAGTTGTGTTTTACCTAGGGTTTTAGAAAAGTGGATCCAGATCGATGGGAATTCGCAAACGAGTGGTTTCTAAGAGGACAAATTCATTTGCTAAAGAACATTGGAAGAAAAAGGCAAACAAATAATAGGATGAAACATACAAGAATAGAAGATGACGAAGAGGAAGAAATGGTGAACGAAATAGCGAGATTAAAACAAGAACAAAAGCTTTTAGAACAAGAGCTTATGAATATGAATAAACGGCTTGAAGCAACCGAACGAAGACCAGAACAAATGATGTCGTTGCTTACTAAAGTAGCTGAAGATCCAAGCATATTGCAACGTATGATGCTTGAGAAAGGACAAAGATCTAAACGACTAGTGGATAAAAAGAAGCAACAACGACGATTAAGTACTCCACAAACCGTGCCATCGTGCTCTACGTCGTCGTCAAGTATAGACATAAAGCATGAGGACGACGAATGCTACCTCGGAGGAGAGGTGAGGTCTCCTCCGACGGTTTGGTTGTGGAATAGGGATGGAAATAACGACGTTGGTGGTAGTGGCAGTGGTGATACTGTGTATTTTGGTGGCGGATCAGTGGATTCTGATCTAAGACCACCTCCGCCACCATATCCATTTTCTCTTTTAGGTGGCGGATTTTATAATTAGTTGAATTCCTTATTAATCAGAAATTAGTAATATGAATTATCATATGATATGTAATTTGCATAGGTTTATTATAAATGTTTTTTTATCGTTAAAGATAGCTAACAATGAGGTACGGTTGATCAACCATATCATTATTTTTGCTATTTTAACGAGTTAAAATGTTCAAGTGGTTATGATTTTATATGCATGTTATGATATGATATACAAAACATTGTTATTCTGTCAATCAAAGTGATACTCAACAAGCCAATAATTGACTTCTTTTTTTGAGCAAACAATAATTGACTTCATGCAACAATGGTTAAAAACTTGTAATTCTATGATTCTATCAATACATTAACTGGACTATAAGTAAAATAAACCAATAAATCTAATCAGCTTTATTTTGTGGAAATTTGGGAGATAAGTGAAATAAAGTTTTTGCTATGTGGCACAATAAATAAAACAAAAATTGTGGCATTTGTTCTTTCATGGGTGACACGTTTGTTCCATACTTACATCACTCATTACAATTTTTATAAGACTTTAATAATATTTGTTT
Source organism: Chrysanthemum lavandulifolium (assembly GCA_022545495.1). Lineage (NCBI taxonomy): Eukaryota > Viridiplantae > Streptophyta > Magnoliopsida > Asterales > Asteraceae > Chrysanthemum > Chrysanthemum lavandulifolium. The sequence continues at coordinate 268,617,383 of CM040238.1, forward strand.
AGATTATAAATTGGAATAAAAATAGTTGACACCTATTTTTGTATACCTAGGCTTTTTTGTGTTTCTATTTATAGAAAACATACAAGTGTAGGTATTAATTCGGTGTCAATTTACATTTTCATCAAGAAATATATTTATTTGTTTAATTACGTACGGAACCAGAATCAAATTGATCAGGTGCATAAAAAGTTTTATAAGTATACTAACTAAATAACATTATAAACACATTTCAAGGGACCGAGCGCATTTAAGATAAAACAATATTTTTTTACAAAATTTACTATTACATCGAAAAAGTTTATGGATGTCCCGAAACCCTACAGAAACCCCTGATGCCGTCCCTAGTTATAACCTGTTCAAATATGAATTTGCAACAAATTTTATAGTACTAATCAAAATTCCACTCAAAGGTAATCTAATCCAACTTAATTGTATTTTAATTTGATTTGTTTTGTGGTCCTTTTCCCCTTTGAGAAAATAATGGATCTACTTTAATTAAAAAACATGTGTGGCAATATTCTATTAGTTTTTAATACAATTTTTGTACCTATCATTATCGTTGACAGCATATGTTTAATTAAGTATTACCCAAAGAGGTACGGGGTTGCTAATAATATACATTATAAAAACACATTTACCTTTTTAAAATTCGAATGCATGAACGATAGCCATGCAATTTAGAGCAATGTTGGCTTCTTCTCATTGGCTTAATTTTTAAATCATGGCTTTAACCTTACAACAATGGAAAAATCCACCAATTAGATTTAAGTGGTCCTATGTTTAATTATTTTAATTATATCAAAAACTTGGTAAGGAATAAGAATTATTTTAATACATGACTCACTACAACATTAAGGAGGTAAACCGTTTACCCGCATCACATCTAATATGACGAGTTAGTTTATGAGTCCTGTTATCGTGAAACATATTATGACACTTCATATATTGGTTTTTTATTAGATGAATTTTATAAGATACTTACTCATTTTAGTCTCGTTATGATAACATAATACGACACTTGCTATTTAGGTTCTAGTATCTTAAATTTTAAAAGACTCTAAGCCGTAGATATCATATTATATATAATCTAATATGACACAGTTATATTCGTCCTATTAAATTTGATTTTTTAGGAAACTTATATGGTGTAGTCGTGTAATGAGGAATTTAAAAGGACAGTATTAAATTAGTTTTGTAAGACACTTATTTACTAGGGTTTTATGATGAAAGAAACTTGATGTGACAACTGATATTTTAGTCTTAATGCTAGTTTGTTACAATATTGTCTTATTGTACTTGACCTTATAGGACACCTAATGTATATGAATTCTGACATATTTGATATATGTTATTATCGTATTTTACAAAACTTAAAATTATTATGTAGATTTATACTAACGTTGTGTTTCTAGTTTTTTATTAAAGTATTTTAATAACTATACGACTGCACCAAACTACGAACCATTTAGGTTGAAAGTGTCATTTGACTCATTGAACTTAACCTCAAGCATGAAAATGAAAGCTTGGTTGAACTCAAGTGAAGGTTTGATCTTTGAGTTTCATAGTCAAGTGAAATTTGATATCTCAATTCAATAATCAAGTCAAGCTTGGCAAGTTTGTATTACGTTTGGGGAATACAAAGATAAAGCGGCTACACCAACTTTTAAATGATAAAATCTTTACATGGTTTAAGTTTGTGCGACGATTTTAGTTGAACAAAATGTCAGGCGCCCAAGTTGTATGCGAGTGTTAACCCAGCTTTAGATAAACACTCTTATCATGGTTTATAACCATTCAAGAAAAACTGAACATACGATTAGGTTAATCTCACATTATAAACTTACTATGAGTCTTGCTTTACGTACCATACGTAAACAGTCACAAGATTAATAAATTTCGATAATAGCTCATGATGGTTCACGTGCCATAAATTAGTCAACTTAAAATCTACAGATATTTATAATTAACTCCCATGATTTTACTTAGGGTAAATCACTTGAAAATGTATTTAACTTGCAATTTTTTATGGCTGTATGTATCTACCTTTTTTTCACATTGTATCACTAAACCTCGATCGTTAGTCTTTTCTGTGTACCCAATACCAAAAAACCCTGCATCGTTAGTCCTTTGTACTAACGACCGTTAATAAATAACTTAAAATCTGGTTATCTTACGCTAAACTTGCATCGTTGGTCCTTTATACTAACGATCGTTAAAAAATAACTTAAAATTTGATTTTCTTACGTTTTCGTCCGTTTTTACACGTTTTCGTTCATTTTAACACGTTTTCGTCTGTTTTTTCACGTTTTCATCTGTTTTTACGCATTTTCATTCGTTTTTTCACGTTTTCATCCGTTTTACACGTTTCATCCGTTTTACACGCCATCCGTTTTGCACGCCGCTCGCTTTTACACTTTGCTCGCTTTAACACGTTTTCATCCGCTTTTCACGTTTCATCCGCTTTTGCAAGTTTTCGTCAGATTTACGCTTTGTCCGCTTTAACACGCCGTCCGCTTAAACACGCCGTCCGCTTTCACGTTTCCATCCGTTTCTACACGTTTTCATCCGTTTTTACACATTTTCGTCCGTTTTTTCACGTTTTCATCCGTTTTTACACGTTTTCATTCATTTTTGCACTTTTTCGTCTGTATTTACACGTTTTCGTCCGTTTTAACACATTTTCGTCCATTTTTCACGTTTTCATCCGTTTTTACAGGTTTTCATTTGTTTTTGCACGTTTTCGTCTGTATTTACATGTTTTCATCCGTTTTAAGAAAATTTCGTCCATTTTTTCACGTTTTCATCTGGTTTTACACGTTTTCGTTCGCCTTTGCATGTTTTCGTCTGTATTTACACGTTTTCGTTCATTTTAACACGTTTTCGTCAGTTTTTCACGTTTTTATTTAAAAATGAACGAAAATAGACGAAAACTTTTACGTCAGTATTTTCACGTCTTTGCATGTAAAAATGAACGAAAACATGCAAAAATTGACGAAAACGTGTAAACACGGATAAAAACGTGTTAAAACAGATGAAAACATGAAAAAACGTGTTAAAACGGATGAAAACGTGAAAAAACGTGTTAAAACGGATGAAAACGTGTAAAAACGGACGAAGCGTACAACTACGGTAAAAGCGTGTTAAAACGGACGAAAACGTGTAAATACAGATGAAAATGTGCAAAAACGTGTAAAAACGGATGAAAACGTGAAAAAACGGACGAAAATGTGTAAAAACAGATGAAATCATGTAGAAACGGATGAAAACGTGAAAATACATGTTAAAACAGACGAAAACATGTTAAAACGGACGAAAGTGTAAAAACAGAAGAAAACGTGCAAAAACGGACGAAAACGTGTAAAAGCGGATGAAAACGTGAAAAACAGACGGAAACGTGTTAAAACGAACGCAAAAGTGTAAAAAGCGGACGAAAACGTGAAAAAAGCGGACGAAAACGTAAGAAAATCAAATTTTAAGTTATTTTTTAACGATCGTTAGTATAAAGGACCAACGATGCAAGTTTAGCGTAAGATAACCAAAATTTAAGTTATTTATTAACGGTCGTTAGTATAAAGGACTAATGATGCAGGGTTTTTTGGTAACGGGTACACAGAAAGTAGGGGTGTTCATCGGTTCGGTTTTCGGTTTCGTGGTTTGTATGGTTCGGGTTAATCGGTTTGAAAATTTTAAAACTGTTAACCAAAGCCAAACCAAACCAATTTTAGAACGGATAAAACCAAACCATACACCAAATTGGAATTCGGTTTGATTTCGGTTAAAACCAAGAAAACCAAATTCAAGTAAACTTCAAAATATAATCTAAAAGTTACAAATAAAAACCTAAAAGTTCAAATAAAATTATCAAATCAAAAGGTCTCACAAAGTGCTTAAGTAAATCAACAAAACAAAAGTTTAAGAAAGAAAAAGGTTTCATAACTTAACGGAAATAAATGAAAGCGAAATATGGGAGGAGAGGATACGATATATGTGAATTTATAGGAATCAAGTAGGTTAATTGCTCCTGGAGTCCTAGATATGCATCAATCCTTGATTTAAGCAGTGGTTAGTTTATAAGATATTTTAAATTATTAGGATTTTTTGTTAGGAAGATAAACATAGGGGTGAAAATGAGCCGAGCCGACCCCGAGCCTGCCAGAGCTCGAGCTCGGCTCGTTTAAGTTTTAAAAAGCTCGAGCTCGAGCTCGGCTCGTTTCGAGCTTTAAATCTTCAGCTCGAGCTAGGCTCGTGGTGTGTTATATAAGCTTGAGCTCGGCTCATTTATATGGTTTGGAAATGCAAAGTTAAAGCTTGGCTCGAGCTCGAGCTCGGCTCATAATATATATTTTTTGAGCTCGTTTAAAAGCTCGAGCTCGGCGCGTATAAAAAATTTAATACTCAAACTATCATAATATAGTTTAGGCTCGTTTAGGCTCGCGAGCCAAACGAGCTTTGTATGTAAAGCTCGGGCTCGAGCTCGATTAATAAATGAGTTGCAAGCTAGGCTTGAGCTCGGGCTCGAGCTCGTTTAGGCTAGACTCGTTCGAGCTTTTACCGATCCGATCCCTAGCTTTTCACGAGCGCTCAGCTCATTTCCACCCCTAGATAAACATATAAAATCTGTATATATATAATTTAAACTTTTTTGTGTGGATAGATATATATTCGGTTTTTTCGATTTGGTTTGGTTTTGTATTTGTCAAACCCAAAACCAAACCAAACACCAATTAAATACTTCGGTTTGGTTTTAAACCAAACCATACACCAATTTAATTTTTTGGTCCGGTTTTATTCGGTTTCGGTCCGGTTTATATTTCGGTTTGTTCGGTGCCAAACCAAACACTGAACACCCCTAACAGAAAGGACTAACGATGGAGGTTTAGTGATACAATGTGAAAAAAAAGATAGATACACACAACCATAAAAAATGACAAGTTAAATACATTTTCAAGTGATTTGCCTTTTTACTTATATAACAACATAATATAAAATATTACAATACGTAACAGGATATAGGTTAGATGATCACTCTATTTCCGCAGAAAACATGCATCGACATCCTAAATAAACTACAATTTGAAGAAATGCTGTAATATTTTGGCGAAAATTTTAGAGTGTGTATGGAGGGGTGAGCATGGTGCGGGTTGGTGCAGGTTTTGGTAAAAACCGAACAATATCCGCAATTGTGGTTTTTAAAAAAATGAGAATCCACTACCGCGCGGTTTTGCGGGTTTGCGGTTTGGTTTTGCAGGTTTTGCGGTTTTTAATAATTTTCTTTTCAATTTCTCTTTTTTGGTATATATTTATTATAGAATAAATATATCATAATGTTACATAATAAGTAGAAACATATATACACAAAATGTTGGGTACTAGTATGAAATTATAAATCTCTACAATAATAAAAGTTAAATGAGATGAAATATTTTTAAAATTTCGATGACAAATTGATAGAAAAATAAAATTATATAATATAAAAACTCAGACAATAATTAACTAATAAGACACGTTTGAAATAACTAATTATGTAATATAAACAAAATTATTTAATCATACAAAAATTATGAAATTTAGTTGGTTTATTTGAAAATAAAAATAAAAATATATATTTGAATATGACTTTGCGGTTTGGTGCGGTTATTGCGGCGCGGTTTTTTGGTAGAAACCGAAACCGCACGACAAAATGCGATTTTTTATTTTCAGGAACCGCACTGCGGTCTTTTTTACGATTTCGGTTTTACGATGTGGATTTTGCGGTTTTGTGCGGATTTGTGGTGCGGTTTCTGCTCACCCCTTGTGTATGGTTTAGGGTTATGAGAACGAAGGATTGACTTTCATCCTTAATAAAGCTGGTGGTTTATAACATTGATTTCCGAGAATAGGTATGAAATGTTAGAAACCCACAGTTAATAGATCGAGACGAGGAAGAGCGAAACGTGCTTGTTTGTGTCATGTCTCACAGATAGCGTCATGTTTGCATATGGTACGTAAAGAGGGTATAAGTCGGGTGTTAGAGGTCAGATGCTCGGTTTCCCGTGTTGAACGGTATGGACCCCGTGAGAAGGATGATATTCCTGTAGCCGGGGTAACAATATCATCGACCCTGTACCTTTGTCTTATCTCGTAGGCGAGGATGATGAGATGGGTTTTTGTGGTACCTCCGCGTGATCTCGTAGAAGATGGTGAAAAGAAGGGTTTACGTGGTAGAGATAATAATGGATGTAGATCCGGTATTGGTGGAGATAGTCTCCATGTGTTGTGTAGATAGAGAGAAAGAGAGGTCATGTGATCGCATATCGAGCTTGTTCCGACAGGACTTAATATATGTAGTGTAATATACATACGCCATCATATATACTCTTTATTAGGGATGTGTTTATAAACTCATTCTCATACTTAGTAGCCATAACAATTTCCTAATGCAAACCAAACGCCCCCTAACAAAACTGACTAGCAATGCGTACTAAAAATCTCTAAAGAAAAATAATTTGCATGACTAAAATTCATACCTAACTTTAAAATTACGACACATAGTAAGATTAATGGCGAGAATTATTAAAGAGGAAATATGTATTCTAGCTACGTGTCACATAATGAGTTATTTAGACATGAATTTAGTCATATGAATTAGGTCTCCTTGTCAATAATTTTGCCCGATTAATATGATGCAAGAAGTCAAGAACCTCTTGCTCATAAAAAGTCAGGAAACTTTTTGTATTTTTTCATAAAACGAATCTGTCCAAATAGCCCTTAAAGTAATCCTTGCACTTACTTTATTTACTGAATTTTCTGAGAAAAATTTGTAGTTTTGTCTCTTCGAATAGAGGGGAAAACTGTTTTCATAATAGTGCATTTAGGTAGTTTATCATATGTAGGACAACAACTTAAGTTATAGGTATTTATAGGTCGTTTAATCGCTTACTTTATTTCTTGCAGCCATTGAAGATAAATTTGTAATCGCTTAAGTTGGATCACCTTTTACAGGTTATTTACCTCTCTTTAATCTTTCTTTCGTTATCGTATAAAACAGCATCCCATAACATTATGTCATTATATAATCAACTTGTGGTTCATATATACTTTGTTGGCCCATAGAACTACAAACGCTTTATATATTATTATTGTTGTATCTGGCAGAAATGAGGAGGCAACTAAATGAGAACTATGATCCAAATGCAAACATTAATGGACATAGTAACCGTTTATCGAATTTTTATAGCACTTCCTCAACACCAAATGTGCTACCATTAACTGATATTACAAATGTCAGCCGGAATACATTACCTCCACCTCAAACCGTTTCATCAAATTTGAATTCTTATCAAACACCTCAAGTTAGGAGAGGTCGAGGGCGTCCGCGGTTAGGCACACAACAATCAAGTTTTAACACTAATACTACAGTTACACAACCACGGCTTCGTGGCATGCCTCCATCTCGAGTGGATTCTCCATCTGTTTCTCGCAATGTTAGACAACATATGAATCATGATGTCGAAAATGTTGTTACTCTGCCTCCTCGCTCAAAAGAAGTAGCTATAACATCTGGTGAGTAAGCATGATTATGTAACTTTCTTACTCACATTAACATTGATATATGTCTCATTTATGTAGGATTGTCATTGTAGGTTTGACTTTCGATGCTAACCATGTGCGTGTAACATCCCGAAAACTCCAAAAACTGTTATTACTTCCAGGACTATTGTCGATAGCCATGGCAACCCACTTCATGTGGGCAATCCAGTTCATGTTTCTAGAACTTCTAACACCTCTGTATACTCAATGTCAAATTTTTATCACCTAAGAGGGTTTGCTTCCACTAACCACGCAACTCATTCGAGTCAAAATGCACGAGAACATCATGCCCCACACACCGTTATTTCTTCAAGGACTTTTGTTGATAACAATGGACATCCAATTCCAGATCATATGGCCAATACATTTCATGTGACGGGACTAAATAACACATTAGGGGTGACATCAATAGCACATTCAGGCCACTCAACAAGGGCCGAATCTGGCAACAACGCAATGCCTTCGAACGTGTATCAAAACGCACGACAACATCGTAAGACAAAATCTAATTATTATTTTCATTTCAGTTAGTTTACTCATTTGACATTTAAAATTGATGTCTTTTTAGGTCGGATGTTCGAATACTGGATTGTGGCGTGTTGTGCATCAATGCCCGCATTGCGCAACGATGTTGTGGTATGAGGAGCGAACAATTAAATAACGTTCTTCACGTGTCCCAAAATTCTCAATATGTTGTAGTGAAGGAAAAGTCCAACTGCCTTTTCTTGAAGATCCTCCACAACTATTACAAGAATTAATGGATTACAACGGTGGTGAAAGTTCTAAACTTGTTAATACAAATAAGCCGTAAAAACGTTTATTTATATTTTACGATCTTCTAATGTTTTGTCGATAACAAACGTAAAATCATTTTAACGAAACAAATAAAATACGTAAATGGTTTGAACTAATAGTTTCTAACATATTCACATTTTCACATAAAACACTAAAACAAGTATAAGTGATTTTATGATATAATATTACATATGTACAACAACTAGTGTTTACATATTTGGGTAAAATATACACATAACTAGTATGTAGTATATTGGGTAATATAAATGCGTAGAAACTTAAGTATCCTAACCCATTGGGCAAATACATTGAATGTAGTTGGGTACAACCCAAAGCCCATGACCCATGGAGCTTGACCCATAACCCATTGCATGACATCATGCTTATATCATATATGGATAATATCCATAACTCATGGTTTTGACCCATACCCATGTGACTAGGTGCATTGCACTCAAGAGATACATTGTATCTAGCTAAAGACCCATGGATCAACCCATGACCCATAACCAAAATACCCATGGGTAAATAGGAGCGTCCCAGAAACAACCCCATAATTAAAATGGCAATTCTCCCTATGGCGAAATCTGGTCACTTTTCGAATCACTAAATCGTTTTTTTATTCTTTTCGCTCATTCAATTCTTGATTCAACGATTGTCTTACTTTAGTGGATATCGTTTTGTCCTGTTTTGATTAGTGATAAAGTTTATTCCACGAATAAGAGATCAGTAATTGTTGGTTCATTAATTCCCAATCATTGACATCATTAATTATTATGGTTTAGTACTTGTGCTGATTTGCTCTAAACCCTAACTTTTGTTAGGGTTTCTCGTTTTTTGAAGTAAAGACGCTACTTGTTGCTTCTGGTGTTCCTGGTTTTTTGCAATTGTTTATTAGGGTTTGTTTATTATGGTTGGTACGGGAGAGAAGTTTAACGAGGATTTGTTGTTTGGAAGCACTGAAAACGTGTCTATTGTTCCATCGAATTCGGCTACTGTTTCTTCAAAGGTAACTAATCCAAATGGTTGTGGGGCTGTTGAGGAGGAGTTTAGTTTGGACACTGATAAGACAAGTGAGGCGACGAATGTTGAGACGCAGGTTGACTCACAAACGAAGCCTTATGGTGTACACAACCCTGTTGTTGATGATGGTAACAAGAATAATAGCCCTATGAATAAAAGAGTTTTAAACAGAACTTGTGCGTCCAATGATTCTACTAGTGTTCGTGTTGATGATGATGAACCTGCTCGTGTGGAACAGTTAAATGAACCTTGGAACGATCTGGTTGTTTTGGCGGCGTGTAAGAATTTTGAAGAGGCTATGCGTGGTGCGGAGAATGCTTCTAAATCGTCTCCCAAGGTTCAAATTGCGAAGCCGGTTTCATATGCAGGTGCTACGTCCAATGATTCTACGAAGCACAAGCCTAATTTTTGTAGGTTGGAATGTAGTAACAAGTCTACTGAGGTAGATCTCTCCGTTCCTATGAAAGTAGTGGAGGAGGTAAACTCTAAATTTGAGAATACCCTTTATGGTTATTTTCTTGGTAAACGTATTGCTTTCCCGGTCGTAGATTATTATGTTCGTAATACGTGGGCCAAGTATGGTATTCAAAAGGTTATGATGAATGCTAAGGGTTTCTTTTTCTTTAAGTTTTCCACTCGTAAAGGTGTTGATGATGTTCTTGAAAACGGACCGTGGATGATTAGGAATGTGCCAATTATTCTTATAACTTGGACGTTGAATACGAATCTGCTTAAAAAGGATTTGACTAAAATTCGGTGTGGGTTAAATTTCATGATGTTCCTCTTGCTATGTTCTCTGATGATGGTCTCAGTCTCCTTGCTACATTGATTGGTACTCCGAAAATGCTAGATTCTTACACTAGTCAAATGTGCTTGGATTCCTGGGGTCGCAGTAGTTTTGCTAGGTGCTTGATTGAAGTTCGTGCAGATAGGGCTCTTTGAGAAAGCCTCACTGTTGAGATACCCTTACTGGATGGATCGGGTTCTACTATTGAAAAGATCAGGGTTGAATATGAATGGAAACCGCCAAGGTGTGATACGTGTAAACGTTTGATCATATGTTGCTTGACTGTCTTAAATCTGTTCCGCCGCCTACTCAGCCTAAACAGAGTGTTACTGATAGTTTTCAAACTTTCAATAACAAGAATAAGGGTAGGAATGGTGGTCCAAGTGTTCCTGGTAAAGGAGGTTTTACTATACTTGGTGTGGGGCATAAGTTCCGGTACCAACCTAAAGCGCCTCCCCTAACCCCAAGCAGGTGGATAATTCTAAGAAGAAAGCCACTGAAGTGGCTAGTATGAGTGGGACGACGATTGCTACATCTAACCCGTTTGATGCACTTAATATGATCGATACTGATGAATGTGGTACTTCTACTGATGTAGTGTATTCTAGTTGTTCAATGGAAGCTAAGAAGGTTGGGGCTCTTAAGACTGGGAATATATCACAAGAACCGCTTGTAAGTGATGCAATGGAAGTTAACGAGGTTGGCCCTACCCCTATTGTTGAGAAAATTGGGGAGCTTGAAAAGCTTCTTATTGATGGGAAAGCTACTCTTTTTGATGATGTTGGTAACCCTATTAAAAAGGTTGATTATCCATGTAATAAAAAGGATTTTCCGTCTACTTCATCTATTAAGAGGGTTAACCCATTATCTAAGGTGGGAGATATTGTTGACTCCGATAGTGATGATGAGGAGGTTCTGAATACTTTTGATGAGTCAGTGAACCTCTTTGGTGGAGGTCATGATCGTGAAGATGATTATGACGACTATGATTATGATGGCTATGCGGATCAGGTTTACGATCTTCTAGGGAATTTGGATGCTTATTTTGACACGTATGGTATCAAGCTCCAAGGCCTTGGTAGGAAGTAAGTTTGTTTTTTATAGGAGTCAAATGTTATCTTTTGAGCAGTGGTTTGTTTTCTTATATAGAGAATAGGAAGTATCTTGTTATGTAAGCTTTTCATTTATGTATCTTTTGAGATATAGGATTCACCCATATCCTTTGTATAAATGTTTTTGGAGTAATATATTTACCGGGTTTTGACCTTTACCCAAAAAAGAGGCGTCCACGGATCCCTAGCTTTACGCTAGATGGATCCTCATGGGACGATCCGTGGGATCCGGAACACTAGATTTTTTCTTCTATAAATAGTGAGCCATTTCTTCATTGTTGCTCACCCCTTTTCTAACATACTTTCCCCTAGAGTTAAAAACTCTCTAACCTCAGATCCAAGAGATCTATGTTTGTAGTTTTGTTTTTGTGTGATCTTCTAGGTTCCTTTTAAAGGAGAGATCACCACCTTTGAAGTCGAGCATTCTCAAGTCCATGAGTTGCCTTGCTTCCTCATCATCAAGACTACTGAAATCTTCTTGTTGATGATTGTTTTTCTTTTCCTAAGAAGTGTTGAATACATTTGTGAAAGGTGTCTCAAGTGTCAAGACGAAGATATTAGTGAAGGGTATCTATCGTCCATATCATAAGCACTTGTAGTAGGTGCTTAGAAGTCAAGACTAGAAGCATTATTGAAGGGTGCTAGAAGTCAAGACACAAGACATTAGTGAAGGGTGTCTTGAATATCTAGTTAAAGGCATTAGTGAAAGGTGCCTTAGATGTACATTCAATATGGTGTGTTTCGATGTACAAGATAGATTAGTACTAGATCCAAGGATATTGATATCCTTGATGATGTTGTAAAAAGGAGTGGATCTCCTTTGGGATTAGTCGTTGGTGTAGTGTTGGGTAGTAGTTCCTCCATTGCAATGGAACTAGGTGCTTAGCCTAGTACCTAATAAAGGGTAGGCGACGTTGTGTAGGTGTGGTTCACCTTGGAGTGAAAGAACTAGGTACTTAGCCTAGTACCGATAAAGGGTAGGCGACGTTGTGTAGGTGTGGTTCACCTTGGGTGAAAGAACACGGTGGTTAGCCTAGCACGGGAAAAGGGTAGGCGACGTTGTGAAAGCTTCTCCGCCATAAGGAGATTGATGTAGTGATTACGAACTCGAGTAGGTGACTCGGGAGTGGAGTAGGCAAGGAAGGTGTCCTTGTAGCGAACCACTATAAATACTCGCGTTGTGGTTTTGTGCTTCTTACTCTTATCTTTTCATTACATATCTTTATATGCTTGTTTATCAACATCCAACACACACATCCAAATAGATTGACATAAGTCGATCTAAATAGTTTAAAAGGAAGTTTTAATTGGCAAAACTATTCAACCCCCCCCCCTTCTAGTTTTCCACAAAACTCTTTAGGAAGCATATAAAGCTTCTATGCTCGATGTTTTCCTTTACTTCCACAGGAGGAAAGATAAATAAAGAGATAAATAATGGTGGTGCGCGTTACACATTTCAGCTCAACGGCCACAACCATCACAATATTGGGACTCTCTTGCCAACACACAAGGATGGTCGTCCTAGGTTTGCCCAATTATACATATTTGACATTGAAAATGAAGTTGAAAACCGTTTCTATGTATTAAACAGAAGGCTAACCTCAAGTCCTGAAGATGTAATGCTTCGGATGTTGGTTCGAGACCTTATAACCATGCTTAACCAAAGTAACCCATTAGTTCAGGCCTTTAGGATGGGAAGGGAAAGATTCAGTGCTGCATCAATGCAACCCGTTACTCTTCGTCTAATTGGTATACGGCAAAGAAATGCAAGGCAATATAACCTACCAACCGCTTCTGAAGTCGCTGCATTAGTACCGGGAGATGGTAACCCCACAGATACCCGAGATGTAATCGTTGAAGAAAGAAGCAATGAGGGAGGTCAAAATTATATTAAACGAATATCTGAGTTGCACCCAAGCTTTATGGATTTGCAATATCCATTGCTATTCCCACACGGAGAAGATGGGTTCCAATTGTACATACCTCTTAATATACCTCCATCAACGAGGAGGAAATACTTAAGTTTGAGGGAATATTATTCTTTTCTCCTGCACCACAGGCTTCATGAAGGAAATACATTGCTTAAAGTTGGGCGTCTATTTCATGCGTATGTTGTTGATGCTTATAGTGATATTCTTGACCATGATCTTGACTGGTATAAAAGAAATCAGAATACGATTCGATCTGAGTTGTATAACGGATTACATGATCGTGTTTCTAATGGAGAGACAGACTTAGAATCTATTGGCCGACGAGTTATCTTGCCCTCATCATTTACCGGAGGACCTAGACATATGGTTCAGCAATATCAGGACGCAATGGCAATATGTCATTGGGCTGGACCTCCTGACCTTTTTCTAACCATGACGTGCAACCCAAATTGGCCCAAAATTCAACGTCATGTCGAAGACGCCATACCAGGTCAACCAACGTGTGATAGACCAGACGTCATCGCGAAGGTTTTTAAGATTAAACTAGACGAGCTTATGAAAGATATAAGGAAACGTAATCATTTTAGTCGAGTTAAAGCTGGTGCGTATTTTTCACACATTTTCTCTTCTTCGTTTTACATACTTACTATGTTTGGTACATTAATCTTGCTATGTACAACTGCAGTTATTTACACAATCGAGTTTCAGAAATGTGGATTGTCGCATTGTAATGCTCTCATATTTTTTCACGAAGATGACAAGATATTTTCTCCCGATCAGATTGATCATGTCATATCTGCAGAGTTACCATCTGAAGTAGATGATTCGATTGGATTTGAGGCGGTTCGTAGTCATATGATGCATGGACCGTGTGGAGAGATTAACCCTTCAAATTCATGTATGTCCAGAGATCGTGGATGTCAAAAAGGATACCCAAAGGCATACTGTCCAGAAACTTATATTAGCAGTGACGGTTGGCCCCATTATAAGAGGGCAAACAATGGAAGAAAAGCAAAAGTTGGTAGAAGAAATATTATGCTTGATAACACTTTCGTCGTTCCGCATAACCTTGATTTGATTGTGAAATATGATTACCATATAAATGTTGAATGGTGTAACCAAGGATCATTGTTCAAATACCTTTCTACCTATCTAAACAAAGGTCCAGATCATGCAACTATAGTAATAGAAGGCCAAAATAATAGACCATCATCAGGACCAAGAACATCATATGCTTCTATAGTACAATGTGCAAACGAAATTGAAGAATACCTCAATTGTCGATACATTTCAGCGTTTGAATCATGCTGGAAAATAATGGTTTCGAAATGCATTATCGTTCTATTTCTGTTGAAAGACTTCCATTTCATGAAAAAGGTTGTAACAGAGTTTACTTTAGAGAGGACGATGATGCTGAAGATGTAGTTGATAGAACTACCTCTGAAATGTCTAAGTTTACAGGATGGATGAAATCTAATATAATATATCCTGAAGGACGAAGTATAAGTTATTCAGATTATCCAACGATGTTTACATGGCATGATAATGATAAAGAATGGAGGCCACGTAAGAATGGGATGGGCATTGGCCGTATATATTACGTCACTCCTTCAATGGGGGAGAAGTACTATCTTCGTATGTTACTAAATTTTGTACGTGGTTGTAAGAGTTGGGAAGAAATTTGCACGGTAGATGGTATAGAGTATCCAACATATAGGGAGACTTGTAAGGCATATAGGCTACTAGGGGATTATGTTGAGTGGGTTCAAGCAATAACAAATGCATCTTAATGGCAATTCGAGGATCAACTTTGGGATCTTTTTGTAACCATATTATTATTTTGTACGGTTTCTGATCATGCACAACTATTTAGGGAATGTGTTCCTTTTCTATCAGAAGATATTCCTTACAAGCAACAACAATTGTTGCAGAATGACCAGGTGGTGTTTTCGAGTAAAGAGATTCAAAATTACACTTTAATGGAAATTGAGATGATTTTAAATGGTAATAACAGGTCATTGACGGATTTTCCTAACCTCCCTCAGATCAATCATAACCTATTGAATATGGGAACAAATAGGCTAATTGCTAAAAAAAAGGTACAACCAGCGTGAGGAATTGGACCGATTTACCAATTTGCATGCTGGATTGAATCCCCAACAAAAAGATGTGTATGATAACAATATGCAAGCTGTCAACGAGAAAAATGGAGGCCTTTTTTTGTATACGGTAGCGGAGGTACATGAAAGACATACTTCTGGAATACAATTATAGCTTCAATACGTTCAGAAGGTAAAATAGTTTTGTCAGTTGCATCATCGGGCATTGCCTCATTACTACTGCCCGGTGGTCGAACTTCACACTCAAGATTTCGTATCCCCATCGATCTTGACAATGAGTCATGTTGTGGAATTGGTGTCACTTCAGATCTTGCAGAATTAATCCAAAAGTCAGAATTAATTATTTGAGACGAGGCACCATTACAACATCGACATGCTTTGAAGCTGTCGATCGGACACTAAGAGATATTTGTAGACAGAATAGGGCTGGAAATCAAGTATTCGGTGGTAAGGTCATTGTTCTTGGTGGCGACTTTAGGCAAATTCTTCCTGTTATTCCAAAGGTACGAAGAAGTGAAATTGTTTCTTCTGCTGTAAACAAGTCTGCAGCCATATGGGACCAATGCAAGGTTTTTATTCTGTCTACAAACATGCGTCTACGTGATCCGACAATTGATCCTTTAGATACAAATTAAATTATGAATTTCAATAAATGGCTTTTGGATATGGGGGACGGCAGACTTCCAGCTATTGCACTTGATTAAGAAGATGAGGCCACTTGGATTACGATTCTTGATGATCTTTTAATTCCTGTAACGATGACCCAATAGGTGTTATTGTACAAAATACATTCCCAGATCTTTTAAACAAAATCAATGATATTGATTACCTAAAAGAGCGATGTATCTTGTGTCCAACAAATGAGATTGTTGATAAGATTAATTCACATGTTCTTGAGAAGATGCCAGGTGAGATGCATGAAATGCTTAGCGCCGATGAGATAGACCCGACTACGAGAAACTTGGAAGAAATGCAAATCATGTACCCTCCTGAGTTTCTAAACAGATTAAGATTCTCCGGTATCCCAAACCATAAACTTGAACTGAAGATCGGAGTGCCAGTCATATTGTTATGGAATACAAATTTATGACGGGGTCTGTGTAATGGGACATGGTTAATCATAACTAATATCACCCGTATGGTTCTTGAGGCTGAAATAATAACAGGGAGACATATACATGAAAAAGTATTGATCAACCGAATTGACATGACTCCGACCGATAAATCATGGCCTTTTCAATTTAGACGAAGGCAATTTCCTGTTAAAGTTTGCTTTGGCATGACAATTAACAAAATCCAAGGTCAAACCTTTAATCATGTTTGTGCGTACCGTGAAAAACCGGCTTTTACACATGGTCAACTTTATGTTGTCATATCGTGATTAACTTCGTGTAATGGTCTTCGGTTAGATATTGATGACGGGGGAATATGTGATAATAATATGACAAAAAATGTTGTTTATAAAGAGCTTTACTATAATTTGCCTATAGGTCTGTTACATGTGTGTCTAAATTTTGTTTAGAAACTTTGACCGTATTTGACACTGTTGTTTTCGTATTTTTTAGCTAACGTTCACCAACCATGAGCAACCGATATCGTTATGGTTTCACGACTATGGACTACTTACAACCCAAAAAACAATCAAGTTATCTCCTTGGACATCATCATAGTGGATGAACGAGTAAGTAAAGTTACATTTTTATGATAAATTTTGTATCAACATTACACGTCTGATCAATATCTTTTTCTAATACAGCGTAATTCAATCCATGTCAGGGTCCCCGCCGCAAAGCGTATGAACAAGTATAAAAACTTGATCGTGGAGGGTCGAGTTCATACTATACACAGGTTCCTGGTGCGCGAGTATAATATGATGTATAGGCCTTTAGATCGCAAGATCTTTGTTGAGTTTTGTAGTGTGACATCAGTACGACATTCATCTATTCCGTTAGAGCTTTTTGATAGATTTGTGTTTGAATTTGTCCCATTCAAACATGTTGGGTTCCCATGCCGGAAATGATACTTATATGACAGGTGGTTTATTCTATTATCATGTATAATT
Source organism: Chrysanthemum lavandulifolium (assembly GCA_022545495.1). Lineage (NCBI taxonomy): Eukaryota > Viridiplantae > Streptophyta > Magnoliopsida > Asterales > Asteraceae > Chrysanthemum > Chrysanthemum lavandulifolium. The sequence goes on from CM040238.1 coordinate 268,634,782, forward strand.
TTTACTTACATGTTTTTACTAGTTACCCACATTGTATCTAACTGTATTTTACTTCTATTATAGATGTCATCGGAGTTCTTCGTAAATGGCGTCCTCTTAGAGAAAATAAGGGAGGAAGCAAAAGTGCTCATCTCCAAATTCGTAAAATTGTTGTCTGTGATATGAGGTAGCTTTATCATTCCAATGCATATAAAATCTGCATCTCTTTTGATTTTAACTACATTCTTAATTTTTCACAAAAATACAGAGATTTGAAATTAAGGATTTCATTGTGGGGGAAGTTGGCTTTGAAGTACACGGATGACATGATCCGGTCTCAAAAGGATACAAATATCATCGTTATATTGACATCTTGCAGGGTTCATCGTTATGGAGGTATGTATTGTTTTAACCATTTAACCCATTATAAACGGGACGTTTTAAGGTTCTTTATGGGCTGTTTGGAAATTGAGGATTTTAGTTGTGAATATGTAATTCACAACTATTGTTGCTGCATTCCCATCTTTTATTTGTTGGTCGAAGTTTTGGAATTCGTATAGAAGCTTCTTTGTCTCCCTGAACTGATTTGTTGGCGATTATATAGGAGTTTATGTGTTATTTCAGGGTGTTTGGTTATTTTTCTGCATTTTACAATGTTTAGTTATTTCTAATATGATTCGAGCCTTTTCAAAACATTAAACCCTTACAAGTTTATGTGCCTAAGTATTTTTCCCTTATAAAAGCTTAAATAATGTAAATTTAGAGACTTAAAATATAAGAGAATGAGAAATAGCATATAGGCTGATATTATCAAATACTTTTCAAAATGGGTCAATTTTAGTTTCAAATGGGTTGAGTGGGTTAAAATTAGTTATGAATTTACTAACACATACTATATATGTCTAATGTGTTTCTGTCCTTGACTAACCCATTTTTACATGCTATTGTTGTTAACATTTCACACAATACATCTGATAATTATACTTCCACACACTCATTTATTTTGTCTAACCCTTTTTTTAACTATAAACATGTGGTTCATTTGGTTAACAGTAGGGTAATAGTTGAACTACTAAAAACAAATAGTTTACTAAATAAACTACTAAAAACAAATAGTTTACTAAATATGTATCGAAAATAGTTTCCTTAATGAAGCACTAGAAAAAATATTATAAGTAATATGTACCTGCTATTTTTCCACTCTCTCTTTTTCCTTCAACGAGACTTGCAAACATCACAATCGAGATAATCATATGCAAATCAAAATGAGGAATAGTGATAAATTTGACATGCACTAACATATATTATAGTAGTAATGTCTCTTTAGTAGAACATATTACAGTGGTAATTCTTCAACAATTGTCATACCGTGATTAGTATAAAGTGTTACATAAGTTATGCACATACTTTAATTTATAATTCAAGTATTGTTTATCTAATAGAGAATGGCTTTGTTTAGTGGGCTGCAAATGACTATGACAGTTGCAACACATTTTTACTTGAACCTTCCGATAGCTAATTGATATGCATATAACCAAAGGTATATATATTATCTCAATTTTATTGGCGTACTTCTGATACTTGTGTTCAATTATAACAACTACTTATTATTCTTACTTTTCTGTTGTGATTTAATAGGCCAATTCATCCCGTTGACTTTCTATCCAATGTTCTTACAACTAAGGAGATCAAGATAACAACTATTCCGGCTTTCTATGAGCGTCTCGTTAATGGCGTTAATGTGGTATTTTTAATGATATATAATCCTAATGTCTCCTACAAAATGTATTTTTTTATGTTAACATGTTAGTATTCTCGGTTGCATGTTAACAGGGAAAAAAGTTCATTATCAGCTCAATGGTCATTGGAATTGACTTGGTTAATGACTGGAAATTCATACAGTGTCCCACTTGCTATCACAAAGTCGAGTGGGCTACTGTTCAATATTAATGTAAAGAATGTAAAAAAAAATGTTACAAATCCACGTCAAACGTAAGTTATTTATATTACGATGAACAATGTGGTTTATGTACTTCTTATTCATGTTCTTCTTATTTATAGGTGCAAGTTAGTGATAACCATAGGTGCACAAGACCACGAGGAAATCAATTGCGTACTTTTCAATAACATTGCCAATCAACTACTAGGATATACCGTGAAAGAGTTGCTTACTAAGAGTATAACAGAGGTTGGTTAATCACTATACTTACATTTTATTATTATTAAACACATGTCATTCTTTTATCTAAGGTGCTTGTGTCCCCTATTGGTTAGATGACTTCTTTGTTGACAAACTCATCGGTCGATGTTGTTAATACAAATAAGCCGTAAAAACGTTTATTTATATTTTACGATCTTCTAATGTTTTGTCGATAACAAACGTAAATCATAATAACGAAACAAATAAAATACGTAAATGGTTTGAACTAATAGTTTCTAACTTATTCACATTTTCACATAAAACACTAAAACAAGTATAAGTGATTTTATGGTTTAAGTAATACATATGTACAACAACTAGTGTTTACATATTTGGATAAAATATACACATAACTAGTATGTAGTATATTGGGTAATATAAATGAGTAGAAACTTAAGTATCACAACCCATTGGGCAAATACATTGAATGTAGGTTGGTACAACCCAAAGCCCATAACCCATGGATCTTGACCCATAACCCATAGCATGACATCATGCTTATATCATACATGGATGATATCCATAACCCATGGATCAACCCATACCCAAGTGACCAAGTTCATTGCACTCAAAGATACATTGTATCTAGCCAAAGATCCATGGTCCAACCCATGACCCATAACCAAAATACCCATGGGTAAAAGGGAGGTCCACGGATCCCTAGCTTAACGCTAGACGGATCCTTGTGGAAGGATCCGTGGGATCCGGAGAACAAGTGGATTTTTCCTCTATAAATAGTGAGTCATTTCTTCATTATTTCTCACCCCTTTCTAACACACTTTCTCCCATGAGTTAAATCTCACTAACCTTAGATCCAAGAGATATATGTTTGTAGTTTTATTTTTGTGTGATCTTTTAGGTTCCTCTTAAAGGCAAGATCACCACCTTTGAAGTCGAGCAAGCTCAAGTCCATGAGTTGCCAAGCTTCCTCATCATCGAGGCTACTAAAGTCTTCTTGTTAATGATTCCTTTATTTCTTCAAAGAAGTGTAGTGTTGAAGACATTAGTGAAAGGTGTCTCAAGTGTCAAGGCGAAGATATTAGTGAAGGTATCTATCGCTCATAGCATAAGCACTTGTGGTAGGTGCTTAGAAGTCAAGACAAGAAGCATTAGTGAAAGATGCTTGAAGTCGAGACTTGAAGCATTAGTGAAAGGTGCTTAGAAGTGAAGACACAAGACATTAGTGAAAGGTGTCTTGTAGATCTAGTCAAAGGCATTAACGGAAGGTGCCTTAGATGTACATTCGATATGGTGTGTTTCGATGTACTAGATAGACTAGCATTAGATCCAAGGATATTGATGTCCTTGATGATGTTGTAAAGGAGTAGATCTCCTTTGGGATTAGTCGTTGGTGTAGTGTGGTAGTAGTTCCTCCATTGCAATGGAACTAGGTGCTTAGCCTAGTACATAATAAAGGGTAGGCGACGTTGTGAAGGTGTAGTTCACCTTGGTGTGAAAGAACTAGGTACTTAGCCTAGTACCTTATAAAGGATAAGCGACGTTGTGTAGGTTTGGTTCACTTGGGTGAAAGAACCCGGTGGTTAGCCTAGCACAGGAAAAAGGGTATCTGACGTTGTGAAGGCTTCTCCGTCATAAGGAGATTGGTGTAGTGTTCTGAACTCTCGAGTAGGTGACTCGGGGGTGGAGTAGGGCAATGAAGGTGTCCTTGTGGCAGACCACTATAAATACTCGCGTTGTGGTTTTGTCTTCTTACTCTTATCTTTTCATTACATATCTTTATATGCTTGTTTATCAACATCCAACACACACAACCAAATAGATTGACATAAGTCGATCTAAATAGTTTAAAAGGAAGTTTTAATTGGTAAAATTATTCAACCCCCCTTCTATGAAGAAGATACGAAGGAAGATTCTATGAAGAAAGATGATATGAAAGAAGTTGAAATATGAACATTTGTCTAATCGTTCATAGTCTTTCAAATTCATCGTTAGCTATTTTTTATCATGAATTGTTTGCATTTTAATTTAATCACTGTCCACGTGATTGGTGTCGTTTCAAACTTTTTTTTTTTTAGTATTTTGGTATGTTTTAATTTAATACTATATCAATAAATAAGAATGATTTTGCACTTAAGATACTTCGTTACTAATAATGTTGATTTTTAATTTTCTTTTTATTGAATAATTATACGCGAGCAACTCAAGATTATTGTATTAGTTTTGCCTCATTATCTATATATCTTATAGAAGCGAAATGATTTCACACGCCAAGTGTCAAAAGTTTCATTCATGAACATTAAATGAAAACTTTCATGAGTTAAGAAACATCTACGAGGTTTAGGTGTCGTTCTAAAATACGTCGCTGGCGTTAATTGATATCATATAGAATTTAAGACAAATAGTCACTGGGTTTAAGTGTTCTTTGCAAGTAAGTCCGTAGAATTAATTGGTATCTATAGCGATTTAGCGAAAATAGTCACTGTCCAAATTCACTTTTCTGGCAATCCATTGCGTCGCACGGCTTCCATATTCGTTAATATGATGCAAGAAGTCAAGAACATCTTGCTCATAAAAAGTCAAGAACCTTTTTGTATTTTTTCATGAATGCTTCAGTATGGACTATCCAATTATCACTTGACACTTGTAAGGAATAGCAACCTTGTCCCCACATATATCTGACACGTTTCGATGTGTGGGCTGTTGTGGTCCTACCTTTCCACATTGGGCATGGTGGCTGCTTCCGGATTCAAAGTTTGACCTGAATTTTAACTAAATATGTTTAGTTATTTTATTACTGTATCTTATTTTATCATAAACAATTTACTATATTGGGTAAACTACCACTAGACATTCTAATGTTTATCATGTTTAAATGTCAATATTCAATCATATTGACTATTGAGGGTGTTTAAAATCATCCGTTCAAAATGAACATGATGAGTCATGTTAATTTGTTGTTAGTGAATATTTTGATTTAAAATATTGCAAAAGTCCTACAATAATATTTTACTTTTTCTTTTTCACTCACAATAAATTTAACATAACCCATCATGTTCATTTTAAACATTAGAAGATCCCAATCCTTAAAAAAAAAAATCATATTGAGGGTGTTTGAAAAAAAAAACACACTTGCCACAATATTCTACAATTTTATCGTACAAATCTTTTTATACACATAATAATATTATATAGTTTCTTCACTCATTTATCTCTCTGCATCCAAACCGTCAGTTTTAACACTTGACTGGATCTTGTGATAAGGACATTTTGTAGAATGAAAATGTAAGAATGTTTAGCATTTTCTTTATAGATTTAATCTTTTATGTGACCAAATTTTGTTTATATATGCTTGCATTTTTTTAAGCTTTTATATCAGTGTGTGTTTATTTTTATACAAACTTGTATGTTTTTGCTTCATATATTTTCTTTTATGTCATTATCTTTTCCACCCTCACACGCACCACAAATAAAAGTTTATGTGTTTGCACACATACTTGCAGGAGGTCATTCTGAAAACAGTCTGTTTACCTTTAGGTATGGGTGTGACTGTTTATATCTCACCTCCCTATACCTCGCTCCGGCGAGATTGAGTATTGTTGTTGTTGTGATAATTACAGGATTGTGTATTGAAAGATCGAGTACGTTGCATGTAAAGAATCATACATGCATGGTATATGTAGATTTGAAGAATGTTTAATCGGTTTTTGAGAGATTGTACATGTATTCTAGATGAGTTTCATTTATTCCCATGTTTTATTCCAGTTATAGAAAGAAGTAAGGTGTTTATAAATGAACACTCTGCATCTAATATGGTTTTTAACAAGATACCAATTTTGAACTCGTAAGCAGTGTAAATCGTGCATTTTTACAATCGATTTGTTTCATGAGATGTAACAAGCTATCATAATGAAAATGCTTGTTGCGAGTATCTTACCGAAGATATACACACAATATGATCAGGATGTGTCAATCTATACCGGCATAGTTAAAGAAGTTAGTAACAGTCAATATAATGTTTCACGAAGATACAGTTTCATACGAAAACAAAAATGATAAAAGTTCCTATATGACGCTATGTGCATGTAAAATATTGGTGTTAAAACTTAGAGAGGCTCAAGACTTTGTATCCAAATGGGCCTTACCCACTTCCATATTTGGGCTGAAAAAAAGGTTAACGTCCACTTTTCTTTAATCAGTGTGTATTGAGGTGTACAAAAATCGAACTGAACCGAATAAAATCGATCGAATTTGTAACCGAACTGTATTTGTTAAAACCAACCAAATCAAATTAAATATTCGGTTTTGGTTCGGATATATCTTTAGCAAAGCGTAAAACGAATGGAACCGAATAAAAAACTGAATTTACACAGATATATATATTTTATATACTTATATACATAAAAAACCATTAAAACTATGTTATATTTATAACATTTTTTATGCTTGAAAAATTCCTTTTGGGCTAAAAATATATCTAACTAAATGATAACAATATATGAGTTATGTAATTCGAGTTATCCGGGTCCACTTGAAAATCAAACAAAATTTTGATTTAATCCAAATTGAATTTGGTTCTGTTTTCGATATTACCAAAAAAATATATTTTAAACGAATAAATCGAACAACATGATAACCAAACCATTTAACACCAAGTTTACTAGTCTCATATATAGTTTGCTAATCGCCAAAAACAAACTTGAGAATTAACAGTTTAAGCATATGAAGATTAATATCCTGCAGCTTTTTATCTAGATACTCAAATTTATGATGACACTCGTGGGCAATGGGCACAAGTACCTTTAACTGTCACCCGCACCCGTTGTTTTTCTCACCCGTCTAGTGGGTATAATTTTCGTCCATGCCAGCGTGCAGTATTTTTACTCACGAGTAAACCCATAGGTTAGTAATGTGAAACAAAAGCGAGAAAAACATGATGTGAAAACTAACTATGAAATCGCTTAATAACATATATTATAGTAGTCTTAATTTGCCAAATAATAAGTTTACAAAATACTTAAAATATGTCTAAAATTAGCAAATTGTCATAATAGTTCATTTCAAGATATAAGTAAAATAGTTTAAAATATCTTAAATGGTTGTCATGTGTTTACTCGTGACGGGTTTACAGCTACACCCACGGATATTTTGATAGGCACACCCGTGAGTATTTTAAATGAGTGTTATGGTTTACCCGTGACATGTATACATTATCCGTTACCTGCCCATCACCCATTGATGGATACGGTTTTCCACCCACGACCCACCCGTGAATAAAAATTTACAGAGTTACCCACCCATTCATGTGTGAGTACCCGCGGGTTACGGGTTTTCTCGCCCCATTGCCATCCTCAAATAAAGTATGCAAGTAAATGGACCAATATGGAATGTTGTGATGTTGATTTTTCATCTGTAACCTTTGCTTTAAAGCTAGGTTTGAATTTAAAATGTTATTGGCATACCACATACCTAATAGTAACACATTTTATCTGCATATTAACCTGTACATCTACGATTAAAAAGATATAGATGGAACATTATCGTTAGTTAAATCGCACGATCTTTTTTTTAAAGACAACCTAACTATGAAACACTACAAATATAATACACGTTTTAGGCGGATTTGAACAACAAACCACTCGGCTACAAGCCTTTTGGTATAAACTGTTTACAATAGAACGTGAAAGAAACAAACTGTGTAGCATCCGGTCCAACTACTATCGTCAGGTGCAAGGTTTATAACCGGTCACCTGAACCGCCCAACAATTGGTTGCCTTTCCATAACGTGGGAGGCATACATGACTCACTCAACTAGTATCGTTACCATTAGTTTCAAAAGTAAATAGACAAGTCGTAACAACTAGGAAAATCAATCAAATAAAAAAGGGCTTTTAGCTGCACACGTTTGAAGGGTTAATGTAAATGCACAAATGGTTACATGTTATTAAACATGAGTAGACAATCTTCTTGGTGTTGTGTTATCAGGACGGCGTATGCTAAAGACTTCCGAGTACATCTCCATGAAAAACTTCTCAACCATTTCACGATAAACCGGACATGTTAACATAGAATAGCAACGGATAATTTCTTGAATATCATAAACATGATCCACATTATCCCTATCCAGGCTTTCCAATTCCTTCAAACTTTTTGTTACGAAACGTCTCTTTTCCTCAATTTCACTTGATGCTTCTTCGTGTTGTTGTTGATTTTTTCTTAGGACTACACGGTTATTGATCAACATTGATGGTTTCTCGTGCTTCAAATTATTTGTATCTTTTTCATACGTAATTGCCATAATGTGGTCTTTGGGCTCCCGTTGATGATCGACAAATTCAGTATAGATGTTCTCAAGGCTAAAACGACCATTGTGATGTCCGTTGTATGATGGATTCTTCGGAAGCTTTTCATAGCCTTCGTCTGAGAAGTATGACTTGACCGTTTGAATGCTTTTCTTGAAGAACTTCTTTGTCCTTTGAAGCATTGCAAATTTGTGTGTTTCTCTACAACGAACGAAAAGGAGGACTAGCTAGAGTACAAAAGTGGAAATGTCATAAAGAATGAATGAAGATGAATGGGGTTTAAGAAGAACTTTGGAAGTGGTTATGAAGATATGAGATTAAGATGGAACACCAAACTATTGTTGTTTGGTCCTTCTGTCCATGTGTTTAGTCTCTATTGTTGTTTGGTTCTTCTATCCATGTGTTTAGTCTTAAAAATGAAGATAAAGAACACTTGTGATGTCATAACACTAAGTGCCATGGTCTTTCTGTCTACTTCAAAACTTTATATATGTAGCTACCAAATGCTATAGATTCACCCTTTGAGCACAACATCTATATAATTGTATTTGTTTCATGTAACATGTAATTTCTTTGGTGTATGAAAAGAGTGCATAATGTTGTTGAATAGTCAGTTTGGAAGCATGGGTTTGTTCATTGCTCCCTTGAATTGTAAGTTGTAAACTTCATTGTGGTGATTAACATATTTGAACCTTTTCAACAAAAAATAAAAATGCTTAGTTCTTAAGGTTTTTAGTTAAAAAAACAAAAACAAATTTTGGGAGGAAATATTTTACTTCAAAATCAGGCAAATTAACCTTCTTTTTCAATCTTTTTCTTTTCTTTTACTCTATAAGTGATAATCGAGAACATAACATTTCTGTTTTACTTAAAAAATTTTACTTTTCTTCCTAAGTAACACTTTATAACACAAACAGAATAAAATGGGCTGAAATGGGTTTTGAACAATAAAAATATGAGCCAATGCTCTGCCTTCATTAGGCCCATCAAGAAGTCCAAACTCCAAACTACTAACTTAAGTGTGATACAGATAAGAAAAATAATGGTTAACAACTAATTCAAAATTAAACTAGTCATAAGATTCTTAAAGTGCTAGTTTAGCATTTAAAATCATAACAAAACAATTACAAAGAAACAAAAAATTCATAACATTTATAATCACATTCATCACTTCAATAATACATTGTACAATAAATTAATAAACATATCAATTTCTTCATCTTTACTTCTACATTAAAATGGAGACCTTTCATGGTTTCATGTTTCATAACCTTTTATATACATGACCATGGCTTGCCCTTTTACAATGATTACATCAGTTAATGAAATACCTAAAGATTATGTGCTTGTATACTTAAATCTTATATGAACTTCAATAACTAGTCAGTAAAGATACCAACACTTTTGAGATACTAAGTACACATTCAAATTTTGTAGATAACCGGCAATTTAGCTTACATAAACGCCTCGCCACAATGAACAATACTGAATCACACGGCACTGCAAAGTTGCATCATGTCGGATTCTTGAAAATGTTTTGTATATTTCATGATTTCTTTCACATTGCTTTTGCTTATTGCAGTTTAACATAATTTGTAAGTAGTTACAAGTATTTGAATATAAACAAACTAGATATGAGTATTTTTCTTTTGTTACACCAAAAAGCTCTTCCATAATTTTTCGTTACAACTGATTATCAGATTATCCGTTTATGATTAATTCAGAATTACATACGCAATTCCCAAAAACAATTTCTAAAACATTAATTAGTATTAATTTTTCATTAGAACAACCACGACGACCCAAATTTACATCGAAAAATTAACCACAACAGTAAAAATCACTTATCCGAAACCAAACTCTCCCAAATCTCGGCGAAAACCTCAAAAATAACCTTATGATGCTCTTCACTATTCAATTTCACAAAACACTCAACCAAATTCTCCAACTCCTCAACTCCAAATATCCCTTTTTCGACGATCATATCCACCATTGAAACCCTAAAATCTTCATGAGGATCACTCGATTCTTTAGTAACCACAACACCATCCATCAATATCCGATCACCACCACCACCATCACCACCGAAGTCGCCGGATAACGACGAGAAAGACCGCCGGGAAAACAGAGTACTCTGTTTTTCTTCATCTTCATCATCACTAGTCCACCAATTATAGTAAGTGTTATCAGTAACTGATGAGAAACTTAGACTTTTGGGACGTTTTCTGACATGGGTTTTCTTTTTTCTGTCGGTTTTGACCCGTTTTTCGTGATTTGGTGAAACAGAGTGTGAGTTACTTTTGGCCGGAAAATGGGTTGTTTTTTGGCGGGAAATATGGGTTTTTGATTTGGTGGCAGGAGGGATATGGGGTTGGGGTTTCGGGGAGAAAAGATCGATTAAGCGACGGTTTTCGGGTGGGTTTGTGACGTCCAAAATGGATTTTTTCCTGCAGGATGTGAATGTTGAGTTGAGGAGTTTGGAGAGGTGTGATTTGAAATGTTTTTCCATTTTTTTTTCAAAGTTTTTGTGTGTTGTTGTGTGAGGTTTGGCTTTATATAGTTTAAATCAGGGGTGTTTCGGTTCGGTTATCGGGTTATTCGATTTATTTAATTTGGTTAAACACAATTTAGGACAAACTAAAAATCGAACTGAACTGTATCGAATAACTGAAAACCGAATCGAAATATCCGAATTAAACAATTTAATTATTTTTTCATTTAATAATATATATTTATAGCACATTTTCTTTTTAAACTTAAATAATGTTATATTTATACTAAAAAAAGTTTAGCAATTTTTTTATACCATAACTACATAGAAAAAATATATATTTATATGAATTCGATTTTCGGTTCGCTTTTTGGTTTTCGTTGCAAAAAGCCAAAAACCATATCCAAACCGAATCGAATATTTAGTTTGATTCGGTTTGATTTTGATCAATTCGGTTCGGTTAGAAATTCTGTTCAGTTTTTTCGGTTCGGTTCAGTTTTTGTTTTCAGTTACTGTGGATATTACCCGATCCATGAACACCCCTAGTTTAAATATGGAACAAAAATGTTTTTCCAATTATTTATGTATTGTTATACTTTGTTGAAATAAATACTAATAATACAATGTTGAATTGACTTATTTATTTTTTATGTACTCCACTTTTTGGTAAAATTGCTTTTTTGCTGTTTCCTTCAAATTTCTTTGTCCATATTCCAACAGAATTTGAAAAAAGGAAAAAAGGACTCTTAACCAAGCTGCACTTACTGCATCAGTACTTGTACATCCAGATAGAAAGTGGTCAAATTGTGGAATTTTTATTAAAAAATTGCATCCTATGTTTTTCATGGGTCATTGTTTTTTGTTATGGATAAATCTAGGTCATTTTCATGGGTATATAAATAAAACATATGGTCACTATAAAATTAAAAGAAGACATAAAAGAACTTGGAATGCTTTATGTATAATGCGCAAAAACAATTTTTCAAACACAATTTGAACGATACACGACAAAATTTTGTATTGCATATAGTTATTCAAAATAAAGTTTGTTATATAAAAAAAATGAATGAAAATAGGTCAACAATTATATTCGTTATGCTGTTTTTCTCGACTAGTTTGACATTTTATGAACTTACGGGTTGAGTGACAAAAGAATTACCTAGATCTAATGCCTAACTTAGTTTTGGTTATGAAAAATAAAGAGTAAATTGCAAAATCGTCCGTGTGGTTTAGCCAAATTGCGTTTCGTCGCTGTGATTCATTAAGTGCGATGATCGTCGGATTTAGCAGATCGTTACGTCTTGACTTTTGGCCCTCCATCATTCAAAAACCGTCCTTGTGGTTTGCCAAATTTCACCGTTGAAGGACTGAAAGTGCGCGTAACATCCGCAAAATCGGACGATATTTCAGACTTAATGAACCACGAGGACGAAACGTCTAATTACCAATAAACCACACAGACGATTTTTGCAATTTACTCTAAATAAAACAAGACAATGTCCTTTTAGGTCTACACCAATGCAAATTATTTACAAATCATTCAATACACATGTATTTGTTTTCCCAATTATAGTTATTTTTCTACATAGTTTTATACTTTTATGGAGTACTACATTGTCTTGATCACAAAATAATGTAACGTTATTTCGTATTCGTTGCAAATTAGCCTATTTTCAATGGGATGACGATCAAGTGAAAACCATTTGATCGACATAGCTCCAAGATTTTGTATTCGTCCTGTATCGACTTTTTTTTGTTAACACATAAAATTAGAAAATTTAAGAAATCGTGATTATATTTTCAGTTTTGCACATAACACTAGGGGTGTTCACGGGGCGGTTCGGCTCGGTTCGGTTAGAAATTTTAACTATCCATCACGGGACGGGTAGTTCATTTTACTATCCAAAACCGAACCGTACTAGGTGGGTAACCGGACATGCGGGTATCCGAAACGAGCGATTCTGGGCGGTTCGGGTCACGGTTAACCATTCAAAAAATTAATCGAATCGAATCGGCGAACAATAACATAAATTAGAGCGTAATATGTCATTGTAGTAAAATTAAATAACATTAAAGATATTAGAATAATAGTAATATTGTTGTGTCATAATAGCAACATTTAAATTACCATATCTAACAAAATAACTAATACTAATTATTTGGCGTTTATAGATTACGATCACATTAATCATATGTAATCCATGGACGTTAGTAAATGATCAAAATTAGATAAGTAAAATGCGTTATATGATAAAAGTAGTGCGATAATATAGTTAATCTTATACATTTTATGAATGGTTTGTTAAAACTTACACGTATATTATACGGGTTCGGTTCGGGAACCACGGATAACTAAAAGTAAAACCAAACCGAACCGTGATAAGCGGGTTTTCGGTTCGGGTTTCTCGGTTTCGATTTCTTGATTATCGGTTTTAAGCGGTTTCGGATTGACCGGATCATTTCGGTTCGTCGGTTTCGGGTTTTTGAACACCCTACATAACACTGTATTAGTCAAAATGAAATGATAGAGATTCGCAATATTTGGTAAATTAATGAAAACTTAACATTTCAAGACATGGGTAACATTTCCTTTTTGGAATTTTGGACAATTTATTTACTATTTTTGCAATAGAAAACAAAAGGGTCAGTTCATACTTTTTGGATCTTTCTTAACTAATTACTCATATAAATTTAATCATTTGATGCGTTTTCTTGATAAATAAACATTTTATGTGTTATTATTTATATAGATTTAAAAGAGTTTCAATTGTATAAAATCGTATACACTTCATAAAAATATTATGATACTTTGGTTTTTTGTACTACGCAACATTATTTTGCTTTTGTCTTCAGTGAAGGTACTCTTTGTTTTTCTGAAAAGTAGTCAACCTCTGAAGATGTTTAATAAGTCAAATATGTTATTCAACTTTGACACATATTTAGCACAAGTAAGTAAGTCAAATGCAAATGTATCATACAAATCTATGATAATTTACACACTGCACAAAATAATCAGGACACTCAAATTATTGTGTCTGGACATTTATACTCTCGCAGGGGTGAAAATGTAAAGATAATTATAAGAGTATAAATATCAAAACACAATAAATTTGAAGGTCATAATCATTTTGTGAAGTGTACAAATAACTTCCCATGATACAAGTCATACAACTTTAACTTTGGCCTCAGCTATGTCTTAGCTACACATAGTTTAAAGGGATGACTCTTTCCTTATTCAAATTATTTTAGGGACAACAAAATTTTTAACTAAGATGTATGCGGTCTAAATGACACATTTTTGTGACCGTCTCTAGCTCTTTCAATTCAATGTCCACTCTCAAAAATATTTTGCTAGGTTTGAACCTAAGGCTGCCCACAGTAGAACCAATCGTGTGTCGATCTTGGCTCCAAGCGATCGATCGCTTGTCGATCGTCCTAGTGTGGAAGCTATCGATCGCCCAAAAAACTTGGCCTCTCGTTCGTCTACTTGATCGATACTAACAAAGCAAATTTTAGTCCCTTTTCTTGCTAGCCGTTGAATCCAAAAAAAAAAATATAACCGTTGCAAAAGTTTGTACCGTTTGGTTTATTAAAAGAAAAAAAAAAAACACTACTAAAACCTTCCTATAAATACACAACTTATTTACATACTAAACTCACAAATCTTACAATCCTCTCTATCAAAAATCTCACAATCCTCTCAATCAAAAATGTCTAAGAAAACACCACCAACCAAAAGCCGAAAATCCCGTTTGGCACAAAACGTGCCGCATATTTTAACACCGGATCCGAATTTCCGGTTAACCGGTGTCTCACCAAGAATCAATTTCCAACCCCCTTCTTTCGAATATCAATCCCAACAAGCTCCACAACAACAAGCTAACAATCCATTTACTATGAATCGTCCATTTGTTCCACCGCAACAAAACATCCACTACCAACAACAACAACAAAGCTACTCCGTCAAGCAACCAATCTATGTATGGGTCACACGAATACGTATCCGTCCAACAATGGATTCATCAACGTCTTCATATTCAAATTATCAAGAATATTCTCCGGTTAACCGTATCAATCTTGAGGGTTTTGATTTTGATGACCAACTATACAACAATCCTAATTTTTATGTTGGAACCGGATCGGGTTATCCGGCTCAAGAGTATCACTGTTCGGGTACCGGTTCGGCTCATGGATCGTATCACGATTCGATCAACCTTGATGACGTAGAAGAAGAAGAATGTCGAGAAGAGACGTCACCGGTCAAACCAAAGAAACGAGCTACAAAGGGAAAGAAGAAGGTTGTCGAGAAAGAAGGCAAGAATGATTCGTTGCTTTGGACCAAAGAAGAAGAGATCGCCTTGTGCAACGCTTGGTGTGATGTATCCGAGAATAGTGTAACCGGAAACAACCAAACTGCTAGAGGATTTTGGCAGAAAGTCATTGAATACTTCGAGAAGGAGGTTGGTGCAGAAAGAACGTACAACTCTATCATTACAAAGTGGAAAAATAGGGTACGTCCTAGAGTTGGTCATTTTTGTGCCATTTACAACAATGCTTTCAAGAATTACGGAAGTGGTGAGAATGACCTCACTGTTTATACACGAGCTTGTGATGAATACCAACTAGTGTGTGGTCATCCGTTTGTTTTGGAGCATTGTTGGCGATTTTGAGGAGCATTCTCGCTTGGAAGGATAATGAGATGCCGCTTTTTAACCCGAGAGGATGGTCGCAAAAAGCAAGGAATTCAACTAACTCGGATGTGCGATCGGATGTGCCTTCGTCGTGCCTAATAGACCAATTGGTCGTGATACATAAAGAAGAATAAAAGAAATCTTGAGTTTTCTATGGAAGGTGTTGCGAGACATGGGGCAAGATCAAGTCCAAGGCATTCAGGCGGAAGAAGGAGGAGGCGAGACGCACTATGGTTTGAAGAAGAAAGAGCGGAACAACGCCAAATCGAGTTGGAGCTCTGCGACAAAGAAAAGCAAGGAAGACAAAAATTGGCACTAGAAGAGCGAAAAGTTGAATTAGAGGCTCAAAGAAATATGATCACGAGATCTCATGTTCTATTGCACGCCTAATCGACCCATCTTTGCCCGCAATAGAGCCAAACAATGCAGAAACTCAAAGAGGCGATCAAGGCACGCCACAACCTAGATTTTGAATAAGTGTTGTAATGTTTTAATAAGTTTCGTAATGTTTTAATTTTATTTGAATTATAAGCGTAACGTTTAATTATTAATGAAATTTTATTTTGTGTTAAAATGTTTAAAAAAAAAAAAGAACCAATCGCTTTCTTGGGGCACCTAATCGCCTCACCGATCATTTGGAGAGAGAAAGGCGCAAGAAAGAAAAGTAAGGGGATTGAATCCCTCTGCTGTGGGCAGCCTAATAACTTTTTTGAAAACATTAGTGTGCCTTAACCACTCTGGAATAGTTGTCACATGACACATTTTTAACTTTTTTTGTATGGCAACCATTTTTTAAACATGACACATAAGACAAGTTTAAAACTACCCATTTGGCCATTTCAATCTAAACTCATTTGACTAGAAAAATATACCAACAATAACTTTGTATCATACTTCTTTCGTCTCAAAATTATTGTCATGATAGAGAAATTATAAAGTTTAATAAAAATGAGACCACTATAAATCTCAATCACCCAAAAAGAATATTCCCCTAATATATTCTATAGTTTTTACTAAAAATGAAAAGTGAACAATCTTTTTGAGACATCTTAAAGTAAAATATGGAAAATTATATTGAGACGGGGGGAGTAATTAAAGTTGAGCTTGAGATAGATGCCGATAATATCATAGCATTGTACGGTCAAAATCATGATCTTATATAAGATCTTGGGATGTCTTATTCCCACCCTCCCTCTTAGGGAGGTTTGTACTTTTTATTCCCTTCATCCCTATTTGTTTTAGACAACACGTTTTACATCAGTTTTTGTTCGTATTTACAGCTTTTAAGCATTTGACTTATTAAACTTTATATTTTACATTCGCATTTTAGGTTTATAGTTTTTGATATAACAAAATTATAAAATAAAAAAAAATAAAAATGCAAAAAAATTAAAGGGTGTGAATATAAGAACTAAGGATGGTGGGAATATCTTGTCCCAAGATCTTACTAGTACATTGATCTTATAAAAAATGGGATGTACTATTCTTACCCTCCCTACTAGGGAGGGTTATACTTATTATTCCTTTTGTCTCCTATTTATTTCAGTACAACACAATTTTTTATCAATTTCTGTTCCGTATTTTTGACAGTTTTAAGCGTTTGACTTATTAAGCTTTATATTTACTGTTCCGCATTTTCAGGTTTATAGTTTTTTGATATAAACAAAATTATAAAAATAAAAATAATAAAAAAATAATAAAAAAATGCAAAAAGTAGGGAGGGTGGGAATATAACAACTAGGGGTGGGAATATCTTGTCCCATAAAAATTGATACATATGAGTAGGGGTGTGATTTATGCCCAAAATCAAACAAATAAATTAAATAAAACTTTTAAAAGATTTAGGCACGTTTAGGCCCCTCCTTTTTGAAATGGTCATGTATTGCCCATTTAGAAGTTAAATGGGCATAATGGGCACATGTTTTTATCGAACATTATATTGTTTTTAAAGAAAAACTTTTATTTAATTTTTTAAATATAAATGAGGTGTTACGTTCGAGAAATTTATTTCGTCGTTTTTGGTCTTTTTAAAAGCGATTCGAATAACATGAGCCCGTTTGACCCGTCCCATTTAGCCCGTGCCCGTTTAGCCCGCTCCCGTTTAGCCCGTTGCCCGTAGCCCGTGCCCGCCCGACTCGCCCGTTTTGCCACCTCTACATATGAGCATCTATAATGCATTAAATCTTAAAGATTTGATACATTTAATGCATTTAATGTATTATACATTTAATAATTAAAATTTTGAGGAAAAACTTGATGTTTATCAAGTCTTTGTAGAAAATCTTTTCAAAAAGTTTTAGTTGTAATGCAAAAAACTCTTTCAAAAAGCATTTTAGAATAAGTAAAAAGATTTGAACTACTTTACCCATTGTAGATGCTATTAAACAAGATATTATGACAGACCTCAAGATCTTTAACAACTAGTGTTCTTTTATAGGAGATGATTTGCACACATTTAGTTTTGATTTGCACACTCAATGCACAAGTAGTTAAAGCAGAATTTATAAACAATACAATTGTTTAATACACAGATTGAAGTATGTCAATTAAAAAGTGAAATGTGCAAACATTTCTTTTATATTCTCACTCAGTTTCAAATTAACAGTTCATGTTTTTTTAGATGTTACAGTTTAATTGTTCACTACAAAATAAATAAAGAATTTTGATTGAGTTTACCATTTTAACTTTACTTGAAATTATTATTATAAACTCTGAAGATGACTCTAATTAATTAGTTACGGAAAAAATTATTATTCTGTAAAAAGTAAAACGAGAAAGGAATAATGATTATGTTTTTTCAAACTGTATTTTTTTGTGGAAAGACAATTATTTTAAGACGGATATAGTACTAGTTTAGACACATGATTAAGGTGTGTGAAAGATGTGTAGTAAGAAAACCAATATGGAATTTACATGTGTGTTGGTTTCAGGTACACTGCATATGACTCCACAATTGTAGTAATAGTAATGCATGCATTCTGAAATAACACTCCTTTTGTCCACTGCCCTATGTACACAACATCACTATACTATCCGTGATATTTCCATTCTTATACTACATGCCAAAAATGTACATAAAAAAAATACAAATACACTCATGATTTGAAAAATATATATATGAATGAGTTGCTGAAATTTAATATGGCATTGTAATGTGTAATCTTAGTGGCCATAATGCTTAAAAGTTTGTGTTGTGTTCGATATTCAAAAGAAGCCCAAAACTAGTTGACAAAAACAACAACTAACTCATTAGCAGCCAGATACACACAAAACCCATTATCAAGAAGGAATCTGTTTGAACTAAGTAATTAGTTTAACTACGCATTTTCAAGGCTTAAATGCTTAATACTACTGTTGGAGTATTTTTTTGTGAGGTTTTTAATGATTTTTCAAATATCCTTCAGCCTTTTTAAACTAAGTCTTCCGGATACCTGCAAGTATGAAACAACGCGTTAGCCTCGTCCCGGGTGTTATCCCAGGACCAAGCTCCGGCGTGAGAGTAAGTGTGGGTTTTCCGAAGGGTATAGTATAAATATGTATGTGTGAGAAATGATACCTTTTTACCAATTAATGTATACGTATTTATACTGTAGGTTGTCACTATCTGGTCGTTGCTCGTGTCACTTTCTCTGGGGCCCTTGGCGCCGCTCGGTGACACTATCTCGACTACGTTCGACTTTGCTTCGACATCATATCCGACACCCGGAGAATGAGGCGAAATGTTTCGTGCTAAATGCCAAATGTCTTGTCGGTCAAGCGGTTCTTTCGGATCCGGCCTTCGGTGTGCTAATCTTTGGGTTTTGGCCTCCGCTATTCACCGATCGGCCATATCGTCGTCATGTCCTCCCAGTATCATATTGCTTGTTGTTGACAAGTGATGTGATACTAATCCGGTCGTCATATTCATCCGTTTGGAATTTTGAGTTTGGTTCGGCCTATTGGGCTATGCAGTGAACAGTAGGCCCAAGCCCATTGGGCAAAATAGGTTAAAATTGTTTTACCAAGATCCGTGGGATCGTACCACGTGGCAACACGCGTCCCCTTTGACTGTCCATATGCATCCGCGTATGCTTCTGACACGATGGGACGTTTTGTGTGCCCCCTTGTCTATATAAGTCATTTTTACCCCATTTACCGTTTTCACTTTTTACCCTCATTTATTTCGTCCTTTGTTGTCATATCATCCGGCTGATTCAGGTGCGTTTCTTTCCACTGCTCATTCTCCGTTCGCGTTACATCATTCTTAAACATTTCCAATGGCATTCGGCTCTCAAAATCCCGTCTCTGATCCCCCCTCCAATCCGATATGCATATTTTCACCTCCGTCTTGACCGAGGCGGAGCTGGAAGGCATAGTTGCCGGTTATGTTGTTCCAACCGACTTACATCCTCGTCTGCCACCGGAAGGTTTCACCATGAACAACCTTCCGGAGGACGCTATAGGTCTGTATGAGCAGTACTTTGATTTTTCGATGGTTAGGGTTCCTTTTTCTTCTTTCTTGCTTAGGGTGATCAGGTATTTTAAGGTCCATCTTTCCCAGTTAGTGCCCATAGGTTTGAACCGACTAGTCATGTTCGAGATATACTGTCGGAGCTTGGAGATCCAGCCCACAGTTAACTTATTCCGTGTCTTCTATAAACTTAACAAATAGGGACATTGGTTTCCTTTTGAACGCCCGACGGGTGGGAGTGCCCCCGAACGAATTTTTAAGGAAACATGTTCAAGTCTGAAAAACTGGAAAGACAAGTTTTTTTTTCTAATTGACCGGAGGGCTATTCCGGATGCGATGCCCTGGAGGCATCCGGACTCCAATGTATCGGATAACGCTCCGTCCGGTGGTTATGACGAGGCAGATGTCCACAAGCTGATGGAGAGTGTCGTAGATCTCCGACCCATTCATTCAGGGCTTCTATTTGATGTCGGGCTTACGACCATTTGGAAGTATCCTGGCTATCATCCGAAGTTCAAGGACCTGGATAAGAATGGTAACGCGAATGTCGAGGCTTGCTTTACTAAAGCTTTTTGTTAGGGTGCTCATTTTTTTATCCTTCTTTTTCCTTGTCGGTCGATTTAACGACTTCTTTTTCTCTTTTTTGCAGTTGTAACTATGTCTCAATATTTGCGATTAAGGAAGGAGCAGGGTTCCAGGCTGGGTCGCGGTCGCCCGATGGATGATGGGGAGCAGATACCCCAGCATGTCACTCAGCCTTTGGGGGCCGCTGACCATACTCCCGACAAGAGTGGAGTGCAAAAGATTGTGGAGAAAGGCGATCCTACTGCTCGCCGCCAAGGAGAGAGAGAAAGCAATCGAGAGGCAGTCTGGGAGGTCCTCGTACTTAAAGAGGAGGCGAAGGTACCATTCTGCGCATCCCAAACCTTCTGCCGATTCGTCTCCTAACCCGGAGGATTCTCAGGAGACCCACTCGGTTCGCCGATTAACCGCCGGCGGAAGACATGGCCGAGCATACGGTTAGAGGGGCTGTGGGAGGTGAAGTTTCAGTCAAGGAGATCGGACACTTGATGAGGTCATACCGCGGCTCATGATGCTGGGAGCTTCGGATGTTTTGGATAGGGTTGATCGGGAGACTACCCGTCCGGAAGGAGCGGCTGTCGAAGGTATTGTCTTATTTTGACTTGGGATGTTTTTAGTCACGTAATCGTTCATAACTTATACTATGGGCAGGACCCGAAGCTGGTGTATCTGGGGTTAATCTTCTGGAGCCCGTCCGCCGCCGCTTCAGTCCTTTCACCAGAGGTATATATTAGTGCCTTTTTTTTGTAAGTTAATTCTTCTCCTTGTTTCAGGTGGCTTCTATCAGGGTCGCCTGGCTTCCGGCGAACCCTTCATTCTGGGTTGGGGCCTGACAGTGAACGCAAGCTTGAATGATGCTGCCGTGTGTAGGGATATGATGATAAACCTTGCTCCCCCCTCCGTCCGTACTGAGCAGGAGGATCTATCAGACGACCAAGCGTTGTACCGAGGGTGGTTTGAGCTAGGTCAATGGTCTTTAGCTATAGCGGATGTGTTTCGAAGGTTCGGTATTTTAGCCACAATTATGCGAGACTCTACAAAGCTCATTCATCATGTCCAAGTCGGAATCTCGACTTGCCAAGGCCCAAACGGTCTTCTTGATCGGTCCGTGCTAATGAGAAGCTCACCGAGGATCATCGACTCTCCAGCCAAGTTCATCAAGGCCGTGTGGAGAGAAGAATAGATGAGGGCTAAGTTTTACGCCTAGAGAAGGAGGTTAACGAGTTGAAGGCCGTGGATGGGAGCAGGAGAAGAAAGTAAAGTTGTTGAAAGAGTCTTTAGCGCAAAAGATTTCCGAGCTAGAGGAGTCGGAGAAAGATGTCGCTGCTTTGAGGGCTGATGTTCAAAGAATAGCGATCAGGGCCGAACATGAGGAAATGTTGCGGTTCAATTATGTGAAGGAACTGGTTCCGGCGGTCATCCGTCGTCTGCATGCGAGCCAGGAGTATCAGCAGGCTTCGGGAGATGTTTTCAACGCTGCCATTGACTCTGGATGGTTGGATGGGGTAAGGGAGGGTTGCACAGAGGAGCAGGTTAGTGAGATCTTGGCATCGCACCAAGACTTCGACATGGGGGCGTCGAGGGGTTCACTGCTGCCTACGACGCAATATTTGATCGATCCTTCCCTTATGTTGAAAATATTAGGAGTTCTTATTACCTTCCCCTGGCGGATTTGATGAAAATCTTACCGGAGGGTTCCAGGGCCACTCCGGGAGCTGGATCCTCCGGCTCGTGAGCGGTTGTTTGCTTGATACTATCTTTTGTTTGTAATTTCTAAACAATTCGTGTAATTTGGTATTATTCTGGGCCTGCGTGCCCCTTGATGTAATTTCAGACAATATTTATGGTTGGTGCTTTTATTTATGGTTGATAACTGATGTAACCCGAACAATGTTTAACTGTTGACAATTGTCGAATGGTATTTGATCATCCTTAAATCCGGATGAATTTTTTGAATGTGTTTGCATGTATACTTTATTTTTGTATATGCACATTATCGTCGGCTGTTGGTGAATACACCTGGGGGCTCATCCATGGCGTCGTCACGCCTTCGGGGTATCTGCGTGCCGTTAGGGCGGATGCGCCGCGACTCGTCGCTTAATGACTTAGCGTTATTTCGGGGTATGCAGGTGCCTTACTGAACGGTATGAGGGACTTCCTTAGTGACGTTGCACTTACGGGGGTAACGTTAATTATAAGTATGGGGTGTTTGGTCACGCGGTCGGAGGTAGCTAATCTCCGCCGGAGCCGCCCTGCTGTGTAAAACATCATATGGGAAAATTTTCCTCCTTGAAGACGGTAGGGGAATATGTCATTTTTTCATGAAAAGAAATTAACTGTCGAGACTCGTAGGCTTACATAAAATCAAAGTACATTTCATAGGAAACATTTTTTTAGGTTAACCGCATGCTACTTCCGAGGCACTTCTTCTTCGTCCATGGTCTCCAACTTTTAGGATCCGTTAAGATGTGCTTCGGTGACCCGGTAGGGGCCTTCCCACTTTGGTCCTAGCTTACCCTGATCTTCCGCTCTGCTTGCCTCGTTCTTTCGGTACACAAAATCCCCCGGTTTGAAGGATACCAGACGCACCTTCCGGTTGTAGTACTTCTCCATCTTTGTTTTGTACCTTGCTTCCATGATAGCAGCTTCCTCCCTTCGTTCCTGTAGTAGGTAAAGGTTCAGACGCATTTCTTCCTCATTCAATTCCTCTATACGACGGGTGTCTTCTTCATCCAGGCCTTCTCTTATCACCCTTGTCCTATGCGTGGGCATGTCAATTTCCGCCGGTATGACCGCCTCACTCTTGTAGGTGAGACTGAATAGCATTTTGCCGTTGCTCTGCTTGAGGGATGTTCGGTGTGCCCATATGACGTTCGGTAGCTCATCCACCCATCCGGATTTGGTCTGTCCCAACTTTGTTTTGATTCCCGACATCAAACTCTTGTTCGCCCTTTCCACCAATCCATTGGCTTGTGGGTGAGCCACGATGATGTTGATCTGTTTGATGTTCAACTTTTCACACCAGCTTTTGAAGGGGTTGTCTACAAATTGCTTTGCGTTGTCCGTGACGATGACGGCTGGTAGTCCGAAGCGGTAGACTATGTTGTCCCATACAAACCTTTTAACATCCTTCCCTGTGATCCTTTCCAATGGCTTAACCTCAATCCATTTGGTGAAGTAATTGATGGCCACTAAGAGGAATTTGACCTTTCCTGCCGCCGGGGGTAGGGGACCCACTATATCCATTCCCCACTGGTAGAATGGCCATGGAGCCATGATGGGAGCTAGCTTGGTTTTTGAAAGCTTCGGTATCGGAGAGTGAATTTGGCAAGAGTCGCACTTTAATATCTCGTTCCTCGCATCCCGGTGCATGGTCGGCCAGTAGTATCCTTGACGCATGGCTTTTGCTACTACCGATCATGGACCAGAATGCATCCCGCAAGCCCCCATATGTATCTCTCGGATCACGTAGTTCGCCTGTAGAGGACCTACACATCTCAACAACGGGACCAAGTAGGCCTTCTTGTAGAGTATCAAGCCTTCCATGACGTACGGGCTGATCTTCATTCTCTGCGTGCGGGCTTCGTTTGGGTCTTCCGGCCACACACCTTCCTCTAGACACCGGATGATGGGTGTCATCCAGTTGTCTCCTTCTTCCTCAACCACATTGTTGACTTCCTTTCCTTTCGTTAACCTTTCCCTCAACACTTCCACTAAGACCTCTTTCGTCAAATGATCGAAAGCGACTGTAGCAAGTTTGCTTAGCACATATGCTTTTTGGTTTTGGTTCCTCGGAATGTTGTGAATGGTGAAGCTTTAGAAGTTTGCTATGTACTCCTTTGCCTTTGCTAAGTATCTGATCATGTTTTCATGACTTGCCACATAGTCCCCGTTTATCTAATTGGATAACAGCTTTGAGTCTATCCGTACTTCGAGACGGCAGACATGCATGCTTTCAGCCATTCGTAATCCTGCTAACAAAGCCTCATATTCAGCCTCGTTGTTAGTACTTTCGAAGTCAAGTCGAACGGCGTAGGTGAATTACATTCCCTCCGGACTGATCAACACAAGATCGACTCCTGAACCCTTATTGTTGGATGCCCCGTCAGTGTAAAGAAGCCATTTTCCTTCTTCCTTATCCTTTGATACCGGTTGATCAAAGTATCTTCCGCTGCTGTGCTGAACACATGACGACGTATATGGTCGATCGGTTGAATAGCCGGAGGGCCAAAACCCGAAAGATTAGCACACCGAATGGTCATATCCGAAAGAACCGTTGACTTGACAGTACATTTGGCATTTAGACTGGAAGCATTTCGTCTCATTCTCACGGGTGTCAAACATGATGTCGGGAGCGATTGTCGAGCCGAGTCGAGAGGCGATGTCGACCACAGCCGCCAACACGGAGAAAGTGACACGAGCAGCGACGGATAGTGACAACCTACGGTGCTCATCATGCGATGGTGGTAAAGGTATCATTTCTCACACATATTACCCTTCGGTAAACCCACACACTCTCACACCGGAGCTTGGTCACAGGATAACACGGGGCGAGGCTAACGCGTTGTTTCATACTTGCGGTGTCAAGAAGACTTAGTTTAACAAGGCGAAGGATATCGAAGAATCATTATAACCTCACAAAAATACTTCAACATCGGCGCCATCCGTGGGACCGCATTCAATCGCCAAGGCTACGAGAATGGCGGGTTCAACACCTCAGGAAGGCTCGGGAGGAGGAACCGATTCCCTCCATCGACAAGATACCGATGCATTCGATCGACTAGACTTCTTGATGAAGCGACCCGGATAAGGGTGACCCGCAGCAAGAAGAAGAAATCGTTACGAAACAAGATAAAGATGATGACACAGGAAAACCTTTCAGGAGATCGAAGTCTCCCTTTACTCGACCGGTTGATTGAATTCTCGACACGAACACAAAATGCCCACCCGCATCAAGGCGCACGATGGGTCTCTGGATCCTCGGGATCAATTCAATAGGTTCACGAGGGCCGCGGTCGGTGGAATGGCCAATGCCATGTGGTGCCGATTGTTTGACAAGCGTTGGATGGGAAAGCAAGGGATGGTTCGATCGCCTTCTCCGGAAGTATGAGCGAATGGGCGACCTTAGAAACGATTCGAAACTCGTATCTCCTTGCACAAGACTTGTCTTAAGGACCCAACGAAATAACCAAGATTGTATGGAAAGCCAGCGAGGCGTTGGGAGTTCAAAGAAAGGTGGACCATAGAGACGGGGTTCATACAAGGGGTGCCGGAGATCATGAGGATCTCTTCGTTCATGAGCGGGTGCAAGTGTCCCGAGTTGGCCAAGCGGTTTGCTGACAAGGTACCAAAGACTATGGATGAGATGATGGTCCGAGTGGACGATCCGGCTAGAGCTTTCTTGGACAAGTCGCGATGTTCTTTCGTCTTTCCGGAGGTTCTTTCGTCTTTCCGGAAGGATCCGGCTAGAGCTTTCTAGGACAAGTCGTGATATTCACCCCTGGGTAACTCTGTGATGGAGAAAGCTTCCTCCGACCTAACAAAATCGTCCACTTGGACCATCATCTCATCCACAGTCTTTGGTACCTTGTCAGCAAACCGCTTGGCCAACTCGGGACACTTGCACTGGCTCATGAACGAAGAGATCCTCATGATCTCCGGCACCCCTTGTATGAACCCCGTCTCTATGGTCACCCTTTCTTTGAACTCCGGCAGCGTCTCGTTGGCTTTCCTTACAATCTTGGTTATTTCCGTTGGGTCCTTAAGACAGGTCTTGTGCAATGAGAAACGAGTTTCGAACTATTCTCTGAGGTCGGCCCATTCGTCTATACTTCTCGGAGGAAGGCGATCGAACCATCCCCTTGCTTTCCCATCCAACGTTTGCTGGAACATACGACACCACACTGGCATTGGCCATTCCCCCTGACCTGCGGCTCCAGTGAACCTATTAAGATGATCCTGAGGATCGTAGACCCATCGTACAACTTGATGTGGGTGGGCATTTTGTGTTCGGGTGCTGAGAATTCGATCAGCCGTCGGGTAAAGGGAGACTTCGTGATCTCCTTGAAAGGTTTTCCCAGTTCATCATCTTTTATCTTGTTTCCTGTAACGATTTCTTTCTTCTTGCCTGCGGGGTCACCCTTATTTGGGGTCGTTTCATCAGCAAAGTCTAGTCGTATCGGACATACGGTATCCCTTCGATTGTGTTCTTTGATCATGGACTTGAGTGCAGACACGTACCCTTCTATCTGCTCTCTTGTCGCTGGAGGGGAATCGGTTCCCCCTCCTCCAGAGCCTTCCGGAGGTGTTGAACCTGTCATTCTGTATCATTGGCAGATTGAATGCGGGTCTCACGGATGGCGCCAATGTTGAAATATTTTTTGGTGAGGTTTTAATGATTCTTTAGATATCCTTCAGCCTTGTTAAACCAAGTCTTCCGGATACATGCCAGTATGAAACAACGCGTTAGCCTCGCCCCGGGTGTTATCCCAGGACCAAGCTCCGGCGTGAGAGTAAGTGTGGGTTTACCGGCGGTATAATATAAATATGTGTGTGAGAAATGATACCTTTACCACCATCAGATGCGTATTTACATGTGAGTTGTTACTATCCGTCGTTGCTCGTCACTTTCTCTGGGCCGTTGGCGCCGTCGGTGACATCGCCTCTCGACTCTGCGACACTGTTCTCGACATCATGTCCGACACCCGGAGAATGAGACGAATGCTTCAAAGCAAAGCCAAATGTACTGTCAGGTCAACGGTTCTTTCGGATCTGGCCCTTCGGTGTGCTAAGCTTTCGGGTTTTGGCCCTCCGGCTATTCAGCCGATCGGCCATATACGTCGTCATGTGTTCAGGAGCCGGTGTGACCATGGTGCGGGAAAATGAAGCGGGATAAGAGGAGGTGAAAAGTAGACATATCCTACCCCTACTACAAGGATAAACTCGACAGTAAAGAGACTGCTTCCAGATGGACATCTGACATTTTCAAGGCTTAATATTTATTGAAATTAACTACTCTTTGACGGGTTAAAGATTCTCTAAGAAAATAGATTATGAATTCAATTTTAACTCATGACTAAAGGTCATTATACTCTATGTTCATTATACTGGCTAGGTTCGTGGAAAGAATTGTTGACATTACAGAAAACGCACAAAGTGTCAAAGTCAAGTTCCCCGCCGATCTAAACCTTTTTAAGGAGTAATTGATGAATTTTGTATTTATTTTTGGACAATTTTACTCTTTTTGATGTTTGATATATATGCTTATATTCAATTTCAAAAGTTCTAAAGCTCGAGTCATGATAAAAGTGAACAATAACAACAACACTTGATTTGCTTAACTGAGTTATACGGAAGGTAATATACTAATA
Organism: Chrysanthemum lavandulifolium; assembly: GCA_022545495.1. Classification (NCBI taxonomy): domain Eukaryota; kingdom Viridiplantae; phylum Streptophyta; class Magnoliopsida; order Asterales; family Asteraceae; genus Chrysanthemum; species Chrysanthemum lavandulifolium. The sequence goes on from CM040238.1 coordinate 268,662,805, forward strand.
TGTAAGCAAACATATTTTTCAGAAAGACTGAGTTATTACAAGAAAGACTGAAAAACTGCTTACGACTGGTAAATTTACGCTTAAACAATTCATCATATGACGTATGGAACGATATTTTTCTTTCATAATTCTCACCATTAATCTTTCCATGTGTCATCATCTTAGAGTTAGGCATATCTTTAGCCATAAAGTTTAGTCATGCAAATCATTTTCCAATTTACAAATGTGCTACAAAAAAATTATTTGTTATACAAAAAACTGTGATATGTATCTTATACAGAGTATATGTTTTCACATTTATTCAACAAAGACACTTTGGCCGAGTGGTTAAGGCGTGTGCCTGCTAAGTACATGGGGTTTCCCCGCGAGAGTTCGAATCTCTCAGGTGTCGAAACTTTTTACATTTTTTTTCTTCCAATGTATTTTTGTATACTAATTATTTGAATCTCTCAGGTGTCGAAACTTGATGCGTATCTTCTTGCCATGATAACGAGGCATCAAATTCAAAACATCTACTTTCTTCGGGCATACGAGCCTAAAAAAGCTCTTCCTGTGGAAAACAATCAAACACCAAGTGGTGTCATCATAGTCATGTCAATCACCAGAAATCCGAAACACGAGTTTAGACCATCATCAAAAAAACATTTCCAAAGTTAACATTGTGATTATAAACCGAAACACAAGTTTGCTCAGAGCACATTTGGAGTTATTTTTTTTCCTCGGTCCTCAAATTATCATATATTGTTTGAATAAATAACTTACGGACTAAAAAAGGCAAAAAAAAAAAAAAAATCAAAAAGAAATCGACACCTGAGAGATTCGAACTCTCGCGGGGAGACCCCATGTACTTAGCAGGCACACGCCTTAACCACTCGGCCAAAGTGTCTTTTGATGATATATTCTGACACTTGAATGATTTTATCATATGAAAACATATTTTGTTGCATATGAAATAGACACAGGTACATTTGACATGACTATTGAAATGACCCGTCAGAACGAGGTATGAGGAAAGTGAGATGTAGAAAGTCACACCTCTACCCGTGGTAAATGGACCGCTTCTGAATCATTACATGTCAGACAATTAAAACATGAGTTATGAGCAAACATAACATCATTGTTAGGACTCGGCTTATTAGACCCGATAATCTGATTGTAACAATACAGTATCGTGAAAACGCGCATATAAACACACCCTAACAAGAAGCCGAAAGCAAGAGAAAAAGCTTAAAAGGATAAAGATGAACATCATCTGCAAGTTTATTATTTCAATGAGAGTTAACACAGAAATTACAAGCAAATTGTTAATCAAATCTATAAATTTCATTAAGTTCATTTTCTCAATTCAATCGGCTACACATTTCTATATATAATAAATCAATTATACAACATAAAGATCGAAAATCACAAAATACTTCCAAGAATACGACAGCCCGTCTTCAAATCTTTGACCTGTGATGCTCATGAGGCTGCCAAAACGAATAAGATCAAAAGGAAATAACTTTTCTTTATCATTGTGAAAATAACCTAAGCCCGTCTTTTAAATCATCTAAAGTGATTGTCAACAATTCATCGGTATCCATACAGTCAAAGCTAAGCCTCAAATCCAGATTTTCTCGAGCATTAACTAATAAAGGATCCACCATTCCTCCGTTCATCTCCTTCCTCTGTTTCTCACTTGTTTCTGTTTCAATCAGATTTGCTACAGTTTTAACTGTACACAACGAATGCAACTTGAACCCGTATAATAAACTGCCCTCAGTTTGATTGTTCATTTTTAAATGAAGAATATTGGATAAATCTTCGGTACTAAAGTCATCAAAGGTGAAAAACTTGGTCACTCTTCTACAAAAACCTTCATTGGAAGAAATTACGCGTTTCATTGGTTCACTGTAGCCTGCAAAGATAACGACTACTTTACCACTATCCATAACCGACATTATCTCTTCAAGTGCTTCTAATCCATAGTCTTTATCATCTGATTTCTGCATGGGTATTAATCGATATGCTTCATCCACAAATAAAATCCCGCCCTCAGCTTCTTTAATCTGCATTTCAAAAGATAAAAATTAGCACTTAGGATTATGAGGGTTCAAGGGATCACTTCAATGGTTGTGTCATGCGCATATAGATCTATACTCCCCATAAAATTAGCACTTTGGAATATGAGGTATAACTTTCAAGGGGTTGTTGCTACAACATGACAAAGTGTGTCATACGGAAAGATGCATCCTTACCAGGAAGGGTAATTTGGTCATTTTACACCACAAAGTGTTGAAACTGATTCTTTGGAATATGGGGTTTAAAGTTCAACTTTTATGCTAATTGCTAAGGGGGAAAAGATCCATACTTCTAGTCCAGAGTAACTTGTCTTTTGAATTCACGACATGTAAAAAGCTAATTCTTCGGTATAAGGGGTTCAAGGGGTTGTTTCAACAGTTGGTCATGTGCGCAAGGATCCATATTTCCCGTCGAGGGAAGTTTGGTTGTTTCACACCATACTAGCAAAATCCTAAAAAAACAAAGAAAGCAAAATTTCGAATGAGGGACGCATACCACTCTCCTAGTCTTGGGTCCTGTGTGACCGACAAATTCTCCAACTAAATCAGTTCTTTGAACCTCTGTTACCTTGTCGGTTGGTAAAATTCCAACCATGAAAAGTAACTTCCCAAGAATCCGAGCTACCATGGTTTTACCTGCAAAATAAGTAGGTCGGTATGAGATATGGCAATTTCAACCCTCAATTAAATGGAAACAGAGTAATCCGGTTCTAATTTCAATTTATGTGGGATATAAATCAATCAGGTTCTACTCTATTGATAATGGCTCATATGTACAAAATTAGCTAAAAAGGAAACAAATGAATCAAAAATCGTCCAGCGCGCATTCAAATGTTTAGTTTCCTAAAATGTTTTATCTACTTACAAATACAATATGTGTTGAAAGGCTGGAGAAACCCGAACCAGTCCATTTTGAACATCATATAAGAAGTACTCGTTTCTTAAACCCATTTGACCCAATGGCCAACCTGCCAGTTTTGCCACCGTGTATGAGGTACGAAACAAATCATTTCACCCACCTCCCTTGGTGGTAGTGGGCGAACCAGTGATATTTACCACAGTAAAACTTAAGGATGCACTAAAGTAATGTCTTTTAACTTTTTACACAACAATATTATGCACATGCCTCCCTAGCTTCCATGCAGGCCAACCCATCCCCCCTCTCCCAGTTCGAGAAAGCCATACTCACCTGTTCCTGGATTGCCAAGGAAGGCCATATGAGGCGGTCTTCGAGTTCCCACTTTCAAGCCAAGAGCCCTTCGCCTTTCATCTAGAAGCATCCCTTTAGCCCATTTCCGAAGCTGTAACTTCAGCTCATTGAGGCCCACTAAATTTGATAATTCTTTTTCAAGCTCGTCCATTTTAGCTTGTGTTCCACTGCATGCTTCAATGGCTCTACGCTTTCTCTGCTCTTCTAAGTAAGATTTGAGAAGTGCCCGTAGCTTCTCATGTCCAGGTCCTTGTAGATGGTTCAAAGGAGTCATACCTTCCTGCGAGGGAAAAAAACGATATAATCAGATCAATTCATATAAAGCATCCTAGCTTATGCATCATTAAAAGTAAAAGCTAGAGGTGGTAAATTCGGCCTCTAGTTTTGAGGATACATTGATCCAGGTTAAGTTCTGCCTTTGATGGGTCAAATGTCAACCTAAGTGTTTTTTTAGCATAAAACCTAGTAAATTTGCGTTCATCAAAATCTATCAACAAGACAATATAATGATCATTGTGATCAATGCGGACACGCTAGTTTTGTATGATAAAAACTTAATTTTTGCACAAAAAGTGCATCAAACAGACCTGTACAAATGCACTTACTCGTTACCTAACCCTCCGAACCTACAAACTATGCCACCTCTAGTACCAACTTATGCATCATAAAATTGTAGAAGAAAAGGGAAAGAATAATACATCATCTTTGGCACTACAGTCAGCGTTATGCTCAAGCAATGTCTTCACAGTTGAACTGTCCTCGGCCCTTAGTGAGTGCCATACAGAAAGATGCAATGGAGTCATTCCGTTCTGCATTAAAAAAAAAAAAATTAATTCTTTATCAAGTTTATACTGCATGACCTCATGAGAAATATAAACTTTCACAGTTTTGTTAATGTGACGATCAAGAAAAGGAGAAATGAGCACATACATTTGCTTTGGCTTCGGTAGAAGCACCGTGAGAAAGAAGAAGCCCGGCAGCTTCATTACAACCATTTTTCGCAGCCATGTGCAATGGTGTTTCTCCGTACTACAAAACCGAATATGATTAAACAATAAGTATCTCTCATTTCGTGCAGCCCCATAACAAAAACAGATTATATTGAAACGACATATAATTAGGGTGATAATCATATTTTACTCACCATGTTTTTTGCTTCTAACTCAACGGTTTCAGTCCCAGCCAAGTTCAGCAGATACTTAACTACTTCAACGCTGTTATGGCCAGCAGCAACATGAAGGGGAGTATTCGCCATCTGCATGAAGATATATCAGTAAACGCATAAAACTGAATTAAACTACAAATCATTTGAAGTATTCAGCCATAAGCAATATAACATATTTGGATCATAAATTAGGCCAATGCAATCAAAACAATGTCTCCTACGCATGAATCTTCACTACCACAAACAACACTCCTAACTCCTAAAAACCTATAATCATCTTACCGTTATTGGTTAATAGATATATCAATAAGTGGGTGTTTGGATTAGCTTATTTTTTCGGCTTATGAGCTTTTTTGAATATGAAAAAGCTCATAAGCCACTTTTTTCGGCTTACCTAACTCCATAAGCCGAGCAATAGTTGGCTTATAACCTTTTCCAAATTCAAACAAGCCCATAAAGTTGGAAATATAAGCAAATCCAATCACCCCCTAAGTAGTTACAGTTTGCAATTGTACTTAACCTACAATGTGCTTCTAATCATACACAATCAAGCCTAATTCAACCGATGTACCACCAAAATCACACAAAAACCACATTCTTCCTACAAATCATCTCACTTACACAACACCAAAATCCAACAATCACCAAATCAAAAAAAAAAAAAAAAAAAAAAAACCAAACCAAACCAAACTAATTTTTTTGGTAACCCTGGTTTACGACCTTTTGACCCATTAATCCACAGGGCTTGAGCCTACCGCCACACAGGCTTAAACCAGGTAAAGCCCTCCCTTATGGGAAGTTGGCGTCGCCACGACTCAAACCCGAGACCTCTCACATTTCAGTAATAACAGTCACAAGCATTTTACCACGTAGCCAGTTAAAAAACTCAATCTTTCACTAAGGGGGTGTTTGTTTCGGCTTATATAGTCGGCTGATGGCTTATTTGGTTTTGGACTTATGTTTCATAGGCTCACATTTTGTGGCTTATTTTGAAACTTTTCGGCTTATATCATGTCATAATAAGCCGAAATAAGCCACAAAAAGTGAGGTTATGAAACATAAGCCCAAAACCAAATAAGCATAAGCCAACTATATAAGCCGAAACAAACACCCCCCCTAAGGCATTTCATCAAACACCTTACACACATCCCAACACAAAACCCCAAACCACACCCAATAAACCCAAATCCAAACCAATCAAACACACACCCACTTCATTTCACACAAAACCCACAAAAACCCATATCACCATTTCCCATAAAAACCCATAAAATCACACAAATTCATCAAAAAAAAAAGCTAAAAAAAAGCCATTTTTTTTTGCTTACAACAGGGTTCCGATCATTAACAAGTGATGGGTTATCTCTAAGAAGCTTGATTACGCCTGAAAGATCACCGGAGTTGCATAAAGCATGGATTGTGATGGGTTTTGGTACAGATCTTGATGAATCTTTAATCCTTTGCATTGCTCCGTTAAGTTTGCCGTTAGTGGCACCGTTAGTTAACGGCGATGGGGTTAATGTGAATTGGGAAAAAGTGATTTGTTTTTGGATTGATTTGATGGGTTTGATTGATTTGTTGTTATTGTTGTTGTTCTTCATTAATTTGGAATGAAATGGTATAAAACCTCAACAAATGGGGGTATATTTGGGGTTTATTATTTATAGTTTTGTTTTTATTCAATTTTTTTTTTTTTTTTTTTTAAACATTTTGCGTAATTACTTTTTTTTATTAAAAGTTTGTAATAACAATTTCAAGTTCGAGAAATTTATGTTTAAATGAAAATAGATATCGGATTTGGTTTGTCGCTAGAAATCACAACAGTTATCGGATTTGGTATCGGTAGAATGACATAAATATGAAAAATATGCATCATTACGATTATTTATTTTTGAATGACAAAATATGGTGTTAACAATGTATAAATATTTGAATTTTGTAGTGAAAAAATGAGGGGCTCACGAAATGAATTTTATAGACACCAAATTGATAGGTAATAAGTCTATTGACTATTAATATGATATACTTATTTCATTTCTGAGTCACTAACCAAACACCATTAATCGATATGAAATTTATAACTCCATTCTTATATACCCATACCAACCGCATTCTTAATTTGGTACAATCCAAAAAAGAAACTTATACAATTAATTGGGACGGAGAGAGTAATTTGTTTGTGTGTATTTAATATTTATTTTTACTTTTTTTACGCGTATAAGTAAGAGTAGCAGAAAGTTTGTGAATTAAATTGTAATTAAATATTTAAATAATTTACATATCGTGTCTTCTTAAGTAAATGTTTTCGTCCAAAAAATTTACTCATATTTTTAAAAGTTTTTTTTTTAATCCAAATTTGATAAGTCTATGTGAAATATATGATGAAAATAGATAAATTAATAAGCCAACGTAGAAGAAGTTTTTTATTATATGGTATGTTTTTAGAGTATAAAAAAGAATAAAATTATTGTGGGAAATGAAGGGATGTTAGCTGGCTTTGATTAAAGTTTAATTTGTGTTAGTCGGTGCATGTGGATTGGGTGTCTTAAATGATTGATTAGTAGTGTTATGACTTATGATTAGTGTTAATAATAATGCAAAAGTATGTATGGATTTAGTTGTACCAGCAGGTATGGCTGAACAATAGACCGTAGATCGATCCGAACAGAGAAAGCGGGTCGAACCAGATCGACTATACCATTAGTAACATAGTTTACCCTGGTGTTTGATTCATCGTTTATTTCATATTCGGTTTTCGCTTCAGTTTAATCAGGTCTTACGCATAAACGGTCAAGTTTTCGGACTGTGCTCAACCCTACTAGCTAGATAGTGCGCGTTGCATTAATGGGTATCATATAGCTAATATTATCAACGAACATTTTTCTTATGATTAATTTCATATATCCCCTCACTTTCATAACTAAATTCATATATACTCAAAAATGCAATCGTTAAATGTATAATGTACAATGATTTTAAAATACGTTTAGGTATATATAAAATTTTCAAACTTTACAAAGGAAGATATAAATTGCTCATTATTATTATTATTATTATTATTATTATTATTATTATTTTTTTTTTAAATTGGAATTATTATTATTATTATTATTTTTTTTTTTTTTTTTTTTTATAAAACATCACTTTCATTAGAAACAAAACCAGGTGGATTACAAAATTAATGGGAGCCTCAAACAATCGGGCTCCAGCACCTTGATAATAGAAACTAATCCCTGCGAAGATATGAAGCGGCCGCTGGCCCAATGTCTTGAGTTATAGAGAACTTCCGGATCCGCTTAAGTAAGGTCACGCGTCACTCAAGTTCTCTGGGAGGAAAATGAGAAAGGGTGAACCCGTATCAATGTCTGTACATTTGGCTCCGTGTTTGATCGCTTACGTTTTGCGGTGTCGATCGGCTGCGACGACGGCACAAAATCCATCATACCGGTTTGTGTGAGGGGGCGACCGTCGAATCGACACATCGTCCCCGCCTTCACCCCGAGAATAGAGCAAGATATCTGGCGGTAGTAAGACTTGCTCCCTTTCTCCACCCAATCCGATGTCAACCTCTTTCTGGTGAGACCCCGGATCGAGAACATATATCAATCAAAGTGTCCCGCACTATGTTGTCTTAGATGTTTAATACCAATAGTGCCGGACTGCGATCTGACATGGTCCCGTAAATATCCCTGTGAAAACCTTGGAGCAAGTGAACCACGACATCTGAGGCGAGAAGAGGGCGCTGGCCGATAACATAGTACACATCATAAGTTATGGCATTCATAGTCGTCGACCCGACTATCGGGACCACTCTGAGCCAGTCGAGTATGGTCTTCCATTTGCGATCTCCATAGGGCCATCATCAGCGGATAAGCGGAAGGTGGAAGCGACCTCTTTGGTGACACGTCACGAAATATCGTCTGCCAATTTCTTCATGAGTTTGGGGCAACAATTTCACAAGAGCTACCCAAAGGTCGGTCTCCATTTTCTCGTTAAAACATGCGGGGCATCATCAAAGGAAGATCCGGTAGCACCAATATCGATTGCCTGAAGAAGTTCGATCGTAGGCTAGCCGATTGAGTCTAGAAGCAAGGAAGGCATAGTTCAAAACATCGCCATGACGTAAGCGCTAAGCCCCCAATTCAAAGGAAGAGTGGCGGTCTCCATTGCGATTTCCAAACCGGGCCCAGGCGATGACAATTCGCTCCAAAGAGGCGAAGTGCTTCATCGAATGAAATCGAGCACGTTCAAAGACACGGGGAACATGTGCGCAGAAATCTGACTTGGAAATGCCGGCACATGCGGAGAAGCGACAACTTCGCATTGGGGATCATTAAGCTTAGCAACGGCGTCCATAAGTTCAATGGTTTTAGAAACTCGTTTCAAAACAAGCTTACTACTAAACTCGAGATCTACACCAGCAGCCCGCTGACAATTTCACGCCATCTTTGGGGCGGGCAATAATAGGAGGAAAACACCTTGAGTGCGCTTCTAGGATCTTCCCTAGCCAAAAACCTCGGTTTATCGGCGTTGAGGTGCAAACCATAACGAGGTCCATCTATCATAATGAGCTCAAGGCCTTCCCAACAAGCGAGTATCTCCAATGATCGTACCATCATCTAGGTACCAAGCTTGAAAGTGGGGAGAAAAGGAGTCTTTGATCTTGCGAGCCAAATGATGTAGCACCAACGTAAAAGGAGAGGTCGAGAGGATCACCTTGTTGCGCCTTGGTGAGACCATAAAGTGTGTTCCCCATAGTATAATCGTTTGGTGGAGTAGCAAAACTCGACCCAACGTGATATGGCGGGACAACGAGGCGAACCTCTTGTAACATAACCTCACGGTCCACAGTTGAAGGCGTTTTGAAATCCACCAACAACATCGAAGACCAACATCATCACTCGGTCTTCAACAAGCCGATTCACGGCATGGAGAATGGCCTCCTCCTCGAAACCCCAACTCCGAAGCGTAGATCATTCAAGTATCCATCTAAAGTGGCCAATCATGAAGCTCCCACGCGGAGACTAAGCGCCTCGGCGGTCCCAGCTGCAATGGGGCGGATACCACCACTGGTTTGATCAGCGGTGTGAGAGGAGCACCGGCAATATACTCGCCCAAGCTTGAGGACACTTACCATCAAGAAAAGATTTACCACACGAGTGATTGAGTTGATTAACTCATCGGATATAGCCAGCGGACACCGCTAAAACAATCCGATGGGTGTTGGTAGCGTAAACCATCTCGACCACAAGATGTACTACGGAAACTCTTAATCATGTCAAGAACCACGGCGGAGATGCAATGAGGTTATGATGATCAATAGGTATATCGGGTAGTGAAGGAAGACTTGAAGGATGCTTAGCCTTAAGGTCCTCGAGGGTAGTATCATTATGCGGGCAACACACGAAGAAAAGAACTACGAAAGCGGCGATATAATGACCATCACAAATTTTCCTCCTACATTGCTTGACATTACGCTCGCTGACTCGGGTTTTCCTCCTCAATATTAGACCAAGTAGGGAGGGTTCGGCTAAAACCTCTCTAACAATTGCAAACTACCACGGGACGTACCCCAGACCGAATGGCATTAGCGATATATTCTTCTTGGCGTTGGCGCCTAGTGTGACCTACACTCCATGTTACTCCTCGGGCAAAAGGTTTAAGGAGACAAATAGGCAAGGCTAACAGGCTAACACAACAAGAAATGTCTTGGTGTGCGAGATCACCTTATCAAGAGCTCCTTTCAAACACAGAGAACCCCAAACGACACTTTGGAGGTATGGATTTGACGATGTGCAACCGCTGCTTGAGCAAGGTGTCAAGTAAGTGTAAATCAAAACTAGAGTGTTCTTCCAAACCAAATCTTGGTATAAGCAAGCTTTGAGCGAAGAGGAACTAGGGGCTTAGCGAGATCAAATAACACAAACCTAACAACACCATCACCGCAATCGGGGTGGCACAAAATCGAGATCCATGCCGACATTTAGAGCGAAGAGTATGCGTCTTAAAACAAACCCCACACCTAGTTTTGATTATTATAAACAACACTTTTATTAAAAACTCATAGGATTTACAAAAAATTAGTGGGAAGCCTAGAAACTAACTGGGCCCCCACACCTCTAGCAATAGCAAAATCAATCCTATTAAAAATATGAACCGCGGCACGCGCTCCAATGTCTTGAGTCAAAGAAAATCGTCGAATGCGCTTTAGCAAGGTTACTGCATCCTTCTCAAGTTCACCAAATGAAGAAAAAGAAAAGGGGAGAAACCCATATCCAATATCCGCACATTTAGCATCGTATTTGACACGTTTACGTCGTGCAGCATCAATGATCACCCCATACGGCATAAAATCGGTCATCCCGTTGCGTCGAGGCGGCGATCCCGTAAGATCAACACATACATCACGCCCACTATCCCAAGAGTAAAGCGATTATATCGGTGGGCGTAATGTTTTGAAAGGCTCAAGCGCGCTAAAGGCGAAGGGACCAAAGAGCCTCGGTAGCGCATACCAAGCGCGGGATTCATGAATACGGAGGCGCTAAATACATTAAGTTTTTTATAATATATGTGACCATTTATGTAGCTTAAATAACACAAAATAACATTAAATACTTAATACATGACACATATAGCCATTATAAAGATTAAAATGGATCAGTTGTCACTTCTCAAATGGATCAACTCTTTGGCTCGATGAACTACATATAGATTAAAATCCATATCCGACTAAATATGCTTGTGTCCTACACTTGCAGACTTACATCTAACAAAGTTCACAATTTAACCCAAATATCAAGCAAGCAACATATTAATACTCAAGGCATAATGCAAATCATACAAATACTCACCTTATGATGGGATGCTTGAAAATAAAATAAACTTATGACGTTATTTACAAATCAGTAATAAAAATCAGTTCAAGATATAAACTTATGATGTGAGAGAGATTACATATTTGTAAAATGATCAGAATCTATAGTTATGATTGTGTGTTTTAGTTCTTTTCCAAATTAGGGTTATTAGATATAACTTAAAAGGCTCATGTATATAACTTATAAGGCCCATGTATCTTATCTGAATATTTAGAAAACGACTGAAACACATTACATCTACGAGCGCAAAAATCCCAGGCAAAGGCGCAAAAGCCCCAATGCGCTTTTATGGGATTCATGCATGTCGTGAGCCTCGATCCGAAAAAATCCCTAGAGCTTGAGCCTTGAGCGAGGCGCGCCTAGGCGCGCTTTTTAAAACTAGGCGCAAGGATCTGTCCCCATCTCCATAAAGCCCAATATCCACCTCCTTACGAGCAGAAATTCCGGACCGAGATCTGTCCCCATCATTTTTCACTTCTCTTCCAAGTTCCAACATAAGCTTCTCCAAGTTTTCTCGTCAACAAGAAATCTAGTAAGAAAGTATTTGAATCATGTAATCACTTATAAACTAAAGTATTTCGACCCTATATGTATATATACACATTTCGCCCAATGTTTGCCTAATGTATCTATACACAATTCGCGGTGTGTGAATGGTTATAAACAAGATATCAATTTGAATCGTGAATCACTTATAAATAAAAGTATTTCGACCCTATATGCATCCGGTTTTTGAAATCCTTAATCGGATAATACAGATTGGCAATTGAATCCAAAGGCACGGGAAATCAATTTGAAACATTGGAGTATTATATTGTTTGATGTTATGTTTTGCAAATCAAACAAAAAATGTGGTTATAACTTATAACCACTAACCGAAGTAAAGTTATATGGGGTTATTGACCAATTAACCATTGTGTTGGTTAGTAAAAGGTGTGGCAAAAAATGTAAAATTTAACTATTGGTTTTAACCAAAGAAACGAAAATCAAAATCTATATAATAGAAGATTTCATTAATGATGACATCAAATAAAACGATGATGTGACTATCCTAATCCTTCCCTAATAATGCTTATGTGATAGTGATTTTTAAAAAATTAAGATAATGACTTTTACTATGTATATAGAGTTTATCACAAATCTTTATCATGTACTTAGCGAGTCTGCGTAGCGATCTGCATGGATCATGAAATAAAAATTCAATAAACCATGCTTTATAATCGAAACGTTTTATGTGACGATAAATTTGCGATTCAAAAGTTTCATGTCGCATATTTCAACTCTTTAGAATATTATAGTAGGGTACCCATGCGTTGCGATGGCGGGTATCAAGTAATAAAATTTTAAGAAAAATGTTTTCAATTTTATGTTTTCTCTTACAATAACTTTACTAATAAGCGAAAACATAATGAGTTTGAGTAACTTTAAAAAAGTGATGGATAATATCTAACTAATTCATATAAAACAATTGAAAGTGGCTGATTTTGCGTTGCGATAGTCGATAATGTTATGGGGTTATGGTCAAATTAGTTGATAGTGAATTAGTAATCATGAGTAAGTAGAAACATTTTTTTTATGAAATATATATATATATATATATATATATATATATATATATATATATATATATATATATATATATTTTAAACATGTTTGTATCATTAATATTGTTTATTACATTTGTCCATATAGATAAAAGATATAAATAAAAGAGTACTTATATGTATACATCTTGTAAACTATATATATTTATGAAAAAATGTTTGAATCATTAATATTGTTTATAACACTTGTCCCCACATAGATAGAATATATAAATAAAATAATGCTTATAATGTAAAGAAAACTTATATGTTTAAGCAATCATTTAGAGTTATCCATGAAAATTATAATAATTAATATACTAATATATTAATCATTGAATTAGCACTTAGCACTTTGCACATTTGCATCATTTGTCTTAAAAAAATTGTCCCGACTTTTACAAAAAACCGTTTTTTACTTTTGTGGTTAATTTTATTTAAAATAATTCAAAATTTATTTAGATTGGTTCTCGAAACACTCTTACGATATAATAATAGTTTTGGAACTTTGTAGTTTTGCATGCATTTTAAAATCATATTCATTTATATGCATTTTTGCATTAAAACTAAACTACCTCAAAAGAAATAATAAATGAGCATTAAAATGTTGTGGAAGATAAATTAGTAAAAGCTATTTATTGTGTACATTATGCATTAAAATTTGTAATCTTAAAAACACATTAATGACATCTTAAAAAAAATTAGGAGAGAGGGTCATCCCTCCGTTATAAGTAATATAGATAATTTATCATTAAATTCGTTCCATAACAATACACCCTCATTAGTCAGCCGTGTAAAACTCGGAATCCTATTTCAAAGGGTAGTGATTTGTACACTTCCACAATTGATTGGCGCACTCAAATTATGAGTATCTTGACATTTGTACCCTCCTATCATTTTTACTTATTTTCACCTTGTAAGGGTATAAATGTAAAAACACTTATAATTTGAGTGTGTCAATCAATTGTTAGAGTGTGCAAATCACTCCCCTATTCCAAAACCTTCATCACTACCTATGAAACCCAGTCATGCATATGTCTGGGGCACCAGTCAATGCTAAGATGGTTGGTTTTCTTTATGATTCTTTCATAGTTTGAATAAAAACATCTATGAGCGGTTTCTAATGCTTAATGTGGTCGCGTTTACATCTCTTATATTGTGAGCTTATCTTTGAAGGAAAGAGTCGTTACACAAGTGGTGCAACATCTAAAATTTTCACATGTACATCATATCATATGATCCAGTTACAAAGAATGAGTTTGAATATGTCAAAGTCGAAAAAACCCAAAGAAAAAAGGTTATCTACAGTTGGTGAGTTACATTTAAAGAATATAAACTTGGCCATTCAATATGGTGAGTTACATCGATAGCGCATTCATTCTGAAACATATTTGGTTACAAATTGACTCCATATTACTTTTTCTTACCACAAGCGGATATATATCATGCTTCTAAAATAATACAAGAAGGTGGAATTGATGATGAACACATAATAGTGTTTCATTTCAATGACATAGCGAAGCATCAACATACCCCATCTGTTGGCATTGTTTGCCATGTGGACGATGGTGAGGATTTCTATCCTGGAGTACCTTGGGTACGATAAAGTTGAAGATTTTTGTAAATGTCACAATAATATCATTCTCCTCCAATTGACCTTAAATTACATCTGGTGTAGGACTATACATTTACTGATGTGAACTCGACTAATCTGGTGCTGTTCTAAAGGGAAACCGTCAAAAGGTTGGAAACAACAGGAAAGTAATCTTGTCGAGTTCGAAAGATATGATATTTGTTTTCTGTTTTGGACATGGACAAACATATATTCTCGTAAGTCTAACATGAGTTTCATTAGTTTTGCCAAGTGTTAAATCCCTACTTATATGATATTGGTGTTGGTTTAAAAAGATATGTTGGTGCTCGGTGATACTATAAGCAAGCATGAGATGATGAAGACATTGTTGTGATTGCCAAATAGTCCATTTTTTACTTATCATGATTACTTTCAAACAATAAAATTGAGCTAGCCCGCTCATCTAGTGGGTCTTTTTAAACAATTAAATGGAACTAGCCCGCCCATCATGCCTAATTACTCGAGAAGACGCCAAGATAAATTTATGTGGAGAGTGAAACGAGAAAACCCACGACCATGTCCACAACCAGGCCAATACCAACAACGAATGCAAAAGGGCCAAGCGAAAAAAATTCATGATACAAAAAACAAGTTAATCTAGAAAGTTTTATTTAACTATATGACTGGTGATTGTGATGCCTTCATCGATGCATTGCGTGAACTTTTGAATGCATATAAACCTATCGATTTTCCAAGCCCACTTTTGAGAATCATATTCACTCCCAGTGGTAAAGACAATCGAGATGAAAAGCGTTAAGAAGATAATGTTTTACAGTCAAAGTTTATTTTTAGGGGTAGACAATGGTTTCTTGTTTGAGTTTGGGGACCAAGCGAGGGCAGGCAAGTGGCGACCACGTCGACATATTCTCAATTCATCCTTCGTAAGGTTTTGTGATAGTTATCTGTTATGGGCGGTATTTTCTTTCATTTATCATCTTTACTTGCGCGGTGTCACCACTTAGTTAGATTATGTGTTTGGAACGGTTTGCTTTGAGGTTCTGACGGGTTATATTTCATGTTTCATGTTTTCTACAAGGGGTATGACCTTTGTGTCATTTTGTTTAGTGGTTTTGGTGGTATGAATTGTATCTTAGTATGTCGAATATTCACTTTATGATATCGGTCATAATGTATTAGCATCTTGCTACTTTTATCTATTTATAATATTTATTGCTTTTGCTAGTATAAAAAATGAGTTTAGAAGTCTTCTAGTATTTATTATGTTGATATTTATATATATTTATTATTGAATGCTCACCTCAGTAAGCCAATCTTTTTGTTGTCTCCTTGTTTGGAGAAACTTTTGCATTCGTTTATGGCTTTGTGCATTTGCTTTATTTGATTTTAACAAGTGCCCTTAGGGCATTGCTTAAGGTGCATTAATTCATTTCGAACATCCATTTTAAATTAAAAAATGCATTTAATACACATTAATTAATCTTATAATTTACCTTAATTAAATCTGATTTTGTAACTAATAAACTTAAAATTTCTTTATTAATCATTTAAAGTAATGCCTTGAGGGCACTCATTAGACAAACCCTTAGCGGAATTGGCGTTTTAAAAGAAAAACTTTAGTGATCACTGTATACTAGTTTTAGACCCTCCTAAGCACTTTGTCATGCCATTAGACCCTCTAAGCACTTTGTCATGCCATTAGACCCTCCTAAGCACTTGTGTCAAATTTTATGGTTAATCATCCGTTGTGACTCGTTAACTTCAACCTATGGGGCTCAAGTAACTCAAACTGGAGTAAGGAAAAAAACCCGATTTATTAGGAAATTCATGACTGAAGATACAAAAGTTGGATGAGCCACTATCTAAGCGAGTCGATAGATCAACTTGATCTCATGTCGCATGATGGGCTTGAGTTGGTCTCAAGTGGGCCAATTAGTTATAAGTTCATTAAGAAATACACTTTCTCAAAAACTATAAACCTAAAGGATCTACAAAGGAAATAAACTTTTGTAGTATTTATACCCAAACAGGGAAGAGATCTAGTGAGAAGAGAAATTGAAATAAGAAGAATGAGAAAAATTTGAGCACACATTTCAAATAAGGAGGAGAATTTAAGGGAGATCGTCTTTTTTTAGGTGCATCGAAATGTCATGTTGTGGTTTCTCACCTGCCTCATTTTAATTTTCTTACCGTTGATCCTCTTCTACCCAAACATACTTAACTTTAATGCAACACAAATAAATTACCTATTTATGGGCACACACCTCCTCTTTGCCACACTATAGAGTATTACCATCTCTATGCAATCTTCTACAATATATGCTTGATATAGCGTAAACATCTAAATATTTTCTTTATCTATCTTTAGTTAGTTTGGTAGTTTATACGAGCAGTCGAGCATGACTATTAAAATGCAATTAGGGTGCAATGAGATTATTGATGTGCAAATGTACTTGCCATTTTTACTTTTGTCACAACCAGGGCGGATTCAACACTCTAAATCATCATGTGCACAATTTCTTTTTACGAGTAAAAATGAACAAGACATTTTTTTTAGTGGATTAACTAAACAAGACATGCTGATATGTGACACAAAATTTCTATCGAAGAAATAGAGATTTTTAACAAAAATTTACACTAGACGGCAAATATCAGTGAAACATCCAGGGTCCGCCTTTGGTCACAAGAGATGTTTGGCATGGAATTACCATGTTATTCTACATTAATCACTACCGCACTAGTGCACTACGTATGGATCGACCATCTATTTTTTCATATTGCTATTTGTTACATATATATATTGTGAATTCAAGCTTTAGATCTGAATCAAGCAAATGAAAGTCACTAGGTAAAATGTCTACTGATGATAAATAACCTAATTTTTGTTGTTGATGAACTAGTTTGTGACTTTGTGATGTAGCAAGTATCTTTTGTCAGATAAACAAATACAGAAATAGTTGTCGATACATTCTTCTTTGAAAGTAAACATTTTTTGTATAGCTAATAAGCATTTTTGAGTGTTTAGATAGAGCTAAAACAGATTAGGCTTATCACCGTATGCAAGACTTTTCAGTAAGCTGTGTGTTTTCGACCAACTTATTTGACCCGTAAGCCAATCTAAACACTATCTCTTGCATTGCATTGTATTAAGGCAACAAAACTTGAGTTAAGTAACTCATCCTTCTCGATCTTGTAGCTATATAAAAATGTTTTGCATGACTGTACGGGCGAATGCTATAAATCAGTTCACAGTTTTGGATCATACCAAGTACGTACATACACGTTTGATGCATAATGTACTTTTGTATTCCTATTTCCTACTCTTTGTGTTCTGTCTTTTGCTAATTACTCGTTTCTGTAAACCATTTGCTTTTTCAGAAACTTGTTAATCACCTGATTTTCGGCTTCTTGGTTTGTAAACCATTTGCTTTTTCATATTTGTTTGGTCAGAATGCTAACAGATTTGATCATAACCTTATCGTTGGCTATGTCCTCTATTAAGTTGTTATCGTAGAAGTCATCCATTGTCTATGTATCTTCTTGATCAGGCTCCCAACCCATGAAATCCGATATTGTTGTTGAAGTAGGTGCTCTTTCAGGTGTTTGACCAGATGCTGGTGATTTTGCGTTGTTTGACTCCGATGATTCATGTTCCAAATCGTCTGCAGATAGTACATCCTCTATACGGTTCATCACTGTATTTGCCAAACTCTCTAATACTCTTGAATAGCTCTCCAAGACTGCGTGACCAACATCCTACATAGTTATTAGAAAAGGGAAAGGTTAATCAGGTTAGGTAACGGTTCACAATAGGTAGAGGTCAAAACGCGCCGGATCAAGTTGACCTCAAAATTCTAAATATTAATACAAAATCTATTCTTTACTAAAAAGATTGTATTCATATGGATAACAATGATTTATGCATTAGAAATTCACTTTTGTTGTATTTGATAGTACTTTTTATTGCAAATTTTTATCACCCTTTTGGCCCGTTAGAGGTAAGACAGATCTTTAGTAATTGAACATGATGAAAAAGGAAAAAAGTTTGGCCTTTTTGTGTTCATACATTGTTAGACTCGATTTTGTTGATGTCTAGTAATGATTGAGGAAGACCCGGGAACCGTTGTTTAATTAGTAGTAAAATGGTTTCAGCTCTCTCTTCAAAGAGTTCCCTTCTTTCCATTTTAGAAGATGAACCCCACGAAGATCTCGACTCCTTTTGATTCATCTTTCTTTTCCATATAATCATTGAAGCTTGATCTTGTTCTTTAAGTCAAGTACTTTGTGTTCTGATGATAAATCAGCGGATGATAAGAATTGCCCGAATTGAAAAACTCGACTGTAATACTCTTATAGATTGGTTCTCCAAGGCTATCTCGAGCATTCTGTCCAGAATCAATGCAGGTAGCATATTAGAGTAGTTTATTTACTAAGCTACTTAGACTGACTTTTAAGTATAATATTAGACGTGACAATTTCAACCCATATTCTTATCAATGGGTTGATGGCTAGTCAAATGGGCTAACAAGTTACTTGGTTGAGTTTTAGACCACTTATACACATGTCATCGATATAATTTAAGCCCAAAATGACGCATTTGACTCCTAGTTAAAATCCTTACAAAAACGCGTTGCATATATAGCTATATACCTTGGGGAGATTGTCTATGTAACTCTCGGGGATATGCATTTCTGCAAGTACTTCAGCATTGATAGCCATTGAAGCTTTCAAAACTTGATTTGCACAATCTTTTTGCTTTTGCATCCATTTCCTTGATTCTTCAGATAACCCTCCTGGAGGAACCTTCACCGTTGGTAGCCACCATTTATCACTTCTTTGGAATCCTTTTTCTGATTCGTTGGCATCTTTTGAAACATACCAAAACTCCGTTTGATTCTTGAAGTTGTCTAGACAATCCTGAAACAAATTCATAGTCATTTTAGCTATATTTAAATTGGGACAATTTGGCTTTTACGTATATGTTTTATCTATGCGATCCTCCTGCGATTATTCATGTATTTAATAAATGGGCAGAGGGAATCATACCGTGAGCATTTTGTCAAGCTTTCTTAGCGCAGGGATGTTCATGAGCAAATCTTTTCTTTGTTTTGTAACCATAATCTGCATATCTGAATCATATATTAGGAACCCAAACTACAATGTACACACAAATACCATAAAAAACATGGTACCCAAAGAGGTCAATATGCCGGTCTAAGAACTTAAGCACAGACCAACAAACCAACCGGGCTATAAAGTACTTAAAAGTCTCATTTATAACCGATGTCACAATGTGATAGGCTCCAATATCTTGCCACGATTTCTGATCATTATGCTTTCATTTTGGGTCAACTTATTGCTTATTAGCCTCGATATGGAGTATTTTTGTAACTATATTGAGCAGTTTGGGTACCATATCCTAACACGAAGGTAGATAGATGACCTCCATATTGGACCCGTCACGGGCTGTATGTTGGACAGGGACAAACTCAACGATATGATCGGTCACAGATAAAAGCCAATCAACTTCTTTTCTCCACCTCTTTCTTGAATCTTCTTTCATTGGGGCTAGTTTATGCTGTTCTCCAAAAACCGAAGCTACAAAAAGCCCGAAAAAATAAACTTATAATCGTCATGTTTAACCAATTAACAAATTATACGAGCTTCCTTTCGTAAGCTTGTGAATTTACCAGCAAGATTTGTAATGGCATTTGATAGAGCCAAAGCTGATGAAACACCCTTCCCTCCACCCGACATATCTTCTCCTAATAACAACTTAGAATACTTTTCCTTCATTTGTTCCAAATCTACAAAACCCGATATCTTTTTTTAAAACAAGATATCGTACATAATGTACCCAAAAAAAGTTGTCAAAAAACTCACCCGCTTTAAGCTTTTCCTTTGCGCTTTTCGGCTTCTCTTTGGTACTTTCCTGCTTCTGTTGTTTTTACTAGTATCTGAATTTGACATGTTATTCGTAGCGCTTGTAGATTGTTCAACATCCATTGTTTCCTCCTCAGGTATTGCGAGGTTTGTTCTTCATCCGCCATTTTGTAAAAAGTTTTAATGCTTTCCAAGAAGAATCATGCAAACATGATTTAGATTCATACAAGCCTATTTTCCATGAAGATTTTGAGACATTGACTTATGAAACAAATGTAAATAAAACTATAGAAACCTGATTTCCTTAGGAAAATTTGTAGAAAATTGGGAAATTTTTAGAAAATTTTTCTGTGAAAATAAGAAAGCATTCTTGATTTGATCAATGACAAGAATCTAGTATTTGATCGGTTTTTTCGTGTTGATGTTGTCACATTTTCTTGTTTGTGGTTTTTCTTTTTTTAGATAGTTCACGAGGCTTTTCTATATATGGGGTGCATGTTTTTCATGAATCAAGAGTTTGTGATTTTAGGAATGAATGGTTTTGTTTTATCATGATTAGCAAGAACTTGTGACAAAACAGGCGGGTCGGGAGGCCACGGGCAACGGTCAAAATGGGCACGGGTCGAGCAGGCCATCATAAAAACACCGAATTTCTAAAAAATCCCAAACCAAACACCCCATATTATTTAGATAGCTAGATAACAGATAAACAAACGTTAAAGTCGAATATATCAAAAATAAACATCAAGATAAATCGTCTCCGAGTTTAAACCCCCAAATTCCGAAATAAACCAAACATTTATAGGGTGAGTATACTAAAAAAAACAAGCAACTAAACAAAACGTCTTCAAAATTTAAGCTTTCAAATGCAGAGATAAGCCAAACGTTAAAGGTTGAAAGCTCAACACATTAAACTACTAATATTAGTGTTCTTCAATCCGCACTCGAGGTTGGACTTGTATAGTATATGAGCAAGTAGGCACCATTTTGAAAAACATAAGTTTCTGAAATGAACAAAAGTATTGATTGTAAGCCAAAAAAATGATAAACAAACCCCAAACAATCATTGTAAGCCAAATGTCTACAAGACAAGTACAGTCTACATCAATGTACTAATCCATATTATACAGAAAATGCATGTAATCTGATACACTTATATTCCAATTTACACACAATCGAAAAATGAGCTTAAACTCTCTACAATAGCACACATTGCACACCATCATATACGGTTGTGCCACAATCGAAGAATGAGCTTAAACTATCAAATTATATGTTGTTACTGAAAGCAAATCCAGATTTTACATATAACTATTCATCGTATATGACATTAATTGATATGAATCATTTTTTGGACTATATTATGGCATCTTCATGTGCTAGACCATTTTTAGTAATTTTGGTTGTATTCGCCTTACAACGATGGTTAAAGCATATACTAGCTTGTATCACTCTTTTATTAAAGAAGAAGAGTTAGCTTCTATCCCACATCGTTAATTGAGAAGAAAACGTGTTACTATATATAGATTGGTATGTACTAATTATTGAAGTTGATGTTGGTGTATTATGTTCTTCAATGGCGGACCTTTATGAGGCGGGGAGGTCCAGCCCCCAAAATTCTGCACTTAGTGTAAATGTTATAAGTTTTAGGGGTAATTTAGTTGAGGTTACAAACAAATCTCTGATTCGGCCCCCCTAAAATAAGTTCGGCCCTCTCAAAATAAACGGTCAAGTTCCGCCACTGATGTTCTTTGTGGGATGTTTGCATGACAAACCATCATATTTCTCGAAAATTTGTTATCTTTTTAGATTTCCATCTCATTTTTTGTTGTAAAAGATTTGTAACAGTTGCTAACTTTTTATATTCGTTTTTTTATTTTGTCTCTCACTTTTCATTGTAGAAGATTTGTAATTTGCTAACTTCTATATTCGTAGTGCTTCAAAATGGGAACCAATCTTGTCTATTCTGTCAAGGGATAGGACCATGGTTTAGCTCTTTTCCATCTTCGGATAGTATCATTGTTCCGCTTTGTCACACAAGAAACCTTATCCTGAAATTATGAGTAGCATTGTAGCACCTATCGTTACCATTACACGTGAGGAGAGACCTAGTTAACCTTCCATACATTAATAGGTGACTTAGGATACGCAGTTTGAAAGTAATACCTGAAACTCGAAAAATTAGTAAAGTTAGTCGGTCTCCAAAATCTCAATAAGCAAACTTTACACATCTGAGGTATGTTTGGCAAAACTAAATTGTAAGTTGTATCTTTATGTAATTGTAAAGCGTAAGTTGTAAGCTGAAAATTTGTTAAAATGAGCTACAAATTTGTATTTTTTCAATAAAAGTGTTTGGTAAATTAATTTATTAAATATAATTATAAGATGTAAAATGACATAAAGGACAAATCTATAATTGTAAATAAATGTTTGGAGGGTATATCATTAATTTAAAGTTTTATGACTCCAAAACATTTAAAAACTTCATGAATCGACTTTTCATTTTGAAGCTATTTGTTTGAAATAAAAGCTTGTAGTTAATGCATCAAGCAGAGCTACTTGGTTTATATGAGATTATTTTGTAACAAAAGTTTAACTTTCAAAAAACTCATGCCAAAGCAGACCCATAAAATTGTCCAAATTTGAAAAAAGCAATAAAGCATTCTTAATTTGTTGTTTAAGTCTTCATGTATTAGACCAGATCTATTTGGCGATGTTCTTGTGTAACTCTTGCATATACTCGGTTATAGTCATCCGGGATAACTCGATAAGATGTAGGTACACTCTGCAAATACATATTTATATGTTACACATCGAATAAAACTATTTTTTAAATTTGATTTCTAGCATCTTTATTCACAGAAATCAAATCATTACTTTTAGTTGGGGTTGAAACGGGTCGGGTTGGAGGTTGAGCCACCGCAAACACTTTTCAGTCTTCCAAAACGGTTTTAGGCAAATTGTATGAATGTATACAAGAGGTTGAGCTACTGTTGTAAAAAACCAAAGATGAATGTTAAATAATGAGTAGGAGTTATGCTTTTTCCCGCATCGATATATGAGAAAAAAGTATATTGCTTTATATAGTGAGGTATGTTCCAATCATTAAAGTTAAGTTTGGTGTAGTATGTTACCCCTGGAATCGGAAGTTCCAATTGCCGATATGCACTTGGGAGTTCGATTCTTTGATAATCGTCTGAGTTTGTTAACTTTTATATTTCCGTCTCACTTTTGGTAGGGGTGAGAAAAACCGAAAAATGAATTGAAACCGAAAAACCGCCCCATTTGACAAACCAATGGTGGTGGTTTTGAATTTTATAAAAGCGAATGTTTGGGCGGTTTTGGTTTCATAAGAAAAACCGAACGAAAAAAAACCGCCCGCCCACCTCTATATATGTTTTATATAAGTTTATCTATATAAAAGATTTGATATTTAACTTTAAAGACTTGAGTATACAACTTTATCTATTCAAAAAAAAATGTTGTTTATTATCTATACATTGAAATTTGTTTTATTTATAGATATTACATCTATGTTTCGAACAATAGTGTTCTTTGAAAATTTCTCATACAATCCTCGTAGCGACGAAAGTGCAAAGCATGCAAAGCGTGCATTTTATATTTTAGATTGATGTTTGGTTGTTTTGTACGTTTTTGAAGCTTTAGATTCTTTGGATAATATGCTATTATTGATATTTTTAAATATTTTGCTTGAAAACTTGGAATCGTAAACTTTATATAAGTTTAAAACTTGCTTGTTTTCAAGTAAGAAAAACCGAAAAAACCCAAACCGAACCGATTCAATGCCAAAACGAAAAACCGAAACCAAAGCGGTTTATAGTTTTAAAAAGCGAAATATCTGGTTCGGTTTTGGTTTACCATAAACCGCCCACCCATTGTTAGACTATTAGTATTAGGATTAGTATTTGGCCCATTGTATATTAGGCCGTTATGTATCCTATATAATCTTGATGTACCAAACATTATTATTCATTCAATATACAAACTTACATTTTGCATGGTGATTTGGTGGCTGTTTATATGCATCGACCACTTTGGTTTTCGGGATCTGAGCATCCGGATTATGTTTGTTTATTCTGACGTTCTCTTTATGGTCTTAGCGAGCACCTCGGGCATGGTTTGTTGATTTCTTTGCTTACATTCTTCTTGTTGGGTTTACTTTGAGTCGATGTGATTCTTCTTATTTATTTACAAGCGGGGTGATGATACTGACTTTTCTGCGCTTTATGTGGATGATATTGTGCTTCTGCTTCCTCGATAGTTTATTCTATGGATTATTGCTTCTTTGCATAAGGAGTTTTCGATGTGATTTGGGTGCTCTTAATTATTTTTTGGGTGTATGCATTCGCGTGACTCTTACGGGATGTTTTTGTCTAGCGTAAGTATGCTATGGAGATTTTGGGCGTGCACATATGGTTGGTTGTAACCCTTCAGGACTCTGTTGACGCCGAGTCTAAGTTGGGTGATGATGGTGATCCAGTTCGATCCTCGTTATATCGGTCTTGCGGTTCTCTTGATATCTCACTTTCACTCTACCCGATATTACTTATCTTTGTCGGCGGTTTGTTTATATATGCATGATCCTCGTGAGCCTCATTTCACTTTGCTCTCAGCGGATCTTACGGTATGTTCGAGGACTTTGGCTTATGGTTTCTGATTATTTTCTTCTACTCACGAGTCCTTGGTTGCTTATTCGGATCTTGATTGGGTTGGTTGCCCTACCACTTCGCCGTCTACATCGGGTTATTGTGTTTTGGCAACAACTTACTTTCATGGTCCTCTAGCTTGTGATGGCGATTTCTCGTTCAGTCTTGGTGAGTATCGGTGTTGCCAATCTTGTTTCGAGACATGTTGGCTTGAATTTCTTGCGTGAGCTTCATACACCATTGGCATCTGCTACTATTGTTTATTGTGATAATGTGAGTGCGGTGTACTTGTCTTCTAACCTGTTCGACATCGGTACCAAGCATATTGAGATTGATATTCATTTTGTTCGTGATTTGGTTGCTCTTGGTCAAGTTCGAGTTCTACATGTTCCTTCTCGGTTTGAGTATCTTGATATTTTACCAAGGGTTACCATCGCCTTGTTCTTGATTTTCGTGACGACTTGAGTGTTCGGTCTCCTCGCTCAAGCTGCGGGAGTGTTAGACTATTAGTATTAGGATTAGTATTTGGCCCATTGTATATTAGGCCGTTATGTATCCTATATAATCTTGATGTACCAAACATTATTATTCATTCAATATACACAAACTTACACCCGCCTCATGCTCACCCCTACTTCTTGGTTGTAAAAGATTTGTAACATTTCCTAACTTTTTATATTTCCGTCTCACTTTTTTTTTGTAAAACATTTGTAACATTTCTAACTTTTATTTTCGCTTTTGTTTATTTTTCATTTTCATTGTAAAAGATTTGTAAATTGTTAACTTTTACGTTCTCTTTGCTTTTATCAAAAGAAAGAAGACTTTGCAAAGAAATGTGATAGAGATAAGACATCGATGGATGAAGATAATTATTTAAACAAACTTATTTTTCAGCCTTTTTGAATGGCCCAAACATTAAACAAAGCCATCTTTTAGTTCCGATTTACATTAAAATACAAGGACCAAAGCGAGACAACGATGGTAAATTGGGATTGCGTTATCCTACACAAACAACTTTCAATTTTTATCTATAGTCAAGTGTTACCTTCCCTTGTGTAAGTTTTGACAGGCACAAATTTTGAGTCTCAAATATATAACATGGTGTAAGTTTTGAAGCCCCTAAAGATACGAGGCTATGTACAATAGTACACCATCGTATATGGTTGTGGTAGAAACGGAGAAAGAGCTTGAACTATCAAATTATAGGTTGTTATTGAAAACAAATATAATTTATTACATATAACTATTAATTATGTATGACCTTAATTTGTATGAATCTTTGTATGGACTATATAATGGCATCTTCATGTGCTAGACCATTTTTAGTAGTTTTTGTTGTAATCGCCGTACAACAACCTTACAACAAAAGTTAAAGCACACACTAGCTTGCATCACTTATTTACTATGGAAGAAGTGTATCTTTTATCCCACATTGATAAATGAGAAGAAAATTTGCTACTTTATATAGTGAGGTATGTACTAGTTATTCAGGTTGGGTTGGTGTATTATTTATTCAAGAATTTATACACTGATTTGACTTTTTATTTTCATTTTTTTGTTGTAAAAGATGTGTAACATTTGCTAACTTTTTATCTTCTCTTTCACTTTTATTGAAAGAAAGACGATTTGCATAGAAAGGTGATAAAGAGGGAAGATACTAATTTGAAATTCTTGGGAGTGAAAATAAAAATTGTTTGATTCACAAGATAAGGACCTTTTTATCTTCTCTTTCACTTTTATTGAAAGAAAGAAGATTTGCATAGAAAGGTGATAAAGACGGAAGATACTAATTTGAAATTCTTGGGAGTGAAAATAAAAATTGTTTGATTCACAAGATAAGGACTGTCGCTACCCCATATCCCATTAAACCTCCACCAATGACAGCAAATCCCATTATAGCCCTCAGCTTCGGTCCTGTATCAGTAACATTAGGCACCTGTCAGTGATGAAACTATGTTAAGAATGAGGAATATAATTAGATAACGTATAAGATATATACACGAAGCCATCTTTTTGTTCCGATGTACATTGAATACAAGGACTAGAACATAACAACAACGGTAAATAGGGATTGTGTCATTCTACACAACAACTTTCAATAGATATCTATAGTGAAGTGTTATCTTCCTTGTGGAATGAGATTTGTGAGCTCACTTGACTCCTCTATAATTGGTAGCACCATATGATCAGGCTTTGGCTTGCTACTTTTTCATAAATGTAATACCCTTGTAGAGTGAGGTCATACAAAATAAAACTAACAATAAGCAATATGAAAGTTACCATTTCGTCCATTTCTAATTAATAGGTCAAATATATGCGAGTTGAATGTACGTTGAATAAGGGTTTTCGCTATCCCGATTCCATGTTGTAGTTGAGTTTACAGAAGACCTATGAAAAAACTTATGTAATAACTAAAACACAACGACCAAATATATTTAATACCGACCATTAAAACTCAAAACATAGTATTTTAATGATCTAAGGTACTTCCTTTTAATAAATTTCACATAAATAAAATTATACAACTTCAGTAATTTTTGTTGAATTTTAATTTTGAGACTCAAATATATAACGGGATGTAAGTTGAGGCTCATGAAGATATGAGACTCTGCAATAGACACCTTGCAGGGATCATATATAGGGAACATAAGCGAACCGGACGAACACGAGCGGAGCCTTGTTCATGTTCGTTCATTTAATTTTAACCGGACAAATAAGCGAACACGAGCGCTTAAGCGGACGAAATTTCTTGTTCATGTTCGTTTATTAAGAAAATGAGTTGTTCATGTTCGTTTATGTTCGTTCATTAAAACACTAAGCGAACATAAGCGATCGAACATAAATGAACATAGACAAACAATCATAAACTTTATTAAATTATGTATCTAATATCGTTTTATCGGTGTCGTTTTGTTTAAACAAACTAATTTAAAAATTATACAATTAAAAGAATTGATATCGAACATAAATAAATAAATGAACATAAGCGAGCGTTAACGAGCATAATCGGACGTTCACGGACATAAATAAGCAGACGAGACTTTTTTTCGTGTTCGTTCATTTAACTAAACGATCGTAAAATATTGTTCATGTTCATTCGTTTAATAAATAAGCGAACATAAGCGAACTTTTACCGAACCGTTCGTGAAATGTTCACTGGGACGTTCGATTCGTTTCGGTACTGTCGTATATGTTGGGGACAATCGAAGAAAGAGCTTTCACTATCAAATTATATGTTGTTATTCAATACAATATTTTACATATAACTATTAAATATGTATGACATTAATTTATTTGAATAATTCTATAACCTATATTATGGCGTCTTCATGTGCTCGATCATCTTTAATAAATTTGGTTGTATTCACCTTACAATAATGGATAAAGCATATACTAGCTTGTATCACTTCTTTTATTAAAAAGAAAAGTTAGGTCTTATCCCACATCGATAATTTAGAAGAAAATTTGTTACTTTATATAGTGAGGTGTGCAGAAGTTATTCAAATTAGTTTGGTGTATTATGTTGTTCTTGAACTATTATGATTGTGTATCACCCGATTACTAGTATTTCGGGAATAATTTGTACAATTTGTTAATTTTTAGATCATATCAATAATTCATGCGTTTTTGGCATGTTTTAGTTACTTACAAAATCTATACATGTAACAACCAGAAAGAACACTCGTACGCAATGGGAGTTTAGTCTCGACATCCAGGTTATAAGAAGTAGCAATTTGTAACTTACGTTAAAATATCGTCTCAAACAAAAACCGTAACACCAAAGTCCTATTCATTCCGCCATACACACTCCTATGTTTATACATCTTTTATCTCTTCTTTCCTATATGTTATTTTGCATCATAGGAGGGTCCTGTTTGTTGTCCAGGAGTGTTTAGTGGATAGTATTATGGGTCTTGCTTGACGTTGCGGGGAATGGTTGTTGCATAAATCTATGTGCGTCGAGGTTCAAGTGTTGTGGGTCATGGTTCAATATGCGGTTGATAATGTCGTGGTTTCAAGTGTTATATATGTCGTTCATTTGTGGGTAAGGTTTCAACAAATGTTGTGAGTCGAAGTTCGATTGTTGCGGGTCGTGGTTCAAAGGTTGTGGATCAAGCTGGCACATATCGGTTTGTAGCTCGTGCATGGTTATGTAGTTTAGATCGGGTTGTGGTCATGTTGATGTTGTTCAGGTTAGGTAGTTTCTTGTTACGTCATATTGGTTGGCTCGATTTGCGGTTCGATGCGATTCATATTGTTTGTTGTTCATGTGGGTCTTGTGGTGATCTTACAATTATAGGTTATTCCCTAAGTTAAGTGCTTTGACATATTTGTTTGGGGCACCAACTAGAGTGAGCACGAGCCAAGACTCGGATCTCTGAGCTCTTATTCCACAAAGCCTCTCTAGTGTACCCATAGGTTTTGCGGAGATGGGTACCTATCTAAAGCAAATGCCAAGTATGGGACTTGAACATGGTTCCATTAACTTAAGCACAAATGCTCCAACCATTAAACTAATACTTTTAGTTATTAAATTATATGTTCATTATTGAAACAGATACAATATCTTACGTATAACTATAAAACATGTATGATATTAATTTATATGAATCACTTTTTATGTTAGAGAATAAAGATTGCTTTTATCCCACATTTGAGAAGAAAATATATTACTTTATAGAGTGAGGTAAGTACTAATTATTCGAGTTGATTTTGGTGTATTATGTTCTTCGTGAATATGATGTTTGCATGACGTGAGTCATGTGAACAAACATATTGCTCGAAAATTTGTACACTAATTTTTATATTTCCGTCTCAGTTTTTGGTGTAAACGATTTGTAACATTTGCTAACTTTTTATATTTCCGTCTTACTTTTCATTGTAGCAAATTTGTAATTTGCTAACTTTTTACATTCTCTTTCGCTTTCATCATTAAAAAAAAAAAAAAAAAAAAAAAGACTTTGCAAGGAAATGTGACAGAGTGCTAAGGCATCGATTCGAAATTCGAGGAGTGAAAAATAATTATCTTTTGATTCCGATGTTAAAAGATGTTATAATATAGTAGCAATTGTTAGTGGGTTAAAGTGTAATTAGTCTATGTATGATGATTTATTTATACTTAGTTAAATTGTGTTAGTATTACACTTAACATTAGGATTGCTTGGTGTGCAAGGCAAGCAAAGTAATCATGAAATTTGAATTTCATAACGAGTGTACCCCCTCATCTTTGGAAATAGAGGTGAGGGGAGATGCTAGTTCTACATTCCTACTTTCTTATTCCTTCATTAGTACAATGTAAGCGTTTGAGGTCAAGTGTGTGGTTATTTTGAGTCAATAACCCGCACTAGCTTACAAGGTTTGTTTGTCTTTTATAGAACAAAAGGCATATGTTAAAAAGAAAGAACCATCAAGTTTTTGAACAAGATGCTTGAAAGTTATTTTCTAGTTATTTAACGGTTTTCGGCAAATTGTATGAATGTATACGTAGAAGAGCTACTGTACCCCATGGATTTACTTGGCAAACATGTCATTGGTTTTGTGCAAAATGCAAAAGACCACTATGTGTTGTAAAAACCAATGATAGATGTTAATAAAGGGTAAGTGAAAAGCGAGGCGCTAATAGGGTGTGTGAGATGTGAAGGAAACTCATCCCAAGAGCGGATCGATGTCAATGTCGGATGCCGAACAACAATTCCTTGCTCTAACACACGACACAGCTCATTCACTCATGGAAATAATACCATCTCTACTATTTCTTGGTTGGTCACGGATATTGGTTGCCAAATTATTCAAACAAACACATTATTTTCGGTCTTTTCAAAATGACCCAAAGTCCCAAACATTACACAAAGCCATCTTTTAGTTCCGATATACATAGTTGTCAGGATCCCGATCCTAATCTTAAGATCTTACAATTTGAAAATACTGCAAAGCAAAAATGATCCAGATCCTACATAGGATCTTTGCAACCTTAAGATCTTATAGGATCCCGATCTTGACCATACGTTCTTAAGATCTAATCCGATCCGATCTTACTTTTCTCGGATTACAAACTAAAAAACTAAAAATTCATGAGTTGTTTTTTTGTTGAATTCAAAAAACAAAATGTTAATCTTATTAAACATTTCATAATCATAATTTAAGACAACATTTATATAAAACATTCATAGTATTTTGTGTTTATAATGTATAATAATTTGTAGAATTGTATGATATTACAATAACTATATCAAGAAATAATATTAGAGTAAGATCTTAAGATCCCGATCCGATCTTACGATCACGATCTTGCAAAGACAAAAATGATCCTGAAGAGGATCCTGATCTTGAAAACGTTGCCGATATACACTAAAATACAAGGACCAAAACAGGAAACCAACGGTAAGCTGGGATTGGGTTATTCTACACAAACAACTTTCAATTATCTATACTACATTATAAAACATTTGGGACTTTCTATAAAAGGAAGTCTTAAAATTTTAAGACAAAAAACATTACTATAAAAGGAAAAGTAAAAAATTAATGTAAAATCTGAAAATTTAAGACTCATTTAAAGTATATGTAACCGTCCTCCAATAATGATACATTTTAATGAAATTATTTATAAGAAAAGATCACTAAACTTATAACCACCAATTTAATGCTAAAATTTGAAAAATAAAAGTGTTAACCATTTACATTATTAATAATTTAGACGTTCTACTTTTGAAAAACATATCTCTTCTACTTTATACTATTTTAGACATGCTATATAAAGTTTCAAATAAAAATATTTCTTCGTCATGAAAATAGTCGTGGTCCTGCATTGCGTTCTTGGTACCTTCTAGTATATATAATGAAGTGTTACCTTCCCTTGTTGCATGAGATTTGTTAGCTTTCTTGACTCCGGCCACTATAATTTATACCTTCCCTTTTTCATTAATGTAATACCCTTTTCCATTGTTTTTACCTGAAACATTACCGTGGTGTAAAAAATGGATCCGTATTTCAAAGATAACAAGAAACTAAGAACAATCATGTAATATATAAAAGTTACCATTTCGTCCATTACGAATTAAAAGGTCGAATACATGTGAGTTGAATGTGCGACCAATGTATATATTACGCAGGATAAGCATTGTCACTATCTTGAATCCATGTTGTAGCTTAGCTAATAGAGGCCCTATTCTTAATAATTTTTTTTAATAATCTATCTTCATTTTAATAAAATCTTAACCATTAAAACTCGAAACATTGAAATCTTAATGATCTAACTTCATTTTTATTAAAATTTTATATAAATAAAATTATATAGCATCAATGATTTTTGTTGGAAGTGAAATTTGAGACTCAAACATATAACATGGTGCAAGTTTTGAGGCCCCTAAAGATACGAGGTTTTTTACAATAGCACACTTTGCACACCCTTATATACAATTGTGTCCCAATCGAAGAAAAAGATTGAACAATCAAATTATATGTTGTTACTGAAAACAAATACTATATCTATTTTAACTAATAAAATGGAGTTTTCTACCTCTCTCTTCATCAATTTTTTCCAAATATATCTTCGCCTAATGTTGTAACACCTGTCCATAAAAGCTTTCTAAGTTCTTTCTTTAGATGTTGCTGTGAATGTGGGTTTCATCCCAATGTCTAATCCAATTAAATTAAAAGGTTAGTCTTCAGTTTTTTTTTTTCTTCTTAATCAAAAGGTTAATTACGTTCATTTTTTTAGAATATGCATGGACTAATTAAGGGTAACTTGAATTGGCTTTTTGTTTCGACAACAGGATTTAGATTGAAAAATATGTATGTTATTATAAGGTTGCTCTTTTAAGCTTTTTTTTAATCTTTGTTTTGTTATAACTAGCATGGTATCCGCGCGTTGCGGCTGTGGGTACCCTTAAATAAATTTTTCTGGTGAATCATGTATTTTAATTTATTATTATTTTTTTACACTAAATTTACGGATATTAAGAAATTTATATGTACTTCAACTCTTTAACTAATGACAATGTTTTTCATTATACAGTTGTGATAATAATATTTTAGTAAGCAATGTTTTTCGTCGTTCGAAATATCTATTTAATTATATAAAGCTAAGTTTTATTGGTACGTGTTAAAAAAAATCTATAAAACCGACAAATCGAGCCGACCCACTCAATCCGAAATCGCAAAAAACGATAACTAAGAAATCTAATATGAGTAAACTAGAAATCGGAAAAACCTTCTTTAATGCAGGATTGTGTTTAATTTGATTATATAATATGCTTGATAATTTGTATAAAGTCAAACTAAAAGAAAATAGACATAGCAATCTTCTACTAAAAACTAAAACTTTTAAAGACCTAATCACATTTTGCATAAAGTCAAACTAAAAGAAAATAAACATAGCAATCTGCCTTGCACGATCATTAACTATAGTAGTAGTTATGTGCATTCTTCCTCTATACGATCCTTCACAATCAGTTACGTTCATTTTTGTGTTAATCTTTTTTTGGCATCATTTATGATATGTTGTAATCCGGTAAGTGAGATTTTGTGGTTTCATTCTTTTGATTATTGGTGACTTATCAAGTGCTGCTTATTAATTTGTTAGTTGTATAAAAGCAAGGATTCTCAATTTGTTCGTTTTGTTTGTTCTTCAAAGGTGGGAATTGAATGATAGCACTTATATGGTTCTTATAAAAGCTGGTACTTCGCGTAGATCACTCATAGTATTCTTCTGGTATGTCTTTTACTAATTTTAATTCACGATTATTTAATCTTTAGATTATCCTTTAGCTATTATTTTTATTGCAACTTTATTTTGCAAACATGTTTGATGAAATGTCGTGTAGTAAAAGCGTCAACAAGTGTTTGTTGACAATAAGATATATTTTGCACTTAATTGGAGATACATGATGTTTGATTCAAAGTTGAGTATTTACTAACAACAAGGTATATTTTTTATGGGTTAAATGAGTTTAGTATGGCTATTTGAAAATCATTACTAGAGTAAAATTTTACTTTTGAAAGTTATTTCTGAGATGAGCTAAAAGCCATGTTAGCTAAAAGCCTTATACTTATATAGAATTTCTTAAGATGGGCTTATTTAGAACTTGCAATGCAAACTTCTTTGTCAAACCTTAGGCATCATACATGGATAAAGTTTTGGCAAATGTTTGCAGTAGTGTTGTTGATCATTTAGAAAAGCTTAAAGTGTATAGCAATCAGAAGTCTGTAATTTTGGCCTTTTGGGTTAGTATTAAGTTGTGACACTGATTTTGTAAGGGTTGGGTGTGTATTCAGCTGCTATACTTAATAAAATTACTTATTGTAACTTATACAAACTAAATTTTTATTCAACTTATATGAAAAAAGGATCAGGGTTAGAAGATAATTTATTCTGTCAAGGGGTAATATACATTTATAAAATGTCATAGCCTCTAATATGATTTCTTACGATTCATACTATGTTAATCAATTTTTATGAACATAATGTTATAATGGAACAACATAGCAATCTTATGTTAATTGTATTTGATGAACCCCTTTCTGTGACTTTATAGCATCTCAAAACATACAATGCCGAAAACCTTGAAAATCAAATGTGCGTGTTCGGTTGATAAGCCATCTTCTTCAAAGTAGCTTGCTTTCACATCTTTCTTATGTGACTAACTACATCATGATATGCAGTTTTCACTCGACAAGTCTTGAGCCAATGCTACTTTTATATCTTCTGAAAAAATATTAATGCAGTACCGGCCGGTTTGCTACACCTGCAAAAAAATGAAATCTATTTGCAAATAATGACATACAAATTATGCAAAGGCTTTTTGTTGCATGAAGGTGAGATACTGAGATATACCCAAATCCTATTATCCTAATCACATCTCTATCTCTTTTCTGCACTATTTATTGCTAATTTTTCATTCATTTCCTGATGTATAACAAACAATGATATTAGGAAATGATGATTTTTTAAAAAACATTATTACGTGACGAGTTGAGCAATGCATATTAGGATTTATAAAAGACATTTACTATAATGAGTTTGCTGATTACTATTTATCACTTTATATAACAATTTAACATATTCGTCATCAAGAATCTCAGTAAGCATTCCAATCTTTCGTACTGTTAATGCTAAATGAAAAGGGAATCTGTCTTTGCTTTGTTCGAATGGTTCAGAGACCATTGGATCCACTAAAGATGAATGCAATATTAGTTATTTAAGCTATGTCACCAATTCCTCAACTCTTGCTCAATGCTGCCAGCACCCTAACGGATAAAAGATTCAAACTTTGTACTTCTAATCATATATAGATAATAAAATCCAATATGTGACGTCAAAGCTAATGAAAAACTAGAAGATGTAGATGAACAATTCATTGTCATAGTTGTAGTTACTTTTTTTGCCATTTATATTTATATATACTATGTCTTATTAACTAATCAATATAGCACCTGATGGAACGGATATGTAATAACGAGGATACTTAGAACTGCACCTAAGACCAACGCTCAGTCCTTGAGAAGTAGCTGATTCTACTGTAGTAAGTATTTGAGTTTGACTGGGTGTGGTCTCTGGTCCCACACGATTCTACTGTTGTAAGTATATGGCATGGGTAATACTTATTCTCTAGACCTATGGACTCATTACTCGGATTACAGTACATGTGTCGAGTCATTACCCGCAATCAGCAGTGTCATATTTTTTTTACTCTAGGATGCATATCTCTAATCAAAGTGCAATTGCAGGTTCTGTTTTGTATCACAAGTTGTTTGTTCGGCAGTTGGAGCCTGATGGGCATATAGACAATAGACTCGAATCGAGAAATTAGTACACAGTTGGCGGTATGTACACAATAACACAATCTTTAAGCTAATTAACATAAATATGAAATGTTAGTGTTGATTATGGTAGAGGTTGTAATAGATCTACTCGCCACAAAAAGAAGTACAAGGACAGGGGAAGGGGTGATATTTGAGTTATTCCCCATATTGTATCATGGTCAAAGGTGACTATTGACTTGAAGCACATACGTTCTCTTGGTGACTTTAGGGGTTTGTTTGAAGCACATATGTACACACCATGGAAGTTTATAGCTTATCATGTTAGAGGTGTGAATTTGGGCTTCTTTTGTAACATCTTAAATTTTTTTTAAGCTAAATAGGGAATGTTTTAAATGGGTTGAAAGTCACCCAAAGTCTTTTTTCATTGTATACAATCTTTGTTGTTCTCATTAAATATTTAGACTATTATTGTTATAACTTATTATTGCTTTTGTGATTAACGCACAAATCTTCTATAACTTTTTTCTAAAAAATGGACAAAAAAGTGTTTGTGTGTCAACCTAAGCGGCCTGGCCCGTACTTATAAATGGTATGTTGACATGAACCAATTTTGACATGTTACATAGTCCTCTAAATAGGTGACTATTGAGCGAGAATAGCTCAAGCTTGGAAACTAGCCTTTGTTGAATCTTGTGAAAGGGCTTTTGCGGGAAGTCCTACTCATGAAACTTATGCACAATTCAAATCTAGAACGTCAAGCGTATAGAAACCCCTAATTATTTGAGATCATTATTTTCATGATGTTATTGTATAATAGTTAATCCCAACATAAATCTGTTTGGTCACAAACTTGGAAACATCGTTCGACGACATAGTTATGAAGCAAAGGAAGTTGAAAATGTTCCAAGTAAATGGGTTAAGTTTTACCCATTTTAATTAGTCGATTAGATTATTACCCATTTTGATAGGATGAGTTAATTTTTTACCCATTATGATTCTTGGATCGATTCTTACCCATTTGAAATAAAGGTCAAGCTTTTACCATTTTGATAATCTTGGTGAGGTTATTGCCTATTTTGATAGTTAAAGTCAACCAAACTTTTTTATTACTAAAACTTGCATATTGAGTTTAACACAACACGACATTCTTACTAAAGCGCAAACAATGAAATGAATTTGCTTTAGATTGGAACCCAATCTGAAGACAACTACAAAGACAACATTTACCAATTTAAAAAATAAAATAGACCAAATATACAAGTATAATTTCTTTATAGTATTTTGGACCTGGAACATAACAAGTATAATTTCTTTTTATTATTTTGGATATGCTAATGTCATGCCAGAAAATATGTCTATACTAATGTCATGTCCAGAAAAGATGTTTCAAGGCTTGCTTATTTCATTCAAATGTTTTAGAAATTGAGGGTTTTAATGGGTGAAAATACAGATGATTGCACAAAAAATACAAAGTTCTTACTTTTTGATGTAATTAACCCATACCATTTCAGTTCCATATCCTTTTTAATTTTTAATGTGCTTTAATATTACAGGCCTGCTTTAATTCTCCATGGTAACAGCAAAGCTGTTGTGGCAGTGCGCTTTGCCCTAAGGCCTTTGGTCTTCATGGGTTAAGCATATGTAGCTTTTTTTTTTTTTTTTTTTTTTTTTTGCCATCTTTCCATGTCTCAAACGAATAATATTACACATTTTAATCAAGCTATTCGTTTGTGTAGCTTCATCGGGTGGAAAAACGCATATCGTCGTTGGTCATCAAGTTGAAGAATGGTTATTATACAAAGAAGTCACTAAAGTTTGCGCAAAATTTGTCCTAAGTCACTAAAGTTTCAAAGTTGTCATCCAGGTTACTAAACTATAAAAAGCAAACACGTCTATAATTTCGATGATTTTACGTATATTTTTTTGATATGTTAAGTAACATAAATGTCATTTCTATACAAGTTGAGTAACGGGATGACAACTTTCATAAGTCTAGTAACCTTGATGACAATTTTCATAAGTTTAGTAACTCGAATGACAACTTTGAAACTTTAGTGACTCGGGACAAATTTCAAGAAACTTTAATGACTTCTATGTATAATAACCCTTATATGAATCGGTAATGTAACTCATGAAACTATTCCATAATGCTACCTCACATGTTCTAAGACAACCATCAAAAGTCAGGGACACTCGCTCTGGCAAGTTGGTTTGTATTTGCCACGATTTGTTTTCACACATGGCCAACTATATGTAGCTGTCTCTCGCGTTAGGAGAAAAAAAGGATTGAAGATAGTTGTTCGTGACGAAGACGGAAAATTACCACCACAAACGTGGTCTACAAAGAAGTGCTACACAATTTATGATCATACTTACATGTACATGTATCTCGCATTGGTAGAAATAAAGGATTGAAGATGTTTATTTTCTTTTCAGGATTTTTTTAACTATTGTGTTTCATATAATGTATGTTTGATTATTACTAACTGTATACTTTACGTTCATTTATCCAGAAGTGGCTCTTTATAACTTATAACTTCATAATACACATTGTCATTTACTACTTTTTTTGACGTTCTTTAAAAATACCCGTAAATTTTACGGGTCTTTTAGCTAGTTTTACATATAACTATTAAACATGTATAACATTAGTTTATATTATAGCGTCTTCATGTGCTAGACCATATTTAATAAATTTGGTTGCATTCGTCTTACAACAACGGTTAAAGCATATACTAGCTTGTATCACTTTTTATTACTGTAAAGAAGAAGAGTTAGCTTTCATCCCACATCGATAATTGAGAAGAAAATGTGTTGCTTTATATCTTGAGGTATGCACTAGTTATTCAAGTTGAGTTTGGTGTATCATGTTCCTCGTGGAAGATAATGCTTAGATGATACATGGTGTCATTAAGTATCTCCTTCATGACGGATTTGTACACATTGCTAACTTTTTGTATTTAGTTTGGTTTTTTGGTCTATAACTTTTTCATTGTTAAAGATTTGTAATTTGCTACCTTTTTATATTCTCTTTTGTTTTTATTCAAAGAAAGAAAATTTTGCAAAGAAATAAGATAAAGAGGTAAGGAATCGATTTGAAATTCTTCGGAGAGAAAATAATTATTTTTTTGACTCACGATGTTAATAAGGGTTGTCACTCCTAGAGCCCATTAAACCTTGACCAATGACGCACAACGTGAAAAGAACACATTAATTAGATGACCTTTGCTGCCTCAAAACTACAAGCTTGTTAAACACCTTTCCCTCAAGGGGTGTTTACTTGTATATAGGTGTTTACCTCCAACCGAGTCTGCCTAGACGATGATGCCACCTAAACGGAAGAACTACTAAGTTATTGAACAAGATGCTTGAAAGTTATTTTTAATTTTTGAATAGTGTTTTGGCAAATTGTATAATGTATAGGCAGAAGATCGAGCAACTGTACCCCATAGATCTACTTAGAAAACATGTCATTGCTTTAGTGCAAAATGCAAAAAGACCACTATGTGTTGTATAAAACCAATGATAGATGTTAATAATGGGTCAGTGAAAAAGCTAGGCGCTAATATGGGTGTGTAGCGATGTGAAGGGAAACTCATCCCAAGAACAATTGCAATGTCAAGGTCAGATGCTCGGACAACAATTCCTTTTCTCTGGAACACGACCTGCCTCATTCACTACCGGAAATAATACCATTTCTACTATTTCTTGGTCGGTAAAGGATATTGGTTGCCACAAATTATTCAAACAAACACCTTCTTTTACAGTCTTTTCAAAATGACCCAAACATTACACGAAGCCATCTTGTAGTTCCGATGTACACTAAAATACAAGGACTAAAACTCGAGACAACAATGGTAGACTGGGATTGTGTTATTATACACAAAAAACTTTCAATAAATTTAGTTGTATATGAATCATTCTATGGCAATTTATATGAATCATTATATGGACTATATTATGGCATCTTCATGTGCTAGACCATCTTTGATAATTTTTGTTTTATTCGCCTTACAACAACGGATAAAGAAGAATACCAAGCTTTTGTCCCACATTGAAAATTGAGAAGACAATGTGTTGCATTATATTTTGAGGTATGCACTATTTATTCAAGTTGAGTTTTGTCTTTTATGTTACTCGTGGGATGTATAGCTCGATTATATATTTATTAAGCTGATATATCTCACAAATAATCTTTACACATTGCTAACTTTTTGTTTTTTCGCCTCTCATTTTTTCTTCGTAAAAGATTCGTAATTTGCTAACTTTTGATATTCTCTTTCGTTTTTATCAAAGAAAAGAAGATTTTGCAAAGAAATGTGATAGAGAGGTACGGCATCGATTTGAAATTCTTGGGAGTGAAAACATATTACTTTCTTGATTCACAATATTAAAAGGCATATGTACGCAAGATAAGGTTGTCTGCTAACAATAAGCATGTAAAATATGAAAGTTACCATTTCTTCCATTTCTAATTGAAAAGTCGAATACAGGTGAGTTGAACGTGCAATCAACGTATATATTACGGAGGAGAAGTGTTGTCGCTATCCGAAATCTCCATGTTGTAGCTGAGAGCTAATTAACTACTATTAAACACGTATGGCATTAAATTATCTGAATAATCCTATGGACTATATTATGGCGTCTTCATGTGCTAGACTATCTTTAATAAATTTGATTGTATTTGCCTTACAATAACGGTTAATGCATATACTAGCTTATATCATTTTTTTATTAAAGAAGAAGAGTTACTCTAGCTTTTATCCCACATCATTACTTTATATAGTGAGGTATGTACTAATTATTCAAGTTAATTTGGTGTATTATATATTCCTCGTGGTATTAAATGTTTGTTGATAGATTTACCGACAAGAGTTCATATCTCGAAGAATTTGTACACCAAGTTGATTTTTATTTTCATTTTTTTGTTGTAAAAGATTTGTAACCATTTTTTGTTGTAAAAGATTTGTAACATTTGCTAACTTTTTATCCTCTCTTTCACTTTTATTGAAAGAAAGAAGATTTGCATAGAAAGGTGATAAAGAGGGAAGACACTAATTTGAAATTCTTGGGAGTAAAAATAAAAATAGTTTGATTCACAACGTTAAAAGGCATATGATCGGGCTTTGGCTTGCTACTTTTTTCATAAATGTAATACCCTTTTCCCTAGTTTTTACCTGAAACATGAGGGTTGTGTAAAAAAACAGATCCGTTTTCAAAGGATAACAAGAAACTAACAATAAGTAATATTCGTCCATTTCTAATTAAAAGGTAAAATATATGTGAGTTGAATGTACGGTCAACGTTTATATAGCGCTGAATAAGGGTTGTCGTTATCCCGAATCCATGTTGTGGTTGAGTTTACAGAAGGCTTATCCAAAGGCTTATGTAATAACTAAACACAACGATCAAAGATATATATTACCAACCATTAAAACTCAAAACATAGTATGTCAATGATGCAACTTCATTTTAAATAAAATTATGCAAATATATAAGGTGGTGTTAGTTTATAGGCCCCTAAAATATGATGCTCTGGATAATACCACACCATCAAGTACTATTTAATATGCATGACACTAGTTTATATGAATCATTCTAGTAACTATATTATGCCGTCTTCATGTGCTAGACCTACTTCAATAAATTTGGTTGTATTTGCTTTACAACAACGGGAGCATCTATCCCACATCGATAAATGAGGAGAAAATATGTTACTTTATATAGTCAGGTATGCGATATTTAAACAAGTTGAGTTTGGTCTATCATGTTACTTATGGTTTCTATAACCCAGATAATAAATGTTAAATTTTGGTGTATCAATCTGTGGGAAACATATCATTCTATCAATTCCTAATGGCTTTCAAGTTATGTTATGGACAAAGAATAAAAGGTTTAAAGTTCCAAGAAGCTTGTTTCTGCTGATGCTTTCTCATTTCTGCGATGAGTCATTTATAGCCGTTAGAGTTTGGTCTATCATGTTACTTATGGTTTCTATAACCCAGATAATAAATGTTAAATTTTGGTGTATCAATCTGTGGGAAACATATCATTCTATCAATTCCTAATGGCTTTCAAGTTATGTTATGGACAAAGAATAAAAGGTTTAAAGTTCCAAGAAGCTTGTTTCTGCTGATGCTTTCTCATTTCTGCTGATGAGTCATTTATAGCCGTTAGAGGGGTCTTAGTGTAACTTAATCTCCTATTTAATAAGTCTCTTAATCTAGGGTTATACACACTTGAGTGTGCAGTCTTTTGTATCACTCTCTACTCTTCTTTCGATCATTTCATTAATCTTGTCTTGTCTTTACATTTACATGATTATTGTCTCATTGACATTAATCTAATCTTGTAACATTTGGATACTTGTAAACTTAATCTAAGTCGACTATTCTTCGCTTAGATCCGAATAAAGGTTCTATTGTTCATATTGTGTTGCCTATACTTTCGTACATGGTATTAGAGATTCGTGCTCATTGATTCTCTTGACAACAAATTGGTGGTTTGGGGTTATTACTCGACGTAATCACTTGGTTATCTTCCACTTACAATTTGCCCTAGACTAAGTGAATCTAGGGTAATTGTGATCCGCTCTTCCATTGCATATTTCTCTCGTAAGTC
The DNA here is from genome assembly GCA_022545495.1 of Chrysanthemum lavandulifolium. NCBI lineage: Eukaryota > Viridiplantae > Streptophyta > Magnoliopsida > Asterales > Asteraceae > Chrysanthemum > Chrysanthemum lavandulifolium. The sequence goes on from CM040238.1 coordinate 268,705,221, forward strand.
TAAGTCTTATCTTCTTCAAACATACAAGATGCTTAAGTTTTGTGGGTGCAAACGGGTAGACTAACATCTTGATCGCCACCTCGAGTGGTATGAATACCTGCTACGGTTTACCCTAGTCCATGTGCTTGGTGCTTGTTGTTTCTTAAAATTCTAAGTCTTATTTATCTGTCTATTTGGTTTTATTATTATCTCTGTCTGTGACTCTTTATCTGTTTTATTATATCTGTCTGTCTTATTGCTTGAATTATGGCTATTAGTGATGATAATATTGGTGGCTCTTCCATTGAGAAAAGCTTATCCTTTGGTGATGCTTTGTATTTACACTCTAACAATACTAATGGTACTCCCATTATTTCTATTAAACTCACTGGAACTGAAAATTATAAAATATGGAATATGGCCATGACTTTTGCTTTAAGGAACCATAATAAGTTAGGGTTTATTGATGGTACTTGCATAAGAGATGATTCGAACCCTAGTCTTGCTAATAAATGGGATACTTGTAACTCGTTGTGGTTACTTGGATTCTTAATTCTCTCGATACGAACTATTTCTTTGGTGCTATATATGCTAAACCGCTTATGAAATGTGGAATGATCTTAAAGATACCTATGATAAGGTTGATGGTTCAACTATCTTTAATTTGCATAAAATATAAACTCTCTTAGTCAAAGTGGGTCCTCTCTGCGATTACTATAACAACCTTAACTCTTTATGGAAACAATTTGATTGTATGATCGACTTGCCTCCCGCACTTGTGAGGTCGCAAAACATTTTGAAAAACATAATCGCCTAATCAAGTTAATGCAATTTCTTATGGGTCTTGATGACTCCTACGTCCCTATCGAAGCAATATTTTAACCGAGATCCTTTACCTAATGTCAAACTGCTTTCTCTGTTGTCTCGGAGAAGAATCTCACGAAATGTTTCATCCGGGAATAGCTCGCTAAACCCAATGCTACGACCTTTCTTTGCAAAAAGGTCGATGGTGGAAATTTTTTGATAAAAAGGTTTTAACAACAAAGGCTCTGGTTTTAATAATGGTAACACTCAAATAGCGAGAGGACCAAACATGAATCTCAAATGTACTAATTGCAAAAACACGGTCACACTTGTTGATAGATGTTATGATCTTGTTGGTTATCTTCTTGGATATGTTAAAAGGAATTTTAATGGTAAACCTTTCAAGATAACAATGTTTCATGAAACTAATCATGTCACCGATAATAGTGCTAGCAACTCTCTGCTTCCTTGTCTAATGAACAACTCTCCGGACTTATGAGTCTTCTCAATGACAACAATGTGTCATCCGCTAATGCCAACTTAGCGGTAAAAATTTTCGGGAACCTTCTTTAATGGCGATGTCAAGTTTAATGTAAACTTTAACAAAATTTTTAACAACAACACAAAATATTTATCTGGAAACATCGGTCTTGGTTGGATTGTTGACTACGGTGCAAATCAAACACATGACGTGTCGAAAACTTTTAATCAATGTTGTTAACATTTCAAATCTTGGCCTAACTGTTGGACATCCCAACGATGCGAGGCCTTAATTACTAAAATTGGTGATTTAAAGGTCAATAATGACCTAACTCTTTTGATGTACTTGTTGTTCCCGAGTACAATGTTAGTCTGTTGTCTGTTCATAAAATTGCTAGAGACAATAAGATGTTTGTTGGGTTTAATGAATCTAATTGCTATATCTGATTTACATCAAAAAGGATTGTGGGATTGGTAAACAATACAATGGGTTATATATGTTTGATATTGATTCTACATGTAAGATTATTTCTAATAACCGCATATCTGTTTGTCATGTTTCTAAAATCTTTGGCATCAAAGACTTGGTCATCCTTCGACCAAGTCCTACACATACTTAAACCCACTCTTAAATTTGATAGTTCATCCAAAGCGATCATCTCTGTGATACTTGTAATAAAGCTAAACAAACCGTGGAACCATTCCTCTAAGTGAACATAAATCAACTAAAATTGGTCAACTTGTCCACCTTGATGTATGGGGACCATATAAAGTCACTAGAGATGGTTACAAATATTTTTAACGTTGTTGATGACTATTCCGTGGCGGTGTGGGTTTATATGCTTAAGGGAAGGATGATGTTTATGTTTCCATTGTTAACTTTAGTCATATGCTATCAAATCAATTTGAACACAATGTCAAGATTTTTAGAAGTGATAATGGGATGAATTTGTCAATAATAAACTTCAACATTTTTCCATGAAAAGGAATTTTACATCAAACCTCTTGTGTTTATACACCACAACAAAATGGTATTTGAGAAAGGAAACATAGGCATCTCCTTAATGTAGCTAGATCCCTTATGTTTGTGGGAATTACCTCTAAATCTTTGGTGCGAATGTGTTCTAATCACGCCTATGTCATAAACAGTTACCTCTTGAGCCTGTCTGCAAGTCCCCTTCTTCCTTGTGTATGGGCATGACCCTTCACTCTCTCTCCTTAGAGTCTTTGGTCGCTTATGCTATGCCACCATTCTTAACATCTCGATAAATTTGGTAGTAGGTCCGAAAAAGTGTCCTTATTGGTTACTCAAATGAGAAGAAAGGCTATAAACTCTTGAGCCTAGAAACAAAAAATATCTTTTACTCCGGAGATGTCAAATTTTATGAAACTGTTTTTCCTTCAAATGAAAAATACTTTGTCAAAACCTTTTGTTGAAACTTTTGTACCAAAAGATTTAAACCACAAAAATTTCTTTGACTCACAAATAAGTCCCAATGATGAAGGAGAATGACATCCTATGATGATGGCACGATGATAAATCATCCTACTAGGATTGACGAACCGGTTGCAACATCTATAGATGATAATACACACCACGAGGGCACCATATCACATGAATCACATCCTGCTAATGCATCTTCTAATTCTACTTGATACAACACCGATTCTGCTGAACAAGAAAGAGGCTTGCCACCACTATCGCTAGAAGGTCAACCGAGTCTCTAAGTTGCCCAAGAATCTTAACGACTTTATTGTAGAAGGAAAAGTCAAATATGGTGTTGAAAAGGTTGTTAATTACTCTAATCTTAACAAAGATAATTATCGCTTTGCATCTAGTCTTAATAAAAGTATTGAACCCACATATGAAGAAGCTATCCTTGATAGTAATTGGGTTGATGCTATGAACTCGAAATTGAGGCCTTAAATGAAAACCATGCTTGGGATATAACTGATCTACCTCCTAATAGAACTCCTATTGGCTACAAATGGATCTTTAAAATCAAATATAAAGCCAATGGTGAAGTTGACAGATATAAGGCTAGATTAGTTATTAAAGGTTATAACCAAAGGGAAGGAATAGACTATGATGAAACTTTTTCTCCTGTTGTGAAAATGTCTACTGTTAGATGTCTTATTGCCTTAGATGTAAAAAACAAATGGCCTCTTTTTCAACTTGATGTTAACAATGCTTTCTTATATGGAGATCTTGATGAGGATATCTATATGACCATCCCCAAGGGTTACGTAATGAGAACAATAAAAATAAAGTTTGTAAACTTGTCAAGTCTCTATATGGCCTAAAACAAGCTCCCGTGAAATGGAATGAAAAACTTGTCGTTGTTTTAAAAGAAAATAACTTTGTTCAATCATTAATGATCACTCTTTGTTCACCAAAAGAGAATAACAAGTTTATTGCTCGCTTGTTTATGTGGATGATATTGTTCTTCTGAAACTGCATTGATGAGATAAACCTATTCAAAGAGTTTCTAAAATCAAAATTTCATATTAAAGACTTGGGAAACCTAAAATACTTTCTTGGCATTGAGGTTCTAAAAGCGGGAATGACATTTGTCTCTCCCAAAGAAAATATTGTCTTGAACTATGTGGACGTATGGTCCGGACTGGGCCAGGAATGGGTCAGGCCCGACATCAGCGGCCCACTCTACAACTAAACCCTAATCCATGCCTATATATACATGACAGGTTATTTCTAACCCCTAGGATAGATTGGCTACATCACGCCGATACTAACTTGACCGTCGGAGGTGGACCTCGGGGCTACGGCCTCGGGTCCACTCCTAACGGGTTCTCTTTGTTGACAGGTCTACTAGGGCTCGAGAAGACGACTAATGGCCAAGGAGAGTCGTTGAATCCAGTCCGCGCCAGATTATGCTTCAACAAGTTGGCGCCATCCGTGGGACCACGAATTAAAAGCACTACGTACCGCTTGCTCTATTCAAGGTTGCTGGGACCACGAATCAATTCCTAAAGTGGGTATATTAATTTAATATCACTTTAAAAACCATTGCACATCTGCATAACGAGTTCGATTAATATTTGACATGTATTTTATTTGCAATATACAAAAGCACGCCTTCTTAAGATGTTGATGATGGACACAATCTACGCTTTGCATGTAAACCTATTTATGGTCAAATATCACGTGGAATAAAATATCACATTAATTGTATATTCTCGTTAAATCATATATTTTAACATATGATTTGCTACAACAGATATTTTAATATAATAAACCATATCTTCACTTAAAATATTATTCTTTAATTAAGTGTTGAGATTTAATATATTCTTTGATTTGGCTAAATGCTACAACATGATAAATCGCCCGCATGATCGGACCTATTTTAAAACATCCGCACGATCGGACCTCTTTATATTTTAGTCCGCACGATCGGACCTAAGCAAAAATCCGCACGATCGGAGCTATTTTATTTTTAGCCGCGAATTAATTCGCAGAGATCTGCTTATTTCTTATTTATTTCTTATAACAACTTGCAAATATCAATAAAACGTCGTAGGTTTCTAGCTAACTCCGACACTTTTAATTTATTATTTCCATATCTCGTATGTCTTAACAATTTTTATTTCTTGCCTACGTGGCGTGCATGCACTCAAATAAACCCACGATGGTAAAAGGATAAGTTAACATACTAAACAACTTGTTGAGTAAGAGGGTTGCAAACCCATCAACACCGGATCACGTATCCTTGTTAAACACCTTGTTCTCGAGACGTTGGAATAAGTTTTGTGCGCATCCCACGACGGGTGCGCAACATCGCATATGGTGCACGTTTAACAACTTTGGAACCAAGACACTTGATTCCTTAAATGATATTTACAGTACGCTGCATATCATCACATACACGAGTATGACCAAACACAAAAACAATTAATTATTTCGCTTGAGACGCATCCCACGATGGGTGCGCATCGCCACTTTTATTATATGCTATGTCCTATATATTATTTATGCTATGCTAATATATTATTCATGCTATGTGTTGTTTATTGTTTCACTTCATTAGGTTTTATATGTTGCGATTCGCGGCATATACTTTTAATCTTGCATTCAAGATTTTTCGCAGATTAAATAAGTTTAATACTCCTACGAGTAGCACCATCAAACTTGGGGCTACCAGTATATGCTACCACTGTTTCCGTCACGCACACGATATTATTTGGAAGCGGTACAAAGACGGATTGAAATATTCGCACCATCTTGCCGCAGGGAGACGTCCTTTGTTGGTCGTAAAGACGGATGTAATGCTGCGCGAAGCACGCCTTCGTCACACCTCTTTGTCGCGACAATACACAGCACTCGCATCAAGCACGCCTTATGTCGCACCTCTTTGTCGCAAGACAACAAATTCTCGCCATCAAGCACGTCTTCGTCGCACCTCTTTGTCGCGCGACAATACAGACGCCATGGAAGCACGCCTTCGTCGCACCTCTTTGTCGCGACAACGCGCACCGCCATCAAGCACGTCTTCGTCGCACCTCTTTGTCGCAAGACAACAAGCACTCGCCATCAAGCACGCTTTACGTCGCACCTCTTTGTCGCCAAGACAACGCGCACCGCCGCATGCGCGCCTGTTGCACCCCTTTGTCGCGCGACAGCGCAAGACTTCGCCATGTACATCGCTTCGTCGCACCATGCTTCGCGCCGCCATCGGTACAAAAGGTACGCCTCACCCAGATGCAACATACGGGTTCCACTTTCACCCACGCTGCCATCGGAACTTAAGTTTAGCATAACATAGTCATGCGCTATCTCATACTAAACTTGGGGGCTTGTGGACGATGGTCCGGACCGGGCCAGAATGGGTCAGCCCAGCATCGCCGCCCACTCTACACCTAAACCCTAATCCATGCCTATATATACATGACAAAGTTATTTCTAACCATAAGATATATTGGCTACATCACGCCGACACTAACTTGACCGTCGGAGGCGGACCCCGGCTACGGCCTCGGTCCACTCCTAACGGGTTCTCTTTGTTGATGTGTCTACTAGGGCTCGAGAAGGCGACTAACGGCCAAGGAGAGTCGTTGAATCATCCGCTAGATTATGCTTCAACAAACTCCTCAAGGAATTTGGCCTTCTTGGGTTCAAACTCGTGTCCACCCTATGGAACCCAACTCGTTCTTCCATACATTCCCACCGCCGATGATCCCTTACTTGACAACATCACCGGTTATCGGGTTACTTGGGAAACTTATCTATCTACCCATACAAGACCGACATCTCATACTCGGCTCATTGTCCGGCACAATATATGCATTCTCCCTTGAAATCTCATCCGGATTGTGCCCTCAATGTCCCGAGATATCTAAAAGGAGCTCCGTGAAAGGTCTAAGGCACAATTTCAAAGAACTCGAAAATCATCTTGAAGGTTATAGTGATGCCGATTGGGCCAAATGCAAGAAAACCGTAAAATCTGCTGTGGTATTGTGTCTTCTTTAATGATTATCGATCTCATGGAAAAGTAAAAACAAAACACTCTTTCAAAATCTTCCACGTAGCGAGTATAGATCTATGTCTCTGCTGCTCGTGAAATCGCTTTGATTCAAAAATCTTAAAGGATCTAAAAGTTGATATTAATCTCCCGTTAATCTTTTCTCGTGATAACAAATCGCTTTACAACTTGTCGTCAACCCCTGCTTTCCATGAAAGATCAAAACACTTTGAAACCGATGTTCACTTCATCGGGGAAAAATTTGCTAGAGGTGTTATTAGTGCAAAAGATTGGCTCTTCAAACCATACACGACATACTCACTAAAACCTCCCTGTCTATCAAAGATAAATTTTGTGTGAAAATTGATATTGTTTGATATGTTTGCCCAATGATTAAGGGGAATGTTAAATTTTGGTGTATCAATCTGTGGAAAACATATCATTCTATCAATTCCTAATGGCTTTCAAGTTATGTTCATTGCGAGATTCTACTGGGGTTAATCATGGACAAAGAATAAAAGGTTTAAAGTTCCAAGAAGCTCGTTTCACGATGCTTTCTCATTTCACGATGAGTCATTTATAGCCGTTAGAGGGTCTTAGTGTAACTTAATATCCCATTTAATAAGTCCCTTAATCTAGGGTTATACACACTGAGTGTGCAGTCTTTTGTATCACTCTCTACTCTTTTTCGATCATTTCATTGATCTTGTCTTGTCTTTACATTTACATGATTATTCTCTCATTGACATTAATCTAATCTTGTAACATTTGGATACTATTGTAAACTTAATCTGTCGACTATTGTCGCTTAGATCCGAATAAAGGTTCTATTGTTCATATTGTGTTGCCGATACTTTCGACAATAAACTTATCCGGTTATATATATCCCAAGTAATATGTACACGTTGCTAACCTTTTGTATTCATTTTAGTTTTTTCATTGTAAAAGATTAAGTAATTTGCTACCTTTTTTGTTTTTCGTCTCTCATTTTCATTGTAAACGATTCGTAATTTGCTAACTTTTTATATTATCTTTCTTTTTATCAAATCAAAGAAGATTTTGCAAAGAAAGGTGATAAAGAGGGAAGACATTGATCCGAAATTCTTGGGAGTGAAAATAAAAATGTTGTTTGATTCACAATGTCAAAGGCATATTTATGTGGGATAAGGGTTGTCGCTATCCCGGAACCCATTAAACCTCCACCAATGACAACAACTTCCTAGCCATCGGCTTCATCCAATATCGAACGTTAGGCACCAAAGAACGAAAACTAATTTGAGCATGAAGAATATAATTAGATAACATATAAGTTATATGCGCTTTATCGAGAATGTTACCTTTGAGGTTGTAACGTTGTGAAAAACAAATTAAGATGACCTTTCGAATATTATCGAGTATGTGAGATCGTTACCTTTGAGGTTGCATGTCGTACAAAATAAATAAATAAATAAATAAATAAATAAATAAAAATAAAAAAAAACACACACATGGCGATGACCTTTTGTCGCCTCGGAAACTACAAGGTTGTAAAAACCTTGGCCTCTGAGGAATATAAATCTTGTATACAATTCTAATGTTATACCAAATCACTTATCTAAGAATAATTTACCTTTAACGGGTCAAAAGAGGTAAAGTAAAAAATATTTTGTAAGTAGACGGATGAAAGGCGTTTAAAGTGTCTCTTGAATGCACTGCATTTACTCAATCATTTAAAATAATATAAGATATCCTTTTATGACCCGTTACCCAACCCGCCCATTTTGCCATACCTTTCCAACACCAAGATGTCCTCCGTCCACAATGCCTTCTTCAACTATATCAAGACATGCTTGGTGGAGTGGCCCATTTTCTATAAACTTCAATCTCACAACCTCAATTATCTGTTGTGCTTCAGATTGGGAACCAATTTTGTCTATTCTGTCAAGGGACATGACCATGGTTTGGCTCTTTTCCATCTTGAGATAGTATCGTTGTTCCGCTTATGTCACACAAGAAACCTTATCCTATAAGTATGAGTAGTAGTGTTGCACCTATAGATTACCATTACATATGAGGAGAGACCTAGATTAACATTCCAGTACAGTAGTAGGTTTTAGGATACACAGTTTGAAAGTAATACTTGAAACTCGAAAAATTAGTATCAGTCAGTCTCCAAAATCTCTATAAGCAATATTTACACAAACAAAATCTCAACAAATCTTAACTTTAACTACTGGATTCTATTAGCCGAAAACAAATCTGACCAAATTTGAAGTGCTACCTTCCCTTGTGGCATGATATTTGCTAGCTTTCTTGACTCCTCTATAACAGGTAGCACCATTGATCAGGCTTTGGTTTGCTACATTTTTGATAGATGCGATACCCTTTTCTATTGTTTTATTAGATGATAATAGACCCAATCCTCACGCTATCACTCTAACCGATCCTTCTACTGCTTCCGCACGCTTTTTCTTTGTTTTGTTTCTCGACCAAAATGTGTTGTTGAGCTGTGTTTGTCGTCCAAGTGTGTTGTCGACCTCGTTTATTAACTGTTATTCAACTTATTAAACCCCAACTATTAGTCGACCAATAAACCTTAATCAGTTTTATTCGATCCTTCATCAGTATTTTTGTACTCCACCTGTTGGTCTACTAGTTTCTTGCCCAAAATTTTATTTTATTAGTTTGTTCTCCACGTATCCACAACTTTTATTATCCAAGTCTTGTCCTAACTATTTTTTATTCGATCCATAATCAGTTTTTTGTACTCCACGTGTTGGTCTACTATATATTTTGTTACCCAAGTTTTCATATTATCAGTTTGTTGACCCTTTTATTATCCAAGTTTTGTCGACCAGTTTTGTCGACCAATTTATTATCCGAGTTTATCTTTGATTAGTTTTTTCTTTAATTGTTTCTCGTTTGTCGATCTCGAGTTGTCGAACGTGTTTCTGTTTGTCGATCTTTGTGTTGTCGACCTTTTATTTTATTTTCGTTTATCAAGTTTGTCGACCAAGGTGTCAACTGTTTCAATTTTTTTTTTAGTTCGTTTATCAAGTTTGTGACTAAGGTTGTCGAATGTTTGAATTGTTTGCCGACCTAGAGTTGTCGGCGTTGTCCTCGTTTGTCGACCGTCTATTGTTTCTTGTTTCTCAATCCCTCACAACTACTAAATCTCAACATATTTATTGTCGCATTAATTTCCCAGCCGACATTACTATCAACGATGTTGCAATTGTGGTGAGACATTAGCATATTATTCATCTTCTTGGAGATCGTGCATACATATTAGACAAAGGAAGGAATTTTGAAGCTACTCATCATAGAGGTCTGCGATTGTGATGTTTTTTTTTTTTTTTTTTTTTTTTTTTTTTTAAAATAGGGATACTTTGGGTTATCCTGTTTATTTTGATTTTTTTTTATTTTGCTTTCTTAGTTTACTTCCCAATTCGAGCTTCGCGATTTCGCCGCCGAATCATGGGGAGTATTAGATGATAATAAAGCCCAAGCCCGGTATGTGGATTGGGTCTATTAGGGTTTCATTATGTAATGCTCTATATATATCGTATCAATAAAACATATTACCTATGGGTTTCAATGTAAACATACAATCTTACAGTTTTACCTGAAACATGAGGGTGGTGTAAACAATGGATCCGTTTATGAATACATGTGAGTTGAATATTACGCACGATATATAAGGGTTGTCGCTATCTCGAAACCATGCTCTAGCTGAGCTAATAGAGGCCCTAGCAAAAGCTCATGATCTAACTTCATATTTAATAAATTTTTCATTGATAAAATTATATAACATCAACAATTTTTGTTGGAAGTAAATTTGAGAGTCAAATATACAACGTGGTGTAATTTTTGAGGCCCCTAAACATATGAGGCTATGTATAATAGCACAGCTTGCGTACCATCATATATGGTTGTGGCACAAACGAATAAAGAGCTTGAACTATCGAATTATATATACATGTATGCCAATAATTTATATGAATCATTCAATGGACAATATTATGGCATCTTCGTGTGCTAGACCATCTTTAATAAATTTAGTTGTATTTGCCTTACAACAACGGTTAATGCGTATACTAGCAGTTACAGTAGCTTTTATCCCACATCGAAAAATGAGAAGAAAATATGTTACTTTGTATAGTAAGGTATGTACTAATAATTCAAGTTGAGTTTGATGTATTATGTTCTTCGTGGAATATATCATTCACATGTTGAAGTATCATGCGAGCGTAAGCTTCCTCGACTAATTTGTAAAATTTCCTAACTTTTTTTGTTCATATTTGTTTTAACGCCACTCACTTTTCGTTGTAAAAATTTGTAACATTTGCTACCTTTTAAATTCATTTTGTTTTTCGTCTCTCACTTTTCATTGTAAAAGATTTGTAACATTTGCAAAGTTTTATATTCTCTTTTGCTCTTATCAACAAAAAGAAAATTTTGTAAAGAAATGTGATAAAGAGGAAGACCTTGATTTGAAATTCTTGGAAGTGAAAAAAAATGTTTGATTAACAATATCAAAACGCATATTTAAGCGGGACAAGGGTTGTCGCCATCCCATAGCCCATAGAACCTTCACTAACGACAACACGTTTCTTGATAGCCGCCGGCTTCAATACAATATCTCGTAACGCTTGGCACCTGCTAGTAACGAAAACTAAACTAAGTTGAGCATGAAGAATATTGTAGGACCGATAATACTAAAGATTTATGTGGTTCGGGGTCTGGGAAGCTCAAAGAATAAGAAAGACATGGTTATTGTATTAGATAGAAAAGGAGAAGATGTGTGTGTTTCTAGAGAGAAGAAGAAGAAACCACACACACTTCTTTACAAAATGTGAACTTCCTACCCTCCTAGTTGGGACTAGGAGGGTATTTATACATAGCAAAGCCTAACTTAGCACTATTGACTAAACTAGTCCTGTGAATGAGTAAAGAAGAAACTAATGCAATTCCGTGAATGACTTCACTTTAGCGAGGCTAACAATCTCTCCCAAGTGATGTCATACGGGAGTTGCTTACAATGTTTCCTACAAGCAAAATTGAATACAAAACATAAGCGCAATGACCCAAGAGTGTCTTCACGGTCTTGAACTTCATGAATCTTCTCACCGCCATCTATTTACTTGCGGAAGAACAATGCGAGCAAATCTAATTAAGGATAAAATATGACCTTTTGCTCTCCCCAATTAGTGCTCTCCCCAAACCGACAACCTTTCGATGAATTTCCGAATTCAAGAAGTCTTTTGATAATTAAATTAGAACCGTCTTTAGTCTTCTAACACGCAATGAAAATGTAGAAGACTTGTCGACTCGACCTTCTTCAAGATTGTTTATTCGGGGAATAAGATATCAACATCTTCATCTCACCAAATGCATTCCGCTTATCTTTCATATATCAAATCACCCATAATGTACACATTTCTCTCCCCGATGGTTACGATTTATCGAATCGGCATACATTAGTGTACATGAAGCATTAATCGGAAGCATTCTATCATAAATCAAATCACCGTGAGAAGATGTCGATGAACAATACCATTTGAAATTGTCTAACTCATTTCAACCCCTCAGATCAAAATTCAACGGTTGTCCGTAGTAACCACATATGAAGATAACCCAATATGACGAACTTGAGAATGAAGTCAAATCTCCTGATCGATTACTTAAGCTTGTACTATCCTTGTGAAAAAGAACGGTGTACCCAATGTACAAAACCTCTTGGCGTATCCTCAACTACGTGAGACACCGAAGTGATAACTACTTTGTGGGTTAAGAGAGAAAGAATCACAAAAGTAACTAGATAGCAAGTCTTCATCACACTCAACATATTTGCCCAGACAAGTCATCTTCGCGTAAGGGAAGAAAGAAAGAAGACGAAATAAGTAAACTCGCCCGTCAAACGTCACTTCACACCCAAATAAATAATAAAGAGTCATCTTCGTGGTCACACTTCAAATTCATCGAAACCTTTAGCCGTGAACGTATCCTCCGTGAAAATTTATACCATACCAAAATTACCATTCATACGCAATATATCAAACAGTTATCCAAAATTTTGTATACACAAAAATTCATTAACCATTTTGTGAGGATATTATTGCGTTTGAAAAGATCAATATCCATCACAAGCCCATTACAAAATTACTCTTTCAGTCCATGTCCAAGGCCCACGTTAAGTATAACCGGTTATATAAAATCTACCATTTAACCTAAACTCAGTAATACCTAACACACACTTATCAATATATCCGCCAACCACCTAACTTTTTCTCTCACAAATCTCAATCTCATCTAATCCATCTCAAATCCTCAAATAACCATCATCAATATCCTGCAACTATCACACTCGAAATCATTAACTCATTCTAATCAAACCCAAAGACACCTTGATACGCATTATGATACTTCAATTCATCTCCAATCGAATCAAGGTAGCGGCAGAAATGGCTTCAAGATCCTTTAAGAAGGGGGTCTCGGGTAGGTTTAATGATATGTTGTTTCGTTTTTATAAATGTTTTTGATGTTAAACGAGTCTTAGAAAAGATATAACATACTTGTTATAATCTTTCTTGAAAGATTCGGATATTATCACAGATCCGTGAGGATGATGAGTCAATTGTAACAATCTATAAAGGTTGCAAAAATTGAGTCGAAACTGAGATTTATCAAATGAATTTCCTTTTTGAGTCTTGATAGAGATGGGGAGTGATGTGAGGGTTCTTGGAGTGAGTCTAGGTCTAGGATTAGTTGGGTTTGGTTTTCGTTGACTCGGACTGATGATGTTATGGCTGAGGTCGATAAATGGTATATGGTAAATGTGGTCTTGGTTTTACGCATAGCCTGTTGTTGTTTTTTTTCAGTTCTAGCTCAAAACAAAAATGGTACGCGTAACATTTTCATTAACTTTATGCGTAGCATCTTAGTCCTTATGTGTAAAACATGGTCAAGGTCCTTATGCGTAGCCTTACGCGTAACCATATGCGTAGGCCATAGGCGTAAGCCAAGGCTTAAGCGTAAACGCATACACGTAGACCATTCCTTACGCGTAACTTCACATCTACGCGTAACAACTCTGTAGATTCTCCTTAGGCGTAGAAAACTAGGGTTTTGACCCAGTTGACTTTTTTCCGGCGAGTTTTTCCGACCACTTTTTCCGTTCAGTCTTCAAGAATACCCAGAAAAGCATAAAAGATGTTTCCTTTTCTCTGTTTGACCACGAAACTGACGGTTGACCATATGGTATTTCACGGTTTGGTGCAAAAAAAAAAAGTCACATAATTTACCATTGTTTGGACCATCAAAAGTGGACACACAAACAGATGTACATCAATGAATACCCAATAGACTTTTTGAATATGACCAAATAAGGATACTCATAAAGTTTCAAAACTGTTTTACTGAAAATATACGGAAAAAATTTTCCGGATCTAAAAATATGGGTAAAAGCACCAAAACTTATACAAAACCACACAAATCGATAAAATACACAACCCGGCTCGTTATACCAATTGTAGGACCGATAATACTGAAGATTTATGTGGTTCGGGGGGTCGGAGAAGCTCAAAGAATAAGAAAGACATGGTTATTGTATTAGATAGAAAATGGGAAGATGTGTGTGTTTCTAGAGAGAAGAAGAAGAAACACACACACTTCTTTACAAAATGTGAACTTCTACCCTCCTAGTTGGGACTAGGAGGGTATTTATACATAGCAAAGCCTAACTTAGCACTATTGACTAAACTAGTCCTTGTGAATGAGTAAAAGAAGAAACTAATGCAATTCCGTAATGACTTCACTTTAGCGAGGCTAACAATTTAATTGATTATGCATTCCGTAATGGCTTTCAGATACTCAAAGACGAAACCCGGACCAAAATGATGACTTTTGATTATTTTTCAAATCAAAACTCGTGTTTTTAAGAAAAATCAAGTGTACACTTCAATGCACTACATTTAAAAATGGTGAGAAATCATCATCATCGGAGCACCTTTTCAAGATTGTTCAAAAGATTTTCAAAATCTTTCAAAATATTTTGTGCTCAAGATAACTCCTCTAAAACCCTTTAATTGATTATGCTTTATTAAAGGGGAGTATAAAACAAAATGTTCCAAATTCATGCTTAAATCAAATTCGTTTGTCTCCCAAAAGATTCTAAAATGTTGTTTAATCCGTTGATATAAAAATATCACGAATATGCTATTTTGAGGGAGGAGACGTGATTAATATGTGATCAAAATATCACGACTCGATCGGAACCAATGAATTGACGAGGAATCATGTACCATCTCGAAACTTTCTATGGACTTGACCAGACGGGTAATAATTTCAAGCTAGTTCTCTAGTGATGTAAACGTGTCTCGAATCGGTCTAGCTCATTTAAAGTCGATCAATTCAAAAAGTCCGAACTCTACTCTCACTGTGCATATTTCTGTTAAAACTTATAAGCACATGTGAAGGGGGAGTGTTTCAGAAAATATAAAACTCATGGAGTGTTTTAAACATGTTTTCTATCATAAACACTCGAGAGATTTTCAAGAAAATGGTTTTATGGCAACAATAGGACGGTCATGGAGCTATAAGGTGACTAAGGATAGGAATATTCGTCTATGATCCGCCAGAGTCGGAGGATCTACCCAAGGACACCACCAATAGTTAGTACTAGAAGTCCTTAGGTATGATTGAAAAAGGAGTAATGTGAGAAAGAAGAAAGAAGAGGTTGAAGAATTAAAAGAAATGTAATGAGAAAGGGTGAAAAGAAATAGCCCTCCATATTCAACCTTAGGGCGTAAACCGGTTCAACTTATCTGCTCTTGGTTGTCACTAGTTGACACCGGTATTGAAGACAAAGACGTCATGGACCCAAAGGACGCACCGCACTAAACCTTCTAGCCACTCAATTCCTCTTAAAAGGATTTGTTTCATTCTCACTGGAACCCTACATAATCTATTGACTTTCTTAGATATTGTTGGTATTGAAGAAGGAGACCTCTCCCTAGTCTCCGCCTGAAAACCAAAATGCACTATTGAGTCTAGAGCCACGAGATTCATCAAAAGATCTCATAGGAACACTTGACATGACATCGCTTCTTTGTTCATCAATAAGGGCACAAGTGATATATTCTAGAGTCCCACGCAGATCTTAGCAATCGCGAACATTTATGAGAGGTTTCACAATTGTGATCCTCGGTGATTGAATGGAAACTCCCGCCGTGGTCAACATCAATAGTACCGACAAGCAGTCACTCGGTAACTCCTCGTGGATTACGCTTAGTGTGTCTCAAAAGGTCTACATCGTGGGGTGATGCTTGGTGTACCTCAAGAACTCATCCGAATCGTAGGTGTATTTTGGTACATCGCGTTATCTCACTTGTGGGACTCCAGTTCAGGAACGGCCTATGTGAGAATTAGAGATGTGTTTTCACACCCTCGAAATTCAAACTTTTAAGTGCCGGAATCCGCTTATTACTAACCTGTTTTATGTTTTTCTTCTTATGGAAGCTCCGGAGCGGATGGATCGTGCAGACTCGCCACATGCTCATACCAACAACACATGAAAGTTCTCATCAAAATCAAAGGCAACTCAAAGTTAAAGATGATTCTTCGTCAATGTCAAAGAATCTACAAAGTGTAAAGACTCGAGAACTTCATCATTGGAAACTCAAAGTCAAATAGAAGTGTGAGCATGGTGGAGAAAGGCGTGGAGACACCTAACCAACGGTTGACAATGGCGCACAACCACATTATCGATCACAAAGCATGAAGGAACAAAGAATCAAGACTATTCAATATCTACACACAAAGTTCTTGCTCGAGAAAAGTAAAGACCTAATCAAGTGGAGCATTATTTGAATGACCACCCCTAGGGGAGATTGTTAGCCTTAATAGTTTTATTAGAAGTGATGGTCATTCACGATTAGGAACTTTGTAACGTGTGTTAGATATCGTGATAGAATAGTCAACGGGCTCGTGGATTGGACTAAGCTAAATGGCTAGGCGTTATGATTATGCTAGCCGTTTGAAGCTTAAGTATCCAAAGCCCAATCCATGTCCAACCCACTAAAAGCCCAAGCAAAGCCTTTTAGGGTTTTAAGTTACTTGTACTATATATACCCCTCAAGTATGTCATTTGAGGGTGTGCTTGAAAGTAAATGATGAGTGTGTAAATACTCATCATTTTTGGTTACCTTTGAATCTGAACACCGCAAAACTTGTTAAAACTTAAAATGCTCGAAAATGCATCAAAATATCGAAAATATCTCAAAATTGCATTTTATATGTTTCGGATGCAAAATGTTTAAAATCGGATGATGAAAATGAGCTAAGTTTGCATAATTGGCGCTTAAAATTCGTAAAGTCCCCAAGTTTCAAAAGTTGTCGAAATAGTCCCCGAGCACTTAATTTCAAAGAAAAATCACCAAAGGTCCTTTTAAAATCATAAGTTGTCAAAATTAGTCCTTTGGTGAAAAATATCAAAAGTTTTGAGAAATTACAAATTTGGTCCTTCAAGTTTAAAATTGGCAAAATGGTCCTTGGAAATTTGAAAATGTCAAGTTTGGTCCTTATACTATTGGAGCTTGTCACTTTTGGTCCCTTGGAACAACTTTGCAAAATGGCGACCTTGGTCCTCCAATTTTCGAATTTACAAAACAAGTCCTTATATTTAAGCCTAAGCCTTTGAACCCTTGGACCCTTGTCAAAACCAATTGACCCCGCCAAACCAATTGGACCCCTGCCATTTTGACCCTTTCCTTTATAATATTAAACCACGGTCAAAATTTGGTCAAACCACCCTACACGGGTTTCATTTTTCTCTCCATCATCCCACACCGCGCCTCCCAACCATTCCAACCTACCATCATACCCACTCTCCTTGTTCCCCACCTCCACCAAACTCCAAGATGCATTTAATGCCTCTTCAACCCCTCACTCAACCCCAATGGCTAATATATGTTTTGGCGCCAAAAGTGATCAAATGGCCAAGATCTCTTCAAGTCATCCAATGGCAAGAAAAAGGTGGGATTTGCTCGAAACATGTGGAAGCAATTTTGTATATAAAAAGATGAGAAGAGAAGAAACAAAGTAGTAGTTAGTTTAAAATTTTCCTTTATGTCGTTTTTAAATAAATGTTTTAGTTTAAGTCAAAGGTTGTAATTCAAGTTTCTATGTATCACACTTAAGTTAAATCATCATTGTAATGTGCTTTTGAGTATCAATCAAGTTTTTATATAAGTTCCAAGTTTCATGTTTATTGTTGCACATTTCGGTTTCAAATTCTTATGTACAAGCTTTTAGTAGCTTATTTTTAAGCTCAAACAAGTTTATTTAAGCTTCTTATAGCTTTTTGTAAGCTTACAATTAAATTTCAAGCAAATTTGGTTTATGGTCAACGAAAGTCAAACTGGAGCTCAATTTGAAATGGAAATGGATATGGGTTGATGCAGAGCTTGGATTTGGGTTGAATTTGAGTTGTTTTATGTATAGAATAGGATGTGTTTACTTGTGTTCCTTGGCAAGCCATGGTGGCTAGTGAGTAAATGTGAGTTCATTTTCAATATCATTGCATAATGCTTGTATTTGAATTGTAGTTATAAATAGTTCAAACTGTTTATTTAGTTGTATTTAGAGTAATTAAACTTAGTTTGATCATTAAATTAGCTAGTTAAGTGGTTAGTTTCATTTTAATTGCAAATTAGTGATATAAAGTGGTGTTTGGATCATGTAGTAAACCGTGTTTGAGGTTTATTCATGGTTAAGACTTGTTGTTCTAGGCTTGTGTAGCTCTATTTGACTCATTATAGTCATAATATTGCATTTGCAAACATCAAAGTCAAAATCACTTTTCATCTGTCTTAATATCTTAACTGTTGGATTTTTGAAAATCAAAACTTGTTTTGTGTTTAGATATCATAGACATAGATTGAATTAAGTTTATTTCATCATATAACATCATAATCAGTCCACAAATTGGAATCAAAGTTCATAAAAGTCAAATTTTCATTTCATCAAAAGTCAAAAGTTGAAAAGTCATTTTGACCCAACTGAGATGATTTTTCATTGATTCATTTTGGGTCAAACTAAATGAAATTGTGGGTTTTAAAGTTCAGTTGGTCTATTTTCTTAACATCATTTTGTAGAATTTTGTCAAATTTTTATAAGCTCTAAAAATACTTGTCAAAATGGGTATAAATGCCTTGTGCAAACTCAAGATTAACCGAGTGTGCATGTGGTTTGTGCAGGCTTGCATGAGCTCATAAGAGCTTGTCTTGGTCTAATTTTGGTTTACAAGTTCTTGGCCAGGTCTACTTTAGGTTCCTTCTTTGTTTTTCAGTCTAGCTTATTCTGTAGCTTATTCTTAATCCACAAAGTAGTCCCAAAACTGCTTTTAGCACTTAAACTCAAATCATCAAATCTTTGCATTTTGTATTTCAGTGGTTTAGGTTAGTTGTATTTAGTTCATTTTGAGTAGTTTTAGCATATTATAGCTCTGTGTTCGTTTGGTGCTTATTTGGTGTTCATTGGCTTATTTCAAAGTGCTTATTTATAAGCACTTTGCATTGCAGTTCCATATTCTTGCACACAACCCCCTGTTTTTATATTTTTCCTAGATTCTTAATATTATTTTAGACTTTTCTTGAATTTTTCAGATTTTTCTAAGTCAGTTTGCTATTTTTCTTAATTTAAAACAGTTTTTAAGCCTTTTTAATTAGCATTTAATACAATTAAATTAGAAAAGTTTCAAAAAAATAAGTTTTCATTTTCTTAGGTTAAGATAAATATAAAAGTCAAAAAATATTTTTCCAGATTTTCTTAGTTAAATTTGTATTTTTAAGCAATTTAAGTAGTTTTAAATAGTTTTTAATTCATAGAAAATAGAAAATAATCGAAAAATACAAAAATAGTTTTGAAAATTCTCTTTTGTTATTTTAGATTTTTCCAAGTCATAATTTCATTTTTCTAGCTTTATTTCATATTTTCTTGTATTTTAGGCTATTATTAAATAGTTAAAAATAGTTTTAATTAATAATAATTAGATAAATAGTTTTAAAATAATTTTCTTTTTCTAAAATTTTCTTTTATCATTAGGTTTGTAAAATGTCATTTTCATATTTTTAGGATTAATATTGTTTAAGTTTCACATTTTCTTTTGTACGTCACGTAGTTTTTAATTTAAGTTTTATAAAGAAAAATCAAAACATCATTTTGCAAATAGTGATAGCGTTTATTTAATATATTTTATCTTTTAATTTTCTTTAATTTGCATTTAAGCCCCTGTAGTTTATATACTTTTTTCGTAGTTATAATAAATCAAACTCTTTTCCGTTCAAATCTCTCGATCACTATTCGTTTGGTGATTCATCGCATAGCTCATTGGGACATAACGACCGGGAAACACTATACTCCCCGATCTTCATTGCATTTGTTTCGGACTGTTTTAAGTTTGTTACGGTTAGCCATTCACAAGTGGCTAGCTTGTGTGTGAAAACTTGACCGTTCGGGAGCGAATCAAATTTTTAGCGCCACGCCGGGAGTCTGTGCTAATTATCTTACGCTTAGCGATTAGTGATTTGAATATTCACTCCTTGTTCATACCATCTATATATGTTTATATTTTCTTATAAAATCCAAAATCCAAAACATCTTAAAAATCAAAACCCAAAAGATTTTCATTCTTTGTTTTACATCATGTTTTTCAAAAATACCAAAATATTCCTCTTTACCCTCTTACCCTTTTGATTCTTTATCCCTTTACCCTCTATCCATTTGATTCTAACTTCTTCTATTCTCATGGAATCTCTCGACTACGACGAATTCGGGACGGTTGAAAAACTTCGACTTTATCACAAATGTCAAGAATTCGTGTTGTTCGTGATGATCCATTAATTTGCGTAGGAAATGGAACGAGAAACCGGGTGACAAAGGACCGGTACTTCCTCGATAATGGAGGTGCTAATACGTCCAACCTACGGTTATCCAAAGATCTAACCCTCAATTGCTCCTAAGCCGTCTAAAATTGATCCTAAACTTTCACGATTTACGGTTAAAAGCAAACATGCGAATTTAGACCGGTGACTAGCAAGAATGACTTGCCTAATCTTCACGCTTCTCAAGAACCGAACCAGAGACCATAACGGAAGTGGTGGAAATTGCTAGCTCTCGAGCACACCACTTGTCCCACCTCCGGATTTTTCAAAATGTTCTTCGAGACTTGATAGTCATTCGGATCACCATGTTGGTTTTGTTGATTCTTTGAATAAACCGATTCCTTCTCATAACTCTCAAATGAAATCGTTTATTCCTTGTGTCGGTTGTGGTGAGCCTCTTTTGGTTCACCATGTCGTTGGTGTACGTGTGTACAATGTGGTAATGATATTCATAACGGAGTTGTTTGTTTTGTGGTTCGAGGAATTCATTTGATTATGATCCTAATCCGAACTCATTTAACGACCCTCAAACTTTTCCAATTACCCACCACAACCCGACTTATCTTCATATAATCAACATAACTACTGTGAATTTTGTGGAGGTCCTCACCAAGGATTTGAGTGTCAATCCGAAACACGTTTGTCTATGAACAGTTTTCCGGTGATGCTCGAACTTTGGTTATGACCAATATCCATATAATTCACGGTCCCGCACTCAACAGCTTTCTTGTTGAGAACTGTGGAGGTCCCCACTTCACTCGATTGTCAAATAGGAATCCATTTCCTTGTAACAATCATGACTCTCACAGTTTGACAATTTCCAACCTCCACAAAGACCATACGGTTCAAACTCCACCGAGCCGTTGTCTCAAGAAATCTCCCAAAATTTTGAAACCGCAATGAAAACACTTGATGATATGATTAGTAACTTTAAGAATCAAGTGAGTGGTGAAAAGACCATGGAGAATTGCTAGTCAAGAACGAGAGGCCCGCCAATCTAGGGAAGAATTATTAGTCCTAGAGCAAGCGGCTCTAAGGCGCTCCCAATTTCTTAAGGCGCTCTATATGATGATGACGAGGAGAGTTTTATCCTTTTAATATTATTTCTCAACTCCTCGGTCGGTTGATATCCCAGCAGTTGAGATTCCATCTCAAACAATCGCTATCACACCAAGCTCCCACTCACTCTCGAACATGGGGACGAGCATCTTGACACTGTTCACGAAAAGGAATCGGACGAATTCATAAAGTCTAGTGTTGAGAACCTTGTCCCAATCCCGAGAGAGTCACAGGAACTTCGATCATATGTGTGATTCTCTTTCCCTCTTGAGTGTTCAAAAGATCATTTTGAAACTTTCTCCAATTGTAGCGAAGATTGTGCTTCCTATGGAAACATCGAGTATGTTGAGGCATCACTTCCACAACTCGATGTCGATCATCTTCTTGAGGAGTTCACCGATGAACTCACTCACATCAATCCACTTTCATCGAAGTAACGATGTTCTCTTTGATTTCAAGCCGATCCGGGAGAGACCGAAAGTCTCCTTGATAATGATCGCTCACTCACTTCTTATCCCAACAAATCAATAGAGAATATTAATCACTTTGTTCCTGAAGCATTCAAAACAACTCTCACTAATCCTCTATTTGAATTCGACTGAATTCACTTTAATTTCGAGAATCCACTCTTTGATACTCGGATCGAGGATAGTGATGAGCCCACAATGGAACAAGAGTTCACAATTTCACTTCATGTGAATGATTCTCTTCATGAAGAGTTCTCCGGTGAACTCTCTCATGACATATCTCCTCCGAACATGATCATTTCTATTTTGATCTTGAGGATGATATTGGCTCGGAGGAAGGTGTACTCTATCATACGAGTTTGCTTATTAATGATACTACCTCACCCTTCCTCCCGATATGTCTACATTTGAGGATGAAGAATGGATCTTGATTGTTATCAAAATCTTTCTTCCTTTCCTCAAATATCTTGTGATTTCTCTTCATCTTCACTCCTTCGGAATGAAGACACTATCTTTGACCCGGCATTTTCATTTATCATTTTGAGCGGTCGGTTCTATGTATATCTCATCGGTGTGGAACTTTCACGTGCTTCAAATGTTTGTCCAAACATCTTGAATGAAAGTCCGATGGAGATTGTCTCTTCCACTTACTTCCCATGAACAAATTAATTGGGTCGAGTCAAGCTAGCGACTCGGTAATCAAAAACAAGAGCTAAACATGGGTTTTCACCGTGTGTACCACCCTAGTGTGGGGAGTTGCCCACATGTTGTATATAATCTTTTCTAAAAAAAAAAAAAAAAAAAAAAAAAAAAAAAATCTTTCAAATAATGGCCGTAGTATTTCCCTTTTACGTTCTTTGTTTCGGCATAACGCGCGGTACTTTGAATATTGAGGGCAATATTCATTTCTAAGTGTGGGGAATTCTCACGAATTTTATCATGTAATTATACCGCCTAATTCCCCATTTTGGCCATTTTTTTTTTTTGGAGTAAGTGTTTTACACTTACTCAACTTATGGTTATCATCCGCCATGTCTAATAAACAAAAGGATTGGCTAATCCAGAGCAAACGGCTCTTGGTAAAGATATCTCAAATCCGTTGACGGCTTGCAATTTGCCCAAAATTGTATGGTATTCATTTCACCATATCCTTAAAAGTGAAGAGTTGGCTAGCCCGCAAGTTTATGGCTTGTGGTAAAGGCGTGGAAAAACCATAATTGGTAATCGACTCACCAAAGATAATATTGATAATTTATCTAAGAGTTGGCTAGTCCGAGCAAACGGCTTCGGTAAAGACAAATCAAATCCGTTGAAGTCGGTGGTTTGCTCAAAATCACATGGTTATCGGTGTACCATGGTTCTTACTTGAACTAAAACATTTGGCTACTCCGTAAGTAATGGATTTTGGTAAAGAGATTCAAATCCATTAAGTTTTTCTCAAAAGATTGCTAGGGACTAGCAATAGTTTAGTGTGGGGATTGATGAGTGTGTAAATACTCATCATTTTTGGTAAATCTGAATCGCAAAACGTTTAAAATGCTCGAAATGCATCAAAATATCGAAAATATCTCAAAATTGCATTTTATATGTTTCGGATGCAAAATGTTTAAAATCGATGAAAAATGAGCTAAGTTTGCATAATTGGCGCTTCAGTCCCCAAGTTTCAAAAGTTGTCGAAATAGTCCCCGAGCACTTAATTTCAAAGAAAAATCACCAAAGGTCCTTTTAAAATCATAAGTTGTCAAAATTAGTCCTTTGGTGAAAAATATCAAAAGTTTTGAGAAATTACAAATTTGGTCCTTCAAGTTTAAAATTGGCAAAATGGTCCTTGGAAATTTGAAAATGTCAAGTTTGGTCCTTATACTATTGGAGCTTGTCACTTTTGGTCCCTTGGAACAACTTTGAGAAAATGGAAGCCTTGGTCCTCCAATTTTCGAATTTACAAAACAGGTCCTTGTTTATTAAAGCTAAGCCTTTAAGCCCTTGGACCTTGTCCAAACCAATTGACCCCCGCCAAACCATTTGGACCCCTTCATTTTGACCTTTCCCTCAATAATATTAAACCAAGTCAAATATTGGTCAAACCACCCTACTTTTTTCCTCTTTCCTCCCCCTGTCTCGCCTCCATCCCAACCATTCCAACCTACCACCACCTCCACTCTCCTTGTTCCCCACCTCCAACAAACTCCAAAATGCATTTAATGCCTCCTCAACCTAACACTCAACCCCAACTGGCTTATAATGTTTTGGCGCCAAAAGTGATCAAATGGCCAAGATCTCTTCAAGTCATCCAATGGCCAAGAAAAATGTGGGATTAGCTCAAGTCAATGGAGAGCAATTTTGTATATAAAAGAGAAGAAGAGAAGCAAGAAGGAAGTAGTAGTTAGTTTAAAAATTTTCCTTTATGTCGTTTTTAAATAAATGTTTTAGTTTAAGTCAAAAGGTTGTAATTTCAAGTTTCTATGTATCACACTTAAGTTAAATCATCATTGTAATGTGCTTTTGAGTATCAATCCAAGTTTTTATATAAGTTCCAAGTTTCATGTTTATTGTTGCACATTTCAATTTCAAATTTTTATGTACAAGCTTTTAGTAGCTTATTTTTAAGCTCAAACAAGTTTATTTAAGCTTCTTATAGCTTTTGGTAAGCTTACAATTAAATTTCAAGCAAATTTGGTTTATGGTCAACGAAAGTCAAACTAGAGCTCAATTTGAAATGGAAATGGATATGGGTTGATGCAGGTTATTTTGGGTTGAATTTGAGTTGTTTTATGTATAGAATAGGATAGTGGTACTTGTGTTCCTTGGCAAGCCATAGTGGCTAGGACAAATGTCAGTTCATTTTCAATATCATTGCATAATGCTTGTATTTGAATGTAGTTATAAATAGTTCAAACTGTTTATTTAGTTGTATTTAGGGTAATTAAACTTAGTTTGATCATTAGAATTAGCTAGTTAAGTGTTTAGTTTCATTTTAATTGCAAATAGTGATATAAAGTGGTGTTTGGATCATGTAGTTAACCGTGTTTCGAGGTTTATTCATGGTTAAGACTTGTTGTTCTAGGCTTGGTTAGCTCTATTTGACTCAACTCGTCATAATATTGCATTTGCAAACTATCAAAGTCAAAATCACTTTCATCTGTCTTAAAATCTTAACTGTTGAGATTTTGAAAATCAAAAACTTGTTTTGTGTTTAGATATCATAGACATAGATTGCATTAAGTTTATTTCATCATTTAACATCAACATCAGTCCACAAATGGAATCAAAGTTCATAAAAGTCAAATTTTCAAAATCATCAAAAGTCAAAACTTGAAAAGTCATTTTTCACCCAACTGAGATGATTTTTCATTGATTCATTCTTGGGTCAAACTAAATGAAATTGTGGGTTTTAAAAGTTCAGTTGGTCTATTTTCTTAACATCATTTTGTAGAATTTTGTGAATTTTTATAAGCTCTAAAAATACTTGTCAAAATGGTCTTAAATGCCTGTGCATCGACTCAAGATAACCGAGTGTGCATGTGTGTTTTGTGTGTGGCTTGCACAGAGCTCATAAGAGCTTGTCCAGGTCTAATTTTGGTTTACAAGTTCTTGGCCAGGTCTACTTTAGGTTCCCACTTTTGGTTTTAGTTTCACTTATTGTGTAGCTTATTCTTAAGCTCGCAAAGTAGCCCAAAACTGCTTTTAGCACTTAAACTCAAATCATCAAATCTTTGCATTTTGTATTTCAGAGGTTTAGGTTAGTTGTATTTAGTTCATTTTGAGTAGTTTTAGCATATTATAGCTTCGTGTTCGTTTGGTGCTTATTTGGTGTTCATTGGCTTATTTCAAAGTGCTTATTTATAAGCACTTTGCATTGCAGCTTGCATATTCTTGCACACAAGCCCCTGTTTTTATATTTTCCTAGATTCTTAATATTATTTTAGACTTTTCTTGAATTTTCAAATTTTTCTAAGTCAGTTTGCTATTTTTCTTAATTTAAAACAGTTTTAAGCTTTTTAATTAGCATTTAATACAATTAATTCGTAAAAGTTTCAAAAAATAAGTTTTCATTTTTCTTAGGTTAAGATAAATATAAAAGTCAAAAAATATTTTTCCAGATTTTCTTAGTTAAATTTGTATTTTAAGCAATTTAAGTAGTTTTAAATAGTTTTTAATTCATAGAAAATAGAAAAATAATCGAAAAATACAAAAATAGTTTTGAAAATTCTCTTTGTTATTTTAGATTTTTCCAAGTCATAATTTCATTTTTCTAGCTTTATTTCATATTTTCTTGTATTTTAGGCTATTATTAAATAGTTAAAATAGTTTTTAATTAATAATAATTAGATAAATAGTTTTAAAAATAATTTTCTTTTTCTAAAATTTTCTTTTATCATTAGGTTTGTAAAATATCATTTTCATATTTTTAGGATTAATATTGTTTCAGTTTCACATTTTCTTTAGACGTCACGTAGTTTTTAATTTAAGTTTTATAAAAGAAAATCAAAACATCATTTTGCAAATAGTGATAGCGTTTATTTAATATATTTTATCTTTTAATTTTCTTTAATTTGCATTTAATTGTAGTTTATTTACTTTTTCTACGTAGTTATAATAAATCAAACTCTTTTCCGCTCAAATCTCTCGATCACTATTCGTTTGGTGATTCATCGATAGCTCATTGGGACATAACGACCGGGAAACACTATACTCTCCGATCTTCATTGCATTTGTTTCGAACTGTTTTAAGTTTCTTACGGTTAGCCATTCACAAGTGGCTAGCTTGTGAGAAAACTTGACCGTCGGGAGCGAATCGTTATATAAGCTTTTCCGCCTATGTAACGGACCGAGATATGAGATTCACCCATATCCTTTGTACTTAAACATTTTTTGAGTAATATATTTACGGGTCTTTGACCTTTTACCAAAAAAGGGATGAAAGGCGTCTCAAGTGTCTCTTGAGTGCACCTTATTTACTCCATCATTTTAATATTTTACATACTACTTATAAATTCAAAAGATGGCAAGAAGTGCCTTTCATTAACCCGCCCTTGTTAGCATGTACCAAATACGATATCCTTTTATGACCCGTTACCCAACCCGCCCATTTTGCCATACCTTCCCAACACCAAGATATCCTCCGTCCACAATGCCTTCTTCAACTACATCAAGACATGCTTGGTGAAGTGGCCCATTAAATTCTCGTCTCACAACCTCAATTATCTGTTGTGCTTGATTGAGAACCAATCTTGTCTATTCCGTCAAGGGACGGGACCAAGGATTACGCCAAAGAATGTCTAATGCCCATTTCCTAGAGACTTTAAGCAATTCTTCAGAGGTACAATAGCGTCGATTAGACCTAGCTCTTTTCTCGCCTTCATATAGTATCATTGTTAGGCTTATGTCATGCATGAAACTTTATCCTATAAGTATGAGTAGTAGTAGCACCTATATATTACCTTTACATATGTGGGCGCACCCTAGATAACCATTCCAAGACATTAGTAGGTTTTCGCATACATAGTTTGAAAGTAATACTTGAAACTCGATAAAGTAGTATCGCTTAGCCAGTCTCTAAAATCTCAATAAGCAAACTTTACACATACAAAATCTTGGAACCATGGTAGTATGTAGCATTAACTACTGGATTCTATAACCAAAAACAAAATTTTCTAAATTTGAATAAAGCAATAAAGCATTCTTAATTTGATGTTTAAGTCTTCGTGTTTTAGACAAGACCTATTAAATGGCGATCTTCTTCGTGTTACTCTTGCATATACTGCCGGTTATAGTCGTCACGATAAGATGTAGGTACACTCGCAAATGCATATCTAAATGTTACATATGAAATAAGACTATTTTTAAATTTTGATTCTAGCATCTTTATTCGTAAATCGATCATTACTTTTAGTGGGGTGGAAGCGGGTGGGTTGGAGGTTGACCCACCACAAACACTTTTCGCAACTTTTTAGTTTTCCTTTAAAGGAAAAATTAACTTGTTAACTTTTTAGTTTTCCTTTAAAGGATTATGATTATTGTGTTGGAAAATGAGTTTTGCAAAGTAGTTTTTGAAAACTTTGGACATTATTTAATGTATGTATATGTTACATATATTTGTGTTGGTTGGGGCATTTTGTTCTTCTCAAAGAGAGGTTCGCAATGAGCTAAAGTATGTCCAAAATGGAGTAGAAATGAATGAGATATCGTGTCTCAAAGTGAGACACAAAATCTAGAAAATAAACTATCCCACATCGCCTAGAAAGGGAAGTGGAAACTAGTTTATAAGGAAATCATAGTATTGGCTCAACGTGAAAAGGACACTTATACATTATAAGCCACCAACCAATCCTATAATTAGCGGGATTGTAACGATACTCCACATTCTAAATAGCCAACGTCCACTGTCACCCTCTTTTGTGGGGTCCCACCACCACTCCGAGCTCATTGGTCACAACTCGTTTGTCACCGTTGGCACCTATCTTTTCGGTTCAAGCAACCACCCATAGGTTGCTACCTTTTCCTTAAATGTAATACCCTTTTCCAATGTTTTACCTTAAACATGAGGGTGGTGTAAACAACGGTCCGTTTTCAAAATATAGCCAACGTCCACGGCTGTCACCCCTCTTTTTGTGGGGTCCCAGCCACCACTCCGAGCTCATTGGTCACAACTCTGTTTGTCACAGTCGGCACCCTATCTTTTCAGATCCAAGCAACCACTCCATAGGTTGCTACCTTTTTCTTAAATGTAATACCCTTTTCCAATGTTTTTACCTTAAACATGAGGGTGGTGTAAAAAACGGGTCCGTTTTCAAAATATAACAAGAAACTAACAATACACATGTTATTGAGTTGAATGTGTGATCAACATATATATGCCTTCGAACAACGTATATATGTCGCAGGATAATGGTTGTCGTCGCTATCATGAATCCATGTTGTAGATGAGCTAATAGAGGCCAACGATCAAAGATATATAATGCCAACCATTGAAACTAAAATCATAGAAATCTTAATGATCAAACTTCATTTTTAATAGAGTTTACATAGATAATAATTATATAGCGTCAAAATATTTTGTTGGTGTGAATTTTGAGACTCAAATACATAACGTGGTGTAAGTTTTGAAGCCCCTGAAGATACGAGACTCTAGAATAGCACACCTTGCACACCACGGTTGTGCCACAATCAAAGAAAGAGCTTGAACTATCAAATTATGTGATGTTATTGAAAACTAATACAATTTATTACATGCTAACAGGGTACCTGCGCGATGCGGCTGCGGTTACCTTGTAACTAAATTTTTTGGCAAACAATTGTTATTTTGTTTTGGACTGTTGGAGTTCAGATTTATGTTTTGAAAGCTTAATTAGATTGTACATTGTGGTTAAATAGTTGTATATTTTGATGAAGTGGTGTTTTGAATAATGTATTAATTGTATGTGTTGAATAGTCTTTTTTAGTTTTATTTGTACTTTAAATACTTGTAAATTATGCTTATTTACTTGATTTTCTTAAAAGTCTAGTTTTAGTTTATTCATGTGTGGAAGCTTAATTATATTGTACTTTGTGGTTAAAAAGTTTTATTTTTGGATGAAGATGTGTTTTTAATAGTGTATTAACTGTATTATAGAGTAGTGTGTTTTTAGTTTTATGTGTGCTTTAGATACTTGTAAATAATGTTTATAAGGTAGTATTTATTTAAAAATTTATTTATGGTGGTTTTAAAATAATAAATAAGAATGAAGTGTCTTCCTTCAATATAAGGTAGTATAAATAACTTTTAAATATGTATGACATTAATTTATATGAATCATTCAATGGTCTATATTATGGCATCTTCATGTGCACGAGAATCTTTAATAAATTTGGTTCTGTTGGCCTTAGAACAACGGTTAAAGCATTTACTAGCTTGTATCACTTTTTTTTTTGAGAATGGAGTTTGCTTTTATCCCACATCAATAATTGAGAAGAAAATATGTTACATTATATAGTGAGGTATGTACTAATTATTCAAGTTGATTTTGGTGTATTTTTTTCTTCGTGGAATATAATGTTTTCATCCCACATGGATAATTGAGAAGAAAATGTGTTACTTTATATCTTGAGGTATGCACTAGTTATTAAAGTTGAGTTTGGTGTATTATGTACCTCGTGGAATATGATGCTTAGATGATACATGGTATCGTCAAGCAATTGTCGCCACAATGAATTTGTCCAAAATGTTAACTTTTGGTATTTATTTTGGTTTTTTCGTCACTCGCTTTTTCATTGTAAAAGATTTGTAATTTGCTAACTTTTATATTCACTTTTGCTTTCATCAAAAGAAATAAGATATAGAGATAAGGAATCGATTTGAAATTCTTGGAGAGAAAATAAGTAATTTTTTGACTCACGATGTTAAAAGGCATATGTAAGCAAGATAAGGCTAGGCACCTGTGAGTGATGAAAACTAAGTTGAGCATGCAGAATATAATTAGATAACATGTAACTATATAAGATATATACATTTTATCGAGTATGTTACCTTTGAGGTTGCACGTTGTGAAAAAAATAACGTTAAGATGACCTTTGTCTGCCTTGAAAACTACAAGCATGTTAAAAACCTTGGCCTCATGAGGAATATAAAATTTGTATAATTCTAAGTTTCCATATTTTCTAGACTATTTTTTGAGACTTGAACAAGATGCTTGAAAGTTATTTTCTAATCTACTTAGCAAACATGTCATTGCTGTTGTGCTAAATACAAAAAGACCACTATATCTTGTATAAACCAACGATAGATGTTAATAACGGGAGGTGAAAAAGCTAGGCGCTAATATGGGTGTGTAGCGATGTGAAGCGAAACTCATGCCAGGAACAGTTGCAATGTCAAGGTCAGATGCTCGGACAACAATTCCTTTTCTCTGGAACATGACCTGCCTCATTCACTACTGGAAATAATACCATCTCTACTATTTCTTGGTCGGTCTCGGATATTGGTTGACACAAATTATTCAAACACACACATTATTTTCAGTCTTTTCAAAATGACCCAAACATTACACAAAGCCATCTTTTAGTTCCGATGTACACTAAAATACAAGGACTAAAACGATACAACAATGTTAAAATGGGATTGCGCTATTATACACAAACAACTTTCAATAAATTTGGTTGTGTATGAATCATTTTATGGCAATTTATATGAATCATTCTATGGACTATATTATGGCATCTTCATGTGCTAAATCATCTTTAGTAAATTAGGTTGCATTCGCCTTTCAACAACGATTAATGCATATACTATACTAGGTTGTATCACTTTTTTACTAAAGAAGAATACATAGCTTTTATCCCACATCGATAATTGAGAAGAAAATATGTTTCGTTATATTCTGAGGTATGCACCATTAATATAAGTTGAGTTTGGTTTATTATGTTACTCGTGGGATATATAGCTACAATAAAAATTTATAGCAGTGACATACTCCCGAATAATTTGTAAACATTGCTAACTTTTTGTTTTTTCGTCTCTCAATTTTTCATCGTAAAAGTTTCGTAATTTGCTAACTTTTTATATTCTCTTTCGTTTTTATCAAAGCAAAGAAGATTTAAAAAAAAATGTGATAGAGAGGCAAGGCATCTATTTGAAATTCTTGGGAGTGAAAATAGATTACTTTCTTGATTCACAATATTAAAAGGCATATGTACGCAACATATAGGTTGTCGTGGGATATATAGCTTCAATAATAGATTTATTGGGGGTGATATAGCTCCAGAATAATTTGTAAACATTGCTAACTTTTTGTTTTTCCGTCTCTCATTTTTTTCATTGTAAAAGATTCGTAATTTGCTAACTTTTTATATTCTCTTTTGTTTTTATCAAAGCAAAGAAGATTTTGCAAAGAAATGTGATAGAGAGGTAAGGCATCGATTTGAAATTCTTGGGAATGAAAATAGATTAATTTTTTCTTTCACAATATTAAAAAGCATATGTACGCAAGATAAGGGTTGTCGCTAACAATAAATATGTAAAATAAGAAATTTACCATTTCGTCCATTTCTAATTAAAAGGTTGAATACAAGTGAGTTGAATGTGCGATCAACGTATATACCTCGCAAGAAAAGGGTTGTCGCTATCCCGAAACCATGTTGCAGCTGAGAGCTAATTAACTATTAAACATGTATGGCATTAAATTATATGAATAATGCTATGGACTATATTATGGCGTCTACTTGTGCTAGTCTTTAATAAATTTGGTTCTATTCGCCTTATAAGTTTGGTTTCTTTGTGTAAATCGGTCACACAAATAGGTCAACCATGGTCAAACTTGTCGGAAGCCTACAACATCACCGAAAATATTCAAAACTCGGCGTAAACTAGTCGTTGTTTATATCTATTACAAGTTATTTTTTAAGAACAATCTTGCCGGAAATATACAAAAATCACAAAAAAATTTGCTTGGAAATGCAAATCCAATTAATCATCGATTAATCTCTCGTAGATCGATTACAAGCTACAAAAGAGTCGACCGACTGACAAGTGTAACGATTTTTGTAACCTTGATATAGATTACGTTTGATAAAACTAACGGTAACATAAAACAATAAAAATTGACATTTTTAATGATTATTTGAGTACCGTTTCAAATATTGCCATTTAAAAAATGACAGATTATTTTTTAGCTTTTTATAGTTGAAGCCCTTAAAGATACGAGGCTTTGTACATTAGCACACTTTGCACACCATTGTATACGGTTATGCCACAAATGAAGAAAAGTCTTCAACTATCAAGTTATATGTTGTTATTGGAAATAGATACAAAATTTTACATATAACAATTATACATGTATGACACTAATTTATATGAATAATTCTATGGACTATATTATGGCATCATGATGGGCTAGACCATCTTTAGTCATTTTAGTTGTATTCGCCAAACAAAAACAGTTATAGCATAAACTAGTTTTTATCAATTTTTTATTAAAAAAAAAGAGAGTTAGCTTTATATAGTGAGGTATGTACTAATTATTTATGGTGGTTTTGTGCAAGGTTTTCAAGATCGAGATCCTACTCAAAATTGTTTTTGTCTTTGAAGGATCGTGATCATAAGATCGGATCGGGATCTTAAGATCCTACTCTAATGTTATTTATTAATAGTTTTTGTAATATTATACAAATCTACAAATTATTATACATTATAAACACAAAATACTATAAATGTTTCATAGAAATATTGTCCTAAATTATTATTATGAAATGTTTAAAAAGATTAACATGTTGTAGTTTTTAGTTTGTAATCCGAGAAAAGTAAGATCGGATCGAATTAGATCTTAAGATCGTATGGTAATGATCGGGATCCTATAAGATCTTAAGCTTTCAAAGATCCTATATAGGATCCAGATCGTTTTTGCTTTGCAGTATCATAAAATCGTAAAATCCTAAGATCAGGATCTCGATCGTGATAACTATGATCTGGTGTATTATGTTCCTCGTGGTATAAAATGTTTGCCGACAAATTAATCGGCAAGTTTCCATATCTCGAAGAATTTGTACGCCTACTTTTTATTTTTAGATAGGACCACGATTAATTTGTATGCATGGCTCACTTTTTGGTTTCGTTTTTGATTTTTACTCTCTAGCTTTTCATTGTAAAGGATTTGAAACATTTGTTTACTTAATATGAAATTTTATATTAATTGAGAAGAAATTTGTTACTTTATAGGGGTATATAGTGAGGTATGCACAAATTATTCTGTAAACATTGTTTAACTTTTTTTAGTCAATAATCAGATATGAGTGTTTCGCAGTAGGGTCGTGTTTGTTGTCCAGTTGTCCAGCGAGTGTTTGGTGGCAAGTGTTATGGGTCTTGCTTGATGTTGCGGTGAATGGTTGCTGTAGAAAGTTGTGTGGGTCGAGGTTGAAGTGTTGTGGACTTGTGAGTCATGGTTAAATATGCGGTTGATAAGGTCGTGGTCTCAAGTGTTATGCCGTTCAAATGTGGATAAGTTCGTGCTGACATTCGAACGATCAACAACCATTGGTTCTAGCGCGGAATGACTGCAATATTGAAGACAAAAACACACCAACAGTTTCTATATGTCAACAGAAAAGTAAAGAACAAGCACAAGATAAAGATCCTTAATTGAATGTTTGATTAGTAAACCTTGAAAGAATGACGTACAAGACCCCTTACCCCTTACCTCCTTTCATAGAGATGAGGGGGAGGATACACATATTACGAAAGTATAGGCAATAGTAGATAAACAATGAACCTTTATTCGATCTAAGGCGCAATAGTCGACTTAGATTAATAGTATCCAAATGTTACAAGATTAGATTAATGTCAATGAGACAATAATCATATGAATGTAAAGACAAGACAAGATCGGTGAAATGATCTAAGAGAAGAGAAGAGAGTGATACAAAAGACCGCACACGCAAGTGTGTCTAACCCTAGATAAGGGACTTATTAAATAGAGATTAAATTTCACTAAGACCCTCTAACGGCTAGTAGTAACTCATCGCCAGAAACAAAGAAAGGCTTCAGCAGAATGAGATTCTTGGAACTTTAAATCTTTAATCTTTTGTCCATGTTAAACCCCAGTAATCAATCCCGCAATAAGCCATAACTTGAAAGCCATTAGCAATTGATAGAATGATATGTTTGCTACAGATTACCAACCCAAAATTTAACATTCCCCTTAATCGATGAGCAAACATATCAAACAATATCAATTTTCACACAAAATTTATGCCGATAGACAGGAGGTTCTTTGTAAGTATGTCGCAGCTTGGTTTGAAGAGCCAATCTTTTAGCATTTATAACACCTCTAGCAATTTTTTCCCGATGAAGTGAACATCAATTTCAAAGTGTTTTGATCTTTCATGGAAAACAGGTTGATGACAAGTTGTAAAGCGATTTGTTATCACAAAAAGATCAACGGAAGATTGATATCAACTTTTAGGTCTTTTAGGATTTTTGAATCAAATGATTTCACAGCAGAGACATAGATCTATATTCGCCTCGTGGAAGATTTTGAAAGAGTGTTTTGTTTTTACTTTTCCATGAGATTAAACAATCATTAAAGAAAACACAATAACCTCGTGATGATTTTTCGGTTTTCTTGCATTTGGCCCAATCAAGATCACTATATCCTTCAAGATGATTTTCGAGTTCTTGAAATTGTACCTTAGACCTTTTCCGGAGCTCCTTTTAGATATCTCGTAACATTGAGGGCACATTCCAGATTAGACTTTAAAGGAGAATGCATGTATTGTGCCGCACAATGAACCGAGTATGAGATGTCGTGTCTTGTATGGGTGAGATAGATAAGTTTCCCAAGTAACTTCGATAACCGATGATGTTGACAAGCAAGGGTCATCATGAGTGGGAATGTATGGAAGGACGAGTTGGGTTCCATAGGAGTGGACACAGTTTGCACCCAAGGAGACCAAATTCTTTGAGGAGTTCAAGACAATATTTTCTTTGGGAGAGACAAATGTCATTCCCGCTTTTAGAACCTCAATCCCAAGAAAGTATTTTAGATTTCAAGTCTTTAATATGAAACTTTGTTTTAGGAACTCTTTGAATCGGTTTATCTCATCAAGACAATTTCCAAGAAGGACAATATCATCCACATAAACAAGCGAGCAATAAACTTGTTATTCTTTGTTTTGGTGAACAAAGAGTGATCATTAATGATTGAACAAAGTTATTTTCTTTTAAAACACCGACAAGTTTTTCATTCCATTTCGGGAGCTTGTTTTAAGCCATATAGGATTTGACAAGTTTACAAACTTTATTCTTATTGTTCTCATTACGAACCCTTTGGGAATGGTCATATAGATATCCTCATCAAGATCTCCATACAAGAAAGCATTATTAACATCAAGTTGAAAAAGAGGCCATTTGTTTTTACGGCTAAGGCAATAAGACACCGACAAGAGACATTTTTACAACAGAGAAAAGGTTTCATCATAGTCTATTCCTTCCCTTTGGTTATAGCCTTTAACAACTAGTCTAGCCTTGTATCTATCAACTTCACCATTGGCTTTATATTTGATTTTAAATATCCATTTGTAGCCAATAGGAATTCTATTAAGAGGTAGATCGGTTATATCCCAAGCATGGTTTTCATTTAAGGCCTCAATTTCGAGTTCATAGCATCAACCCAATTACTATCATGGATAGCTTCTTCATAATGTAGGTTCAATACTTTTATTAAGACTAGATGCAAAGCAAGAATTATCTTTGTTAAGGTTGGAGTAATTAACAACCTTTTCAACACCATATTTGACTTTTCCTTCTATAATAAAGTCATTAAGATTATCGGGCAATTTGGAAACTCGTTGACCTTCTAGTAGTAATGGTGGCAAGCCTCTTTCTTGTTCAAAGATAATCGGTGTTGTATCGCTAGGATCGTAAACCGCATCGCAGAATGTGAATCATGTGATATGTTGCCCTCGTGGTGTGTATTATCATCTATAGATGTTGCAACCGGTTCGTCAATCCTAGTGGGATGACTTACCACCGTGCCATCATCATAGGATGTCACTCTCCTTCATCATTGGGACTTATTTGTGAGTCAAAGAAATTTTGTGATTTAATTCTTTTGGTACAAAGGTTTCAACAAAAGGTTTTGACACGTAGTTTTTCATTTTGAAGGAAAACAGCTTCATAAAATTTGACATCTCCGGAGTAAAAGATATTTTTGTTTCAAGGCTCAAGAGTTTATAGCCTTTCTTCTCATTTGAGTAACCAATAAAGACACTTTTTCGCACCTACTACCAAATTTATCGAGATGTTGAGAATGGTGGCATAGCATAAGCACCAAAGACTCTAAGGAGAGAGAGTGAAGGGTCATGCCCATACACAAGGAAGAACGGGACTTGCTGACAGAATCAAGAGGCAACCTGTTTATGACATAGGCGCAGTTAGAACACATTCGGACTAAAGATTTAGAGGTAATTCCCCGAAACATGAGGGATCTAGCTACATTAAGGAGATGCCTATGTTTCCTTTCTGCAATACCATTTTGTTGTGGTGTATAGACACAAGAGGTTTGATGTAAAATTCCTTTTTCATGGAGGAAAACCTGAAGTTTATTATTGACAAATTCTGTCCCATTATCACTTCTAAAGATTTTGACATTGTGTTCAAATTAATTTGATAGCATGTGAGTAAAGTTAACAATGGAAACATAAACATCATCCTTCCCCTTAAGCATATAAACCCACACCGCCTCGGAATAGTCATCAACAACAGTTAAAAATATTTGTAACCATCTCGCTAGTGACTTTATATGGTCCCCATACATCAAGATGGACAAGTTGACCAATTTTAGTTGATTTATGTTCACTTAGAGGAATGGTTCCTGGTTTGTTTAGCTTTATTACAAGTATCACAGAGATGATCGGTTTGGATGTACTATCAAATTTAAGAGTGGGTTTAAGTATGTGTAGGACTTGGTCGAGGATGACCAAGTCTTTGATGCCAAAGATTTTAGAAACATGACAAACAGATATGCAATTATTAGAAATAATCTTACATGAAGAATCAATATCAAACATATATAACCCATTGTGTTGTTTACCAATCCCCACAATCCTTTTTGATGTAAATCAGATATAGCAATTAGATTCATTAAACCCGACAAACATCTTATTGTCTCTAGCAATTTTATGAACAGACAAAGAAACTAACATTGTACTCGGGAACAACAAGTACATCAAAAGAGTTAGATCATTATTGATCTTTAAATCACCAATTTTTGTAATTAAGGCTCGAGTACCGTTGGGATGTCCAACAGTTAAGCCAAGATTTGAAATGTTAACAACATTGATTAAAAATTTTCATCACAGGTCATGTGTCGATTTGCACCGTAATCAACAATCCAACCAAGACCGATGTTTCGGATAATGTCTTAGTGTTGTTGTTAAAAACTTGTTGAAGTTTATATTAAACTTGACACCGCCATTAAAGAAGGTTCCCGAAAAATTTTACCCGCCAAGTTGGCATTAGCGATGACACATTGTTGTCATTGAGAAGACTCATAAGTCTTGAGAGTCGCTCATTAGACAAGGAGACAGGAGAGTTGTTGGCACTATTATCAATGACAAGATTGGTTTCAGCAGAAACATTGTTATCGCCGAAAGGTTTACCATTAAAATTTCTTTTAGCATATCCAAGCAGATAGCCAACAAGATCATAACATCTATCAATGGTGTGACCGTGTTTTTACAATTGGTACATTTGAGGTTCATGTTTGGTCCTCTCGCTATTGAGTCATACCAGATTATGACCATAAACTTTGTTGTTAAAACCTCTTTTATTATCAAAAATTTTCCACCATCGAAGTTTTTTAAAGAAAAGTCGTAGCATTGGGTTTAGTAGATCTATTCCCGGATGATACATTTCGTGAGACTCTTCTCCGAGACAACAGAGAAGGCGCTTTGACATTAGGTAAAGGGTCTCTAGTTAAAATATTGCTTCGATGGGAACATAGGAGTCATCAAGACCCATAAGAAATTGCATTAACTTGATTAGTCGATTATGTTTTTCAAAATGTTTTGCGACCTCACAAGTGCAAGGAGGCAAGCTAATCATACAATCAAATTGTTTCCATAAAGAGTTAAGATTGTTGTAGTAATCGCAAGAGATGACCCACTTTGACTAAGAGAGTTTATATTTTTATGCAAATTGAAAATAGTTGAACCATCAACCTTATCATAAGTATCTTTAAGATCATTCCACATTTCATAAGCGCTTTTGGCATAGATAGCCCAAAGAAATAATTCAGACTGAGAGAATTAAGAATCCAAGTAACCACAACCGAGTTACAAGTATCCCATTGATTAGCAAGATTAGGGTTTGAATCATCTCTTATGCAAGTACCATCAATAAACCCTAACTTATTATGGTTCCTTAAAGCAAAGGTCATGGCCATATTCCAAATTTTATAATTTTCGGGCCTCGTGAGTTTGATAGAAATAATGGGAGTCCCATTAGTGTTATTAGGATGTAAGTACAAAGCATCCCCAAAGATAAGCTTTTCTCGATGGAATCACCACCACCATCAAGACTATCACCATCAACCATAATAAAGATGATATAAGAAGATAGAAAATAAAAAGACAACAATGTAGATAATAATAAGACCAAATAGATAGATAAGTAAGACTTTGAATTTAAGAAACAACAAGCACCAAGCACGTGGACTAGGGTACACCGAGCAGTATTCGCACCACTCAAAGGTGGCGATCAAGATGTTAGTGTACCCGTTTGCACCCACAAAGACTTAAGTCATGAAAGGTTTTATGGATATTTAAATAATAGTATGTCCGGATTCGAACTCGAGACTTCGGATTGCACACATTACGTATGAGAATTGATGTAAATAATTAATATAAATAAAACGTTATTATTATTAATTATTAGTCATGAAATAAAACATAACGATAGTTAAATAATTAACGAGGTTTGGTTAACGGTCGTTAAATATTAACTAGAAGGACTAGAGATGAAATTACAAAGTCGGAAAGTTCTAGAATCCCCTTGGGGGCTTTGGCCGATCGGTTTGGGTTTCCAAACCCAAACCCACACAAACTTGGTCACCAAGTTAAGTTAACTATAAATACAAACCCTTGTATTCATTCACAACTTAATCTTGGATCACCAATAACCTAATTTCTCTCTCTCTCTCTCTCTCTCTTTTGCTTGGCCGATCGCTCACACCCTCCCATAGGGTTTCGATTTTCCAAGTGAAAGAAACAAGTGTTTGGTTTTATTTGTGATTCAAGGAACTAGCTTTTCCACATCAAATCGCTATTAGTACGTGTGTACAAGAACGAAGGACAAGCACGCTGAGCTTGTAAATCTTGGTGGTCGATTTCTTGTGTTGGGTCGAATTGTATAAACCCTAAATTAGGGTTTTGGGTTTTGGTTCTTGTTCAATCAACGCTTGATTCTTGAATTGCTAAAAGGTACGCACTTTCTTGTTTGGTTAATTATTTACATATATTATTCCTATTTCTTCCACGCATGCTTTGATGATGTTATTTGATTTATATATAATTGTTATGAGTATAAAATTCCAACAAAGGGCATCACGAGCCGTTAATATGATGTAATTAATTATCAAACACATAAAATTGGATCTTTATGATTATATGCATGCTTTTTATGGTTTCTAGGGTTTTGAATTCAAACCCTAATTTTTATATATAGGGTCGATTACCCTTTATTTATTTAATTAGGTTTTAATTTTGTAAAACTTGTAGAAACCCTAGGATTGCATGCTTATTTTATGTGGTTAATTAATGAATAATTGTTATGTGCCATGTAATATGCGATCTTGGGTGATAATTGTTATGGAATCCATGGTGGAACATGCATGTTTTGCCATGGAGTATTGTTTATTGTTTATTGATTAATTGTTAAGTGATACACACATGTTTTATTTATTTAATAATTATTGAATTGGGAAGACCTCAATTATAACTAATAAAATTGTTATGTGCTAATTGGTATACTATTAACTTTGGCTTACGCAATCGACTTGTCGATGTATGTGGCTCATGTTCTTGCGAGATGAAAGTCCTAGTTAATGTATGCATTTATTTACGCCTAGAATTGTTATTAGAGTTTATTGAAATAATTATGCATGTGGCTAATTGTTTTACATGTGTTAAATTGTTTAGTTATATGTTCATATTATTTGAGTGTGTTTAATTTTTATTAAAATGCTTTTTTGTGTATATATTGTTTGACATGTTAGTAAGCAAAAAGGGTTTTTTATGAATAGAAAATTAAATGGACTAAATAATGGCGAAATTGATTTGTTATCTAAGAATTATTCTTGAACTTTTAATCGATTGATGCGATCGTACTAAATGGTTAGAACGGCTCACCCACTAGAACAAACTATAAAGGGTTATTTAAGAAGTGAGCACGCCTCACCGAATGGATGTCTAAGGTTATGCTTCACGCTACCGGTCCTCCGCCTCGTGAGTTCGATTGAGCTACCTAGTATAACCATTCTATGTACGAAGCATCTTAGTGCAAAGTTGTAAGTTTCTCAACGATCGATTAAAACTTTGTAGAATTCAATCTTAGCAATTAAAATCTATTGTAAGTTTTTCGAAAATTTTTATGTTATAAAGTTGTATGCATGCTTCTTTATACATAAGTTTTGATTACACGTAAAAAATTGTACCCTTTAAAATTTAAGTTTATGCCATCTAATGATATGAAACACTTGAAGTTGTAATTTAGTTATGTGAGACCTTGATCTAGATTACAATAACGAGGTGAATTATTTTGTTGTGTGAGACCTCGCCTTTATGATTTGCGCTTCTAAATTAGACAACTTAATTAAGTTAGTTAGTGAGACCTATGACTTAAGGCATAAGATGGGATAAAACATGCTTACGCTTTTGCATTAATTGTTTTGGCAAAATTGTAAATCCCATAATTTTGGAATTGAAAACTTGTTTGTCAATTATCGCTTTTCAACGACACTATTCTATACTTTCACCACTAGCGCATCAACCGATGTGGTGAAACTATGATAATGAGGATCCAATATTCAAGGAAAATACTATGGTTAATATGAATATTGACCAAAGGGTATTTTATTTTCTTGAATGTTTACTTATCGAAAGTACTAACTTTTGAACTTTTATTTCAGAGAAATGGCTCAAGTCGAATCTCATCGACTAGCCTCGCTGCTCAAATCTATGTTTGATCGAGAGAAATTGACCGTAGCGCGAATTTCAATGATTGGTATCGGCAACTCGTAATTGTCTTGAGGGTTGCCAAAAGACTCAATTATTTGACTACGCCTTGTCCTCCCGAACTCGCAATGATGCTACCATCAAGCACGAGCCGCATGGCAACTGAGTATGACAAGTATAATGAGGTCGCTCGCATTATGCTCGGAGTATGAACTCAAGCTTGCAAAAGCAATTTGAGAATTACTTCCTAATCTCATGCCGGAAGAATTGCAAAGGTTGTTTGAAAAGCCCGTGATCAGAGAGTCAGTATGACTTGATTGATGCTCTTCATAGTTGCAAGCAAGGAGAAGGAAACCCGTAAGCGCCCAACGCTCGGAAATGATGAGTTACATGGACCGGTTGGGCCTTAACTATGTCTACCCTAATGACATACAAATTGGCTCGATCAATGATCCCTTAACAAGGAATTTGATGGTTTCGCATGCAATTATAATATGCATTGCACGGGAAGACAACAATGAGGTACATGCAATGCTCATTGATTACGAAAAGGTTTGCCCAAGAAGGCCTCTACACCGCGGTTTTGACCATCCGTAGGGTAGAATTTCTAAGCCTAATAAGCCGCTAGCGAACAAGAAAGGGAAAGGTAAGGGTAAAGTTGATAAGGAAAACAAGTTATGACTTATCAACAAGAACCCAAGAAGTACCCTCCCAAAAGCGTGAGAATCAAGAGGATATGGCTTGTCATCACCGCACCGAGGTTGGACACCGGAAGAGGAATTGTCCACCGTACCTTGATGAGTTGCGCAATAAGAGGTATAAAATATCGCACCGTGGCCGATTTGTGTACTCTTTTGATGATAGAATTATTTGCTTTTCCTCATAAAATAAATTCTCGGTATATGATATCGGATGTGGTATTCACATATGTAATACATCGCAGGACTTAGAGGAGCAAGGAAGCTTGCCTATGGACAACAATACCGCACGTGGGTAATGGAGCACATGCATCGTTGAAGCTATAGGCACGCTTTGATTTAGTTTTACCTTCGGGTTTAGTATCGTCATTAAACGATTGTCATTACGCACCTTCCATTGTTAGGGGTGTCGCTTCGCTTCCTTGTTAAAAGATATTGGTTTCGCTCATACATTTACCGATTATGGAATTTCGTTTCTTTAAATGATGTTTTTACTTTAATGTTATTCCAAGAATGGTGTGTTTGAAATTGATTTGCATGATAATGTAATTGATAAAAATAATTGCCTTTAGCATCAATAATAAAAGAATCAAAGGTGATTTGGATTCTTCATTTCTTTGGCATTGTAGACTTGCTCATATAGGCAAGAAACGCATGCAACAAATTGCAACACGATGGGCTTTTGCAAGACATCAATGATGAATCATTTGATAAATGCGAATCTTGCATATCCGGGAAGATGACCAAGAAACCTTTACAAATAGTTTAGAAAGGGCTTCGATCTTCTTGGTGTGATACATACCGACGATGTGGACCACTAAGACATGTGTCAAGAAAGGGTGCTAGCTACTTAACCTTTATCGATGATTTCAATCGTTATGGTTATGTTTATTTACTTAAACATAAACATGAAGTCTTTGAAACATTTAAGGTTTTAAGAGTGAAGTAGAACCGCAACTAGGAAAGAAGATTAAAGCTCTTCGATCCGATAGAGGTGGTGAATATTTAAGCCAAGAGTTTAAAGATTATCTAGTCGAGTGTGGTATTGTCCAAGAACTCACATCTCCATATACTCCACAACAAAATGGTGTATCCGAGAGAAGGAATCGTACATTGCTAGACATGGTGCGATCAATGTTTAATCTTACAACTCTTCCCTTATCCTTTTGGGATTATGCTTTGAAACCGTTGTCGATATTGAATATGGTTCCAACTAAGAAGGTTGATAAGACTCCTTATGAAGTGTGGTATGGGAAACCTCCCAACTTGTCTTACTTAAAGGTCCGGGGTTGTGAGGCGTTTGTTAAACGCGACTCACCGATAAGTCGCAACAAAGATCTCGTTATGTGTCTTCGTAGGATACCCAAAGGAAACTATGGGTTACTACTTCTACTTTCCACCGAAACAAAGTAATTGTTGCTAGGTATGGAGACTTTCTTGAAAAGGATCTCATATCTCATGAATTCATGGGAGAGTTTATGATCCGGAAGATGATCAAGAAGATACAACACCTTCTCGAAAACACTAGCCAACCTCAAGTAGAACCCGAAAGTCCGGGCGCTCCACCCGAGATTGAAGTGGTTCCCATTCGAGATCCGCAAGGGCTACGCTGCACTGAGCGCCTATGTCTCAACGTAGAAGCCGAGGAAAATTTGTTAGGGATCTTGGTGAACTCGCTAACTATAAAGTCGCCATGATGAGTCCCGAAAAGGAAAATGGCGAGTTGCAATGAATGGGAAATGCAATCCATGAAAGATAACGAAGTCGGATAGAGGTTGACTTACCTCCAAATGCTAAGGTAGTTGGAAGTAAGTGGCTCTTTAAGATAAAGACCGACATGGATGGCAATGCACACACCTATAAAGCTCGCCTTGTAGCTCAAGGTTATACTCAAACCTATGGGGTAGACTACGAGGAGACATTTTCTCCCGTAGCGCACATTAGAGCTATTAGATTCTTATAGCCATAGCTGCGCACTATGACTATGAGATATGGCAAATGGATGTCAAACCGCTTCTTAAACGGTCGCCAGATGAGGACATCTATATGGCGCACTCAAGGGTTTGTGAATCCAAAGTTTCGAAGCGTGTATGCAAACTTCAAAGATCCATTTATGGGTTGAAGCAAGCATCAAGGCAATGGAACAAGAAGTTTGATGAAGAAATCAAGAAATTTGGTTTCACTCAAAATCTTGATGAGCCATGTGTATCACAAAGCTAGTGGGAGTAATGTTATTTTCCTTGTCTTATATGTCGATGACATATT
Source organism: Chrysanthemum lavandulifolium (assembly GCA_022545495.1). Classification (NCBI taxonomy): domain Eukaryota; kingdom Viridiplantae; phylum Streptophyta; class Magnoliopsida; order Asterales; family Asteraceae; genus Chrysanthemum; species Chrysanthemum lavandulifolium. The sequence goes on from CM040238.1 coordinate 268,750,076, forward strand.
GATCATGGGAAAAGACATTCCAAGTATGCAAGATGTAAAGTCTTATCTTGGAGAGTGCTTTTCTATGAAGGACTTAGGGAAGCAAGATTTATTCTGGGAATCAAGATCTACCGAGATAGATCAAGGCGGTTAATTGGACTAAGCCAAAGTGCTTACATTGATAAAATATTGAAGAGATTCAAGATGCAAAATTCCAAGAAGGGATATTTGCCGATGCAAGTTGAACATGGCTTAAGTAATAAACTATGCGCCAACACCGAAGAGGTGGCTTACATGAAGAAAGTTCCTTATGCTTCTACCGTAGGATCTATCATGTATGCCGTGAGATGTACAAGGCCCGATGTATGCTTGCACGTAACATCACCGGTCGGTATCAACAGTAACCTGTGTGAAACATCGGCAGTCGTTAAGAACATTCTTAAGTATCTAAGGGCTACTAAAGAAATGTTTCTAGTGTATGGAGGAAATCCAGATGCGTAACTTGATGTTACTGTGTTTTTGCGATGCGTCATTCCAAACCGATAAAGATGATACGAAGTCTCGACGGGTTATGTCTTTGTCATTAATGGAGGAGCAATTGATCGAAGAGCAAGAAGCAAACAACGGTTATGGATGTCTATTACGAAGTCGAGTACATAGTCGCTCGTGTCGCGATGGAAGTCGTTGATTAGGAAATTCATTTCGGACCGGAGTAATGCCCTCAATCGAATTACCTTTAAATGTGTATTGTGACAACTCGCCCAATAACATTTGCCAATGAGCCCGAGTCATGAAGGCGCCAGACATTTTCCTCGTCGATATCACTATGTTCGAGAACAAGTCGACATAGGTGAAATCAATCTACTCAAAGTTCATACAGATGATAATCTAGTCGATCCCTTTACGAAGCCTTTGCCAAAAGAAAACTTATCGACCATGCCGATGGGATAGGACTTCGCTTAGCTAGTAGTTTCATGCGATCCGTGATTAGTATTTGGATAAAGGATGTTATGAACAAATATTACTTTAATGAAATAAAATAGTTGTTTATGTTTATTTTTCATTTTCTTAATATTATATCCTATATTTGCATGTTTAATCCGTGAATAACTTATATAATTCTAAATAGTCCGTTGTCGATCAATGACGTGGGAATGTCATTGAATTAAGACAACTGAGTTTTGGTAGAATATACTTAAAGTATATTGATGCGTGGGACATACCAGATTCACATGATATTCAATGAATTGAATATAGGACTCATCCCAACTTTACATGATGATACTTTATGGATTTTGTCATTAAGTATATCATGAAGTGTTTATCCTCGACTTGAGATACCGGATAACCGATATGAATGTAGTGCATTTGTGTAAGATAGTCTAACGCTATCCGTGAATCGGTAGTTATAAGGGCTATTTTCTAAGTGTTGCAAAATTCATGAGTTATGTTTGTAGTCAAGAGAATTTGTTCCTTTGAATTTGTTTCAAAGCATAATACTATATTTGGGCCCCTCGTAGGGTTGACAAGATGTTTGTATGGCCATACCCAAGATCTATCCGAATACGCTCGATGATTTGGTAATCTTGTTCAATCATATACAACGAGAAATGTAATGTTAACTTATGAAATGACTTGATCCATATTCATAGTTAATGTAGTATTAGTAACAAAAGGATAAGTAAAATGATGAATCATTAAATGGTTTTTCCAGAGACCATACTCGATTCGATCCGGGGCGCTATGTGTGAAAGCTAGACTAACCAATGTCATTACTATATTTAGTAATATCCAAGTGGGAGCTGAAAGGTTTTATGGATATTTAAATAATAGTATGTCCGGATTCGAACTCGAGACTTCGGGATTGCACACATTACGTATGAGAATTGATGTAAATAATTAATATAAATAAAACGTTATTATTATTAATTATTAGTCATGAAATAAAACATAACGATAGTTAAATAATTAACGAGGTTTGGTTAACGGTCGTTAAATATTAACTAGAAGGACTAGAGATGAAATTACAAAGTCGGGAAAGTTCTAGAATCCCCTTTTGGGGCTTTGGCCGATTGGGTTTCCAAACCCTAACCCACACAAACTTGGTCATCAAGTTAAGTTAACTATAAATACAAACCCTTGTATTCATTCACAACTTAATCTTGGATCACCAATAACCTAATTTCTCTCTCCTCTCTCTCTTTGCTTGGCCGATCGTACACCCCCTCCTCATAGGGTTTCGATTTTTCCAAGTGAAAGAAACAAGTGTTTGGTTTTATTTGTGATTCAAGGAACTAGCTTTTCCACATCAAATCGCTATTAGTACGTGTGTACAAGAACGAAGGACAAGCACGCTGAGCTTGTAATCTTGGTGGTCGATTTCTTGTTTGGGTCGATTTGTATAAACCCTAAATTAGGGTTTTGGGTTTTGTTCTTGTTCAATCAACGCTTGATTCTTGAATTGCTAAAAGGTACGCACTTTCTTGTTTGGTTAATTATTTACATATATTATTCCTATTTCTTCCACGCATGCTTTGATGATGTTATTTGATTTATATATAATTGTTATGAGTATAAAATTCCAACATTTTAAGGACACAAAATTAATACCAGACTTCAGCAAATTAATTGTATTTCACTATTTTTGTAATCATGATGTTTGAAAATCAAATTTTTTCTTAAAATATATTTTGAATTCGCGTTTGATATTGGATAGATATGTATAAGTGTATTATGGTATGGCCTATCAACACCTATTAGCAAGACTAGACACGTCGATGAGATCTTACGATCTTGATCTCATCTTACTGTCTCGATCTTGTGAAAATATAAACGATTTTTGGATAGGATCTCGATATTGACCGCCTTAGTCACAAGTATATAAATCACTAAATATTGTACCTCTGCCCTGGAATAGTTCCATGAGACAATTTGAGCAAACCATAAGAACTTTTATGAAGCCCAAAATCACAAACCATTGCAATTTAATATAAAAATATTGATTAAGACATAGTTACATCAAAAGCATGGGACATACATGACCACACTCGTGAACCTGGTTTGGCTATTTCGATATGAAATTTCATTCAGCTAAAAAATATCAATTCCTTGGACATGCTAGCTCATGGTTTTAGATATCAGGTTCCGACCATTATATACGGTTGTGCCACAATTGAACAAAGAGCTTGAACTATCAAATTATATGTTGTTAGTGAAAACAAATACATTATTTTTACATATAACTATTAAACATGTATGCATTAATTTTATGAATGATTCTATGGACTATATTATGGTGTCTTCATGTGCTAGACCCTATTTAATAAATTTGGTTGCATTTCTCTTACAACAATGGTTAAAGCATATAATAGCTTGTATCACTTATTTATTAGAGAAGAAGAGATGGCTTTTATCCCAAATTGATAAATGAGAAGAAAATATGTTACTTTATATGGTGAGATATGCGCAAGTTATTCAAGTTGAGTTTGGTGTCTTATTTTCTTAGTGGAATATAATGCTTACATAATACATTTACTATGTATACATATTTCACGAATAATTTGTACACTTTGATAATTTTTTATATTCATTTTTGTTTTTCCGTTCTTAACTTTTCTTTGTAGAAGATTTGTAACATTTGCCGGAGGATTTTCTATCGAAAGAAAAGAAAAGACTAGGTCGAGAGCCCCTTAAATTCATTGAGTTGTTCCAAAGAATCAAAACGGCCGGTGATTAATGGAATTCCTTGTCAGTTCTCTAGTCTTCGATTCATATTTTGTCGATAATTCCCTTCCAATTCACATCTTTGTTAAAGTGTATACTAGATTGAATCACTTTTTTATTAAAAAAGAAAAGTTAGCTTTTATCCCACATCGGTAATTGAGAATAAAATGTGTTACTTTATATAGTGAGGTATCTACTAATTATCTAAGTTGAGTTTGGTGTATTATGTTCTTCGTGCAATATAATGTTCACATGATTAACGTGTCATGTGGTAATTTTATAGCGCGAATAATTTGTACACATTGCCTACTTTTTTTTTGTTTTTGTTTTTTCTTCTCTTGCTTTTACATATTTTCGTTTTTGTTTTTTCGTCTCTTGATTTTCAACTTTTTCGTTGTAAAAAATTTATAATTTACTTCGCTTTTATTGAAAGAAAAAAGATTTTATGAAAAAGGGTGATAAAGAGGAAAGACACTAATTATCTAAGTTGAGTTTGGTGTATTATGTTCTTCGTGCAATATAATGTTCACATGATTAACGTGTCATGTGGTAATTTTATAGCGCGAATAATTTGTACACATTGCCTACTTTTTTTTTGTTTTTGTTTTTTCTTCTCTTGCTTTTACATATTTCCGTTTTTGTTTTTTCGTCTCTTGATTTTCAACTTTTTCGTTGTAAAAAATTTATAATTTACTTCGCTTTTATTGAAAGAAAAAAGATTTTATGAAAAAGGGTGATAAAGAGGAAAGACACTAATTTGAAATTTTCGGGAGTGAAAATAAAAGTTGTTTGAAATTCTTTTGAACTAAAAGTATAACGGCTATAAACCGTCTTACAAGAATATATTTGTATTCTCCATCCTGTAATAAATTTGCTAAATTTCTACCTTTAATTTATATACTAGGAACAAAATCTCTACTATTACAAAGGTTTCTAATCCTCAAGTTCCATTAACATCATATCAAAATTTTAACCAAAGATAACACATATAACTTTTCTTTTCACGCCGGATAAAAATGTGACACTATCATTCTTTTACCATATCTGAAAGGAAAATGGTCTAAAAAGATCAAACTGCCAGTTTTTTTTTCTTTTGTAAGATTCAACTTTTTTTCCCAAAGTAGTCAAATACTTTCTTAATCTTCCTATTGTATTTATAACCGACGTGGCATGATCTAATCAAGAGTTAATTACATAAATTTACATAAATCGTCCTTGTGCGTCTAAACAATTACACCATTTCATCCTTGAGTCAATTATATAAAAGGTCCATGTGACTCTAATAATTTACACATTTCATCCTTGTGGCTATAAACTTAAACTTATGTAATTAACTCTTGATTTTTTAACGTGTCCATGAGTTCTCTTATTCATTGATCAGATTAGACCTTGATAATTGGACCAATTTGAAGCTCAAAAATAATTTATCAACTAGGATACACGGAAACGCCGTCGGGATGCCGTATCACGTCCCCGAAACGGGAAACGCCGGGAAACGTCGGGAAACGGCTGAGAAACGTCCCCGGTCAAAGTGGAAACGTTTTTTCAACTAGGGTACGCCTATACTTATCTTGGAAACGTTTGAGGGACGTTTCTGTCCCAAACGAGTCACGTTTTCTGTGGTGGAAGAAGAAAGTAAATCGCCGGAAAAAACTACAGTTGCCGGAAGAAGTGAAAAAGAATAAGAAAGGTTCAATGAGTATTAAATGAAGAAGACTCCCTCTCTCTTCTTTTATGGTCACGTGATGCATAAAAAAGAGGAAAGTAACTACACTATTTTTTTTGTGATAGTTTTGGCATATTTCATTATTTTGTTCCTGTATTTTGTTTTCTTAATAGTATCAAGTTTCCTCTTATTTTATTTTTCACAAACTCTTGTAGATATTGTAAACTTAATAAAAAGGTTTTTATTATATGCTAATCATCTTTTTTTCTTGTAAGTCGTATTCTAGTAAAAAATAAATAAACATGTAATCTTTTTGATTTATTAAACTTTGCATACTTACTTTTTTTATTCATAATAACAAGTCTTTAAACAATTAAAATAACATTAAATCGGGGAATTTCGTCACACTACAATGCCACTTATCTAATATACTCGTAAGATTCTTGGTTTGATAATTATGAGTAATAATTGTTTGAATGTTGTGTAATACACATAGACGTTTCCTCGCCGTATCCGTTTCTTGAATTTTAGGATGTTGCCGTTTCCCGGTACCCGTACCCGTCCCCGTTCCCGTTCCCGTTTCCGTCCCCGTGCAACTTAGTTTATCAACAATTAAATACAGCTTGATGTTCATATTTGACAGCTTGATGTTCATATTTGATAAGTCTATATTAATAGTTAAGCTTGACTACTTGTTATTTTTTCAGGATAGATAGAGAGATGTGGTAGCATTTGGTTAAGTTTATAAAAAAAAATGGCGGGACTAGAGGAACTAAAAAAGAAACTTGTGCCGTTATTCGATGCGGAGAAAGGGTTTTCTTTCGGGTCAACGAATGATCCGTCTGATTCTTATATGGTAAACTTTTTGTATATTTTATTGGTGTAATTATTTGTGTAGATGGCAGTAACTTAAGTGGTTTCGTGTTTTGTGAAGTTTGATGGTGGGACGGTTAATTTACTTAGTCGGTCATATGGAGTGTACAATTTTAATGAGCTTGGGTTGCAAAAGTGTACGTCTAGATCAGTTAAGGATGTGGATGATACTGAAAAGAATTTTCAGTGTGCGTCTCATGAAATGAGAGTGTTTGGAGCGATTAGGAGTGGTGCTAGTAGTGTTGTTCAAAGAGCTATACATATTTCGACGCATAGGATCACTGCGTTAAAGAAGATTAATATCTTTGAAAAGGTCTGTTTGTGTGTTTTTAGATGTTTATTAAGAGTTTAAGTATGTGTAGTGCGGAATTTGATGTAATTGTGCTTGTATCAGGAGAAAAGGAAACAGCTTTTGACTGAGATAAGGACGTTATGTGAGGCGCCTTGTTATCAAGGTTTTGTGGAACTGTAACTTACATGTCACCTGAACGAATCCGAAATGAAAGTTATTCATATCCTGCTGATATTTGGAGTCTTGGACTTGCTCTTTTCGAGTGTGGCACTGGCGAATTTTCCTAGACAGCAACTAAAGGACCTGTAAACCTTATGTTGCAGGTAACATCTGAACGCATGCTATTTAAGTTAACTATAACTTGCACATTTTGGCTCAGATGTTATAATACTTTTATAGCCAAATTACCATGTCGTATATCAGTGCACTTATGCGTACGCTAGTTATCCTAAGGATAAAGACGAGTCTAGAATGTTCAAGAGTTAAGTTTTATATGTAAGATATCAATTTATCATCACGTCAGTTTTATTTTACTTACAGACACCCCTTTCAAACTGTCTTCCCTTCCTTCAAAGTCCTTTAGTTCGAAATACATAGTGTTGAGTACATGTGGCTAACCATCTACTTATGATTGTCTCTTAGGTAAAAAAAAACCAATGGATCACATGCTATATACTTCAAGGGTTAAACAGGTTAAAATGGGTGGGTTGGGTAACACAATAACGGGTAAAAAATACTATCATATGCAATTCATGTGTAATGGGTTAAAAACCTGTTAAAAAGGTTAAAATGGCAAATTGGGTGTCAGTTAATCAGTTCGTACCTATTGCAGCAACTTCAAAAGACATAAGCACATCCTAACACTATCTTCTACAACCCACTACTATATTACAGCTGAATATTCCATTTCTGATATTTAATTTTACACTCCCTAAGCAAATGTAAATTTGGTTCTGCATTTGGAGCTGTATTTCTTTGACACCATCTAGTTGTACATGATACATGTAGTCACAAAAGCTGCCGGTGTGTGAGGTTATGTAAGCTTTATTCATCATGTAGAAGATCTCAAAGTGGTAGTCTCTTAGTAGTTGCATTTTACAGGTTTGATTGGGAAAGGACATGCTCATTATGTAGAGCACTTGTCAAACCAGCAGATATCAAATCATATAGTAATGGATCAACAAGTCTCTTTTTCCGGTTCTTATATACTACTAAACACTGTATGATCATGTACAGCTCTTACACAGCCCTAGCTCTTGTGAGTAACAATGGATTTATTTCATCAACACCTCCGTTTCATAATTCAATGGTTACATGTCTTCTTCTAGGCTTGCTATGCAAACTAACTGCAGGATGTTATTTGCATCTTTGAGTTCATTGATGTTGTTGCTCAGAATGTTGTTACTTTGAGTTCATTGATGATATCTGCAACTTTCAGCTCATAAGGTGGTTGGGTGGTGTGATAGTGGTTGTGGTGGTGGTTTTGTGGTGATGTCGTGATGGGATGGGGTGTTTGTTAGTTGATGGTGATTATTTGAAGATTTACCACACCGGAACTCACCAAAAAGAGACCCACGACAGGGAGTACACAAGTTATGGATGGTGGTCCCAGGCGGCGGATGGTGGCGGTAGGCGGTGGATGGTGGCTTCCTGGATTAGTTTAACTTTATAGCTACAAGGACGAAATGTGTAAATTATTAGAGCCACAGGGACCTTTTATATAATTGACTCAAGGATGAATGGTGTAATTGTTTAGAGTCACAGGGACGATTTATGTAAATTTATGTAATTAACACTTGATTAGATCATGCCACGTCAGATTTATGGCTATAATAGGAAGATTAAGAAAGTATTTGACTAGTTTAGAGAAAAAAAAATTGAATGCCTACAAAAGGAAAAAGTGGCAAGTTTGATGCATTTTTAGACTATTTTCCCAATCTTGAACCACCATTATCTTTGATTGTTAAGACATTGACCGACACAAACAAACCAATAACCACAAACACCACAAATTATTTGCAGCCACTTAGCGCGGTTGCCTTGGTAGTACTTGGCTTATTCAAGTCAGTTGGTCAAGTTACGAGTTGATTGAATCGACTTCAATGAGTTGTTTTGGGAAAAATAAGTACGGTAATAACCCAACATGAAAAAAAATTGAATTAATATCCCATTTCTTATTTCTATTGTACGGTAGCTCGAAGGTTTAAAAAGGTCTTGAATTCGAACTTCGTTCAATAAATAGTTTATTGTTAACATAACTAAAAGTTGAAATCAATTATTGAAATTCTGTTAACGCGTACAAAAAAAACAAAAAAGAACTCTAACTTTGCCTAAGTATCCTAAAAAAATATCATTCTTTGTTAAGCCATTTCCCTACTTTAGCATCAGGGTGTAGTGACTCAAGTTAAACTGTCATCTCATTACTACCTCAGCATTTTTTTATTTTTATTTTTTTTCACTTTAATTTCACTCACACACTTAGCGCGGCTTACCTTGCTAGTGCATCTCTAATTCAAGTCAACTTGGTCAAGTTTAAGAAAGACTTGAACTCAGATTTCGTTGAATAAAATAATTTATTGTTAACATAACTAAAAGTTTAAAACAATTACTAGAAAACTTATTAAATGTACATCAAAAACAAAAAAACGAATTTTAACTTTCCCTAAATATCCTACAAAAAATATCATTATTATTATTTATTTATGTTGGGTAAAGGGTTTATACCCGGTGAATATATTGAAAAAATGATTAGAGTTCATGTACATGATAGAGTAGTCATGATCCACCCTTAGAAATAAAAAAGACAATGGGATTTGAACAAACCCAAACCACAACAACCATAACCAAATGAACTAACAGTCGCATGAAATGAAAACACATAGCTAGAGTTCATGTACATGGAAGAGTGGTCATGATCCACCCTTAAAGAAAATATCACTTTTTATTACCGCAAAGAAGAAGAGTTACCTTTCATCCCACATCGATAATTGAGACGAAAATGTGTTACTTTATATTGTGAGGTATGCATTAGTTATTAAAGTTGAGTATGGTGTATTGTGTTCCTCGTGGGATATCATGGTTAGATGACACGTAGTATCATCAAGATTGTGTCGCCACGATGAATTTGTCACACCGTTAACTTTTTGTATTTATTTTGGTTTTTTCGTCCCTCGCCTTTTCACTGTAAAAGATTTGTAATTTGCTAACTTTTTGTGTTCTCTTCGCTTTTATAAAAAGAAGAAAACTTTGCAAAAACGTAAGATACAGAGGTAAGGGTATGCCTTGTATTGTATTGTATTTTTGTTCTTTGTATGGTTTCTATAAATGTTACCTTTCTAAAAAGATATATATACATTTTATCGAGAATGTTACCATTGAGTTTGCATGCTGTGAAAAGAACACATTAAGATGAAATTTTGCTGCCTCAAAAACTTAAAGCTTGTTAAACACCTTGTCCTCGGGGGGTGTTTACTTGTATCTAGGTGTTTACTTCCAACCGAGTCTGCCTAGTCGATGATGCCACCTAAACGGAAGAACTACTAAGTTATTGAACAAGATGCTTGCAAGTTATTTTCTAATTTTTGAACGGTTTTAGGCAAATTGTATGAATGTATAAGCAAAAGAGCTACTGTACACCATAGATTTACCTAGCAAATATGTCATTGTTTTTGTACAAGATGCAAAGAGACCGACTATGTGCTGTAAAAAACCAATGATAGATGTTACTAACTGGTAAGTGGAAAGGCTAGGCGCTAATATGGGTGTGTAGCGATGTGAAGGGAAACTCATCCCCAGAACAATTGCAATGTCAAGGTCAGATGCTCGAACAACAATTCCTTTTCTCTGGAACACGACCTGCCTCATTCACTACTGGAAATAATGCCATCTCTACTATTTCTTGGTCGGTCAAGGTTATTGGTTGCCACAAATTATTCAAACAAACACCTTATTTTTTCAGTCTTTTCAAAATGACCCAAACATTACACGAAGCCATCTTTTAGTTCTGATGTACACTCAAATACAAGGACTAAAACAGGACAACAATGGCAAAATGGGATTGTGTTATTCTACACAAACAACTTTCTAATTATATCCATAATGAAATGAAGTGTTACCTTCCTTTGTGGCATGAGATTTGCTTGCTTTCTTGACTGCTCTACAAGCTTTGGCTTGCTACCTTTTTTCAGAAACGCAATACCCCTTTTCAATTTTTTACCTGGAAGATAACACGACACTAACAACAAGCATTTAAAATTAGAAAGTTACCATTTCGTCCATAACTACTTAAAAGGTCGAATACAGGTGAGTTGAATGTGCGATCAACATATATACTACACAGAATAAGGGTAGTCACTATCTCAAATCCATGTTAGCTGAGCTAATAAAGGCCTTATGCAAAAGCTTATGTAATAACTAAACACAACGATCATAGATATATATTACCAACCATAAAACCCAAAACATAGTATGTCAATGATGTAACTTCACTTTTAATAAAACTTTACATATATAAAATTATATAGCATCAACATTTTTTGTTGGAAGTGAACTTTGAGATTCAAATATATAACATGGTGTAAGTTTTGAGACCCGTGAAGATCCGATTACAATAGCACACCTTGCACACCATCACCATCTATACGATTGTGCCATAATAAAGAAAGAGTTTGAACTATCAAATTATATGTTATTATTGAAAACAAACCCAGTATTTTACATATAACTATCATACATGTATCACATTAATTTATATGAATCATTCTATGGACTATATTATGGCATCTTCATGTGCTAGACCATCTTTAATAAATTTGGTTGTATTAGCCTTACAACAACGGCTAATGCATATACTAGCTTGTATCATTTTTTTTTTATTATAGAAGAAGAGTTAGCTTTTATCCCACATCGATAAATGAGAAGAAAATATGTTACTTTATATAGTGAGGTATGCACAACTTATTTAAGTTGAGTTTGGTGTATTATGTTCTTCGTGGAATATAAGGCTTACATGATACGTGTATCATGTGAGGCTACATTACCTGACTAATTTGTGCACTTTGTTAACTTTTTATATTCATTTTTTTTCCGTCTCTCAATTTCCATTGTAAGAAATTTATAACATTTTCTAGCTTTTTATATTCATTTTTTTCGTCTCACTTTTCATTGTAAAATATTTGAAACATTTTTTAACTTTTTATATTATCTTTCGCTTTTATCGAAGGAAAGATGATTTTGTAAAGAAAGGTGATAAAGAGGGAAGACGTTGATTTGATATTCTTGAGAGTGAAATTAAAAAAAAAAAAAAATGCTTGATTCACAATGTCAAAAGGCGTATATACACAGTATGAGGGTTGTCGTTATCCCAGAGCTTATAAAACCTTCACCAATTGTCACACCCCCAAAATGAATCGCAGCGGAATGGTAACCGGGGAGTGACTTTCATGGTACAAAGTTGCAGTTATGTCGAATGACCTTAACTCCATGAAATGCAATCAAGCAAGTTAGATACCTGAGAAATACATGTTAAAAGGTCAACATAATGTTGGTGAGTTCATAAGTTTAACTTAATGTAAAATCTGGTACGGAACATAAGATTTCAGTAGTATAAAAATAAATACAATTGCACTAAGCTCATGACCCCGACGCTTAACGTATTTGGTATGCAAATGTGCATAAATGCCCCCAGCCAAGTGTTTGCCAGACACTTAATTTAATCCTCAAATGGTATGCGTTCGTTTGACCAGTTGGAGCAACCCAACCCGAACGAGGGTGTCAACCCAATAGATCTATCTACAACATTCGCTTTCGGTAATTAACGGTTCATGATATCATGTAGGGGACTTAAGTGGCTACGTGGTAACTTAGGCAATGCATCGCTTTTGTACTTATGTTCGCATAAAACAAGCATGTATTCTCACCCCAAGCATTTGTAAAATATTGTAAATAAGTAAACGGGCTATGAAACTCACCTTGGTGAAGAAATCGAACGATGTACACTCAAGCGGTATGATGGTATGGCAAACACGTAACCTATATTACGTGGCAAGTCTTAGTCATACATTCTAGTTTAAAACTCGATGAAGTTTACTTATGTATTAAAGCCGTTTTGTATCGTTGTTGCTTGTGTGGCGACCTTTGTGATGAAAAGACCTTGTATGTACTGGTAAAAATTGGCTCTTTGAAAGTGCGTAAGTATATACGTATAAGATAGCGAAATAATAAGTCGAATAGGTCTTTGGTTCGCCGATAACCAAAGAACGTCATACGGAAAATATTACATATAAATAGTAACGTATATGAGTTATGAAAATGTCGTTTTAAATTGCATGTGTGGGTATATTGTCAAAGGTTGGTTAATAAGAATGGCATACAGCTTATAGTTCAAATATTAGTTTTCAGTGAAAATGGTTGTAAAAGAATGTTTATACTTATAAGGAATAGTATAAGGTTTTTAGAAAGAAAAAAAATCGAGTGAGACCCGTTCATACTTTTTATATATTTGTTTTGGACAAGAATAACAAAACGTTATAATATATTTTCGTTTAGATCGAGTTTAATAATTATACGAGATATCGTCTAATGTTTTAAAAGTGGAGTTTGTTTATAGTTATAATTAGAAATTTTAATTGATAGAGTTGCCGTTTTAGTAATAGTAGTATAAGTATATTTCATTATGATTTAGAAAACGAACAATATTAATTAGAAAAGCTTGAGACGTAGTTAAGCTTTTATAAGCGTCAAGTTAAAATAGATTGAGTCGGACATATATATTTGTTGAGTTGAAAAGACTGGCTTGGATAATCATTCACGTAGTCGATATTAGATGGCCTTGGGATATTATAAATAGGATGATGTTTGGTTGGAGGATATTGAGATAACTTGAACTTGATGTATTCGCTATGGGACGGCTCGTGGGTTGAACTAGGGGTGTTCATCGGTTCGGTTATCGGTTTGTTCGGTTAATTTTTTTTCTGGGTATAACCGAAAACCGAACCGAACCGAATTCAAATTTAACTAAACCGAACCGAAAACCGAAAACCGAACCTCCAATAACCGAATTACCTAAATTTAACAATTTATTCATTTATTTATATATATTTTTTGAAATAACAAGCTTGAAAAAAACAAGGTGCATAACTCGTGAGTCGAAGACTCACATTCAATGCTAAAAGATTACACTAAGTGTCACGAGTCAATCGTGCCCTTAGTCGAACAAAACATGCACACTCTTGGGTGTTTTCGTGACCCAAAATGGTTAGTAAACCTTGAGTATTCGCACAACCAAAACGGACTTGAACCCCCATGTGTCGTTGACACTAACCAAACCATAACACCCTTTGTGGGTATTTGGAGTCCGTCCGAGGACAAGGCCACTTAGCCTACTCGCGACTTGAGTGAAATTAAGTGTAATGACTAAGTGAAAAATGTGTTTGTACTGAAAAGACACTAACCTGTCCAACAAGGGTACACCCCTATCAATGGTGGCTCGAATCACTTGCAAATGATAGGATTCCTTTTGATAGATTACTACTGGATTCTTAGAACCATGGTAGTATGTAGCTTTAACTACTGGATTCTATAACGGAAAACAAAATTTTCCATATTTGAAAAAAGGCAATAAAGCTTTATTAATTTGTTGTTTAAGTCTTCAGGTATTAGACCAGATCTATTAGGCGATGTTCTTCGGTAATTCTTCCATATACTCTCGGTTATAGTTGTCCACGATAAGACTAGTTTTTAAATTTGATTCTAGTGTCTTTATTCACAGAAACCAAATCATTACTTTTAGTTGGGGTTGAAACGGGCCGGGTTGGAGGTTGAGCCACCGCACACACTTTTCAGTCTTCCAAAATGGTTTTAGGCAAATTGTATGAATGTATACAGGAGGTTGAGCTACTGTTGTAAAAAACCAAAGATGAATGTTAAATAATGAGTAGGAGTTATGCTTTTTCCCGCATCGATATATAAGAAAAAAGTATATTGCTTTATATAGTGAGGTATGTTCCAATTGTTCAAGTTAAGTTTGGTGTAGTATGTTATGCTTAGAATGTGAAGATCCAATTGCCTTATATGCACTTGGATGATTTCATTCTTTCCATAATTCGTACACTTTGTTAACTTTTATATTTTTGCGTCTCACTTTTTTGTTGTAAAACATTTGTAACATTTCTAACTTCTTATTTTCGCTTTTTGTTTATTTTTTCATTTTTCATTGTAAAAGATTTGTATTTTGTTAACTTTTTACGTTCTCTTTTGCTTTTATCAAAAGAAAGAAGACTTTGCAAGGAAATGTGATAGAGAGATGAGGCATCGATGGATGAAGATAATTATTTAAACAAACTTATTTTTCAGTCTTTTCAGAATGGCCCAAACATTACACAAAGCCATCTTTTGGTTCCGATGTACGCTAAAACACAAGGAGTAAAATGGAACAACGATGGTAAACTGGGATTGCATTATTCTACACAAAAGAACTTTCAATTTTTATCTCTAGTGAAGTGTTACCTTCCATTGTGGTAAGTTTTGGCATGCACACATTTTGAGACTCAAATATATAACATGGTGCAAGTTTTGGAGCCCCTAAAGATATGAGGCTATGTACAACAATACACCATCGTAGACGATTGTGCCACAAACGGAGAAATAGCTTGAACTATCAAATTATATGTTGATATTGAAAACAAATGAAATTTACTACATATAACTATTAAATATGTATAACATTAATTTGTATGAATCATTATATGGACTATATTATGGCATCTTCATGTGCTAGGCCATTTTTAGGAGTTTTGGTTGTAAAGTTGTAATCACCTTACAACAATGGTTAAAGTATAGCTTCTATCAGTTTTTGTATTAGAGATAACTTTTATCCCACATCGATAATTGGAAAGAATATATATTTCTTTATATAGTGAGGCGTTCACTAATAATTTCATTTGAGTTTGATATAGAATGTTCTTCATGGAATACAATGATAATTGACGAATAATTTGTTACATACATATAGTCAATAATAAGATACGAGTGCCTGGCATGTTTGTAACTCTCTTCAAAAATTTTGCGGGTTTGTCGATCAACTATTTTAAATAACATACCAATAATTGTATGACAATTTTAATGAAACTTGCGTTATAATCGTAACTCACTCATATTAGGTACTTAACAAAATACATTTAATCCAAATGTAACATAAAATCTAAGTAGTATATTTATTTTTAACGCATACCAATAATTGTACGACAATTTTAATGAAACTTACGTTATAATCGTAATTCAGTCATATTGCGTTATATCGTAACTCACTCATATTAGGTACTTAACAAAATACATTTAATCCAAATGTAACATAAAATCTAAGTGGTATATTTATTTTTAACGCCTTATATACTTAAACATGTTCGTAATCCAAATGTAACATAAAATCTAAGTAATATATTTTATGTTCAAAGACTTATATACTTAAACGGGTTTACGTGTTGACATGTTTAATACTTACTCAACCCAAACACGACTGTTTATTAAACGGTTAACCTATTTTGAATCGAAGTTTAACCGTGTCGTTAATCGTGTTGTGTCGAGAATTGCCACCTCTAATCCACTATGCCATACACCTGCCTATACATCTTTTCACTCTTCTTTCCTATGTTATTTTGCACTATAGGAAGAGTGTACTCCAGCGAGTGTTTAGTGGCAAGTGTTATGGGTCTTGCTTGGCGTCGCGGGGAATGGCTGTTGTAGAAAGCTGTGAGGGTCGAGGTTCAATTGTTGTGGATCGTGGTTCAATATGCGGTTGATAAGGTTCTGGTTTCAAGTTTTATGCCATTCATATGTGGGTAAGGCCGTTTCAACAAGTGTTGTGGGTCGAGGTTCGAGTGTTGCGGGGTCATGGTTTTAAAGTTGTGGGTCGAGCTAGCACACATCGGTTTGTAGTTCGTTTTGGGCTATGTATGGAGTTGTGGTCTTGTTGATGTTGTTCAGGTCAGGTAGCCTCGTGTTACGTCATATGGGTCAGTTTGATTTGTGGTTCGATGCGGTTCGGATTAGTTTGTTGTTCATGCGGGTCTTATGGTTTCATATTTGGTTGTGGATTGTACCGATGTACTCAGATGGGGTCGTATTTGTTGGTTAATTGTTAAGATCCTTTTTTTTTGTCTTCTCCGTAAGGGTCGGTTCGTTGAAGGTCATGGGTAGTTTTGACATGTGATGGTCTTGCAATGATATGTGTTCCCTAAATTAAGTGCTTCTACGTATTAAAGCGCCACAACATGATTGTTTGTGTGGCCGGAACAGTTTGATTTGAGCTTTTGATGGGTTTTAGTGTCAAGGTCGTGGTAGCTTTTCCACTCGTTTCAATACTTTATATTGGGCGATGCCCTTATGTGCTTAGGTGGTATGCTAGGTACAATTAGCGAAGGTTCCTCCTTTAATTGTTTTGATCTTCATGTAGATGTAAGGATTGTTTGGATAAAAGAAGTTGTTTAGGGTCGTGGTAGTTGTTTAGTGGCGTGGAAGTGTTTGGAGTCATAATAGTTTCTTAGGGTTAAGAGCTTATTATAAGGAGTCAAAACTAGCTCGACAGCTAGGTGCTCGGAACTCGCTAGGTGCTTGTCGTGAGAGGAACTGCGAAAGGTGTTATGCTTTCGTGGTTCTATCGGGTTAGTGTTAAGTAGGTGATTTAGCCCTCTATCGAGAGGGAAGAGGGAATGTTGTTATTGAAACAAATACAGTATTTTACATATAAATATTTAACATGTATGACATTAATTTATATGAATCATTTTATGGCATCTTCATGTGCTAGACCATCTTTAATAAATTTAGTTGTATTCGCCTTACAACAACGATTAATGCGTATAATAGCTTCTATCACTTTTTATGAAATAAGAAGATCTAGCTTTTATCCCACATCGATAAATGCGAAAAGAATATGTTACTTTATATAGTGAGGTATGTACTAATTATTCAAGTTGAGTTTGGTGTATTATGTTCTTCGTGGAATTTTATGTTGACATGATACTTGTATCATGTGCAAAAGAAACCCACGACAAATTTGTACACTTTGTTAACTTTTTATATTCACTTTTGTTTTTCCGTCACTTACCAAGAAACTTAGCCAAAATTAGTCGGTTGGTGGGTGTTTGATTATTTTAGCCATAACAACGATCATGCTCTCTTTTTTTAACCACAAAATCATTTTTGGGGATTGATTATTTTTACTGGTTTGTGGTGTTGGTCCTATTAGTGGCAATTGCTTTATGCTAGTTCTGGTTTGGCTGCATTCTATATGATTTGTAAATGGAAAAAGGGTTTTTGAATGATAAAGGGAGAGGGAGTGGTAGTGGGGTGAAGGAGAAACGTGGTTCAGCTGATATTGATCTAGGTATGGTGCATTCTGCTACACCTACTCCTAATATGGCGAATCCATTGGTTAAAGAGGGTAATCGTAGGGCTGAGAATACGTTTGGAGAATCACATGATAAGAGTATATCGTTCGCCAATGTTCTCAATGTTGCCCGTATTCTTCCGAAGGTGAATTTTAGGCTGTTGGTTAATGAGGATCGTGTAGAATCCCATGACACAATGCTTCCTAGGGCTGCTATGGAAAAGGTGCTATGTTGGTATGAAAATACGTTGGTTGGTTACTTCCTTGGTAACACTATTGCCTTCCCCGATGTTCAAAGCTATGTTACTAACACATGGGGGAAGTTTGGCTTGCAAAAGCTAATGAAAAATGGTGATGGTGTGTATCTTTTTAAGTTTGCTACCAAGGAGGGTGTGGATCGTGTTTTGGAACGAGGTCCTTAGTTAATTCGTAACTCACCTATTATTCTTAACAAATGGACTCCTACTTTATCTTTTAATAGGAACGAGGTAAACAAGGTACCAGTTTGGATTAAACTGCATAAAGTTCCTTTGGTTGCTTATTCAGAGGATGGTTTGAGCTTGATTACTACACAAGTAGGGAAACCTATTTTGTTGGACGCATTCACAAGTTCTATGTGTGTTGAGACATGGGGCCGTATTAGTTTTGCTCGTGCCTTAGTTGAAGTAAGCGCAGAATCTAAATTGAAGAGCCAAGTTACAATGGCTATTCCGAATGAAGAAGGTAATGGTTATAATACGGAAATTATTAACGTTGAATATGAATGGAAGCATCCTCATTGTATTGATTGTAAATCATTTGGGCATGCTCCTTTTGATTGTCCAAAATGTGTCAAGGAGACTATTCAAAATGACATTAATGTAGCAGCCAAGGTGTTTAATCAGGTGGATAATCATGAAGAGGGCTTCATTGAGGTAAGAAATCGAAAGAATAAAGGGAAGAGTGTTGCTGATTCGTCTAAATCTCGGCCCATTGGTGGTGTTAGGCTTAACAAGCCAAAACCTAAATTTTGGAGACCTTTATCGACGACAACTACTAAGCAAGGTTCTGATCCTAAGGTTCAAAAAGAGACTTCTTCTTCAATGATAAATCGGGTATGAACACTAAGTCTTTCAATCCTTTTGGTGTTTTGAATTCTTTGGGTGAGGAGGGTGTTGATGGTTTTCCTCCGGGTGGTAAGGAGAAGGAGCAGGCTACGGCTACTAAGCCTAGTACTTCCTCCTCTCCTTGTACTTCTGCTTTGGGCGATTATGGTAGCACTAGTACTATTCCTGTTGTTGAGAAAATTGGAAAGCTTGAAAAGCTAATTATTGAAGGGAA
>CM040238.1:268769414-268868165 GCA_022545495.1 Chrysanthemum lavandulifolium
GATGGTGTGAGGTAAGCGTTCAAGTACCAACAAAAGAGATGAAGTGTTGGTGAGACCCTATGGGTTATTTGCCACAATTGAAGGCGTGTTGGTGCAACCATAGCATGGCCTTGTCCCTTTATCTCGGTATGCATTTGTTAATCTTGTGATACCAATAATTTTACTAACATGGAGCTTAATGCTTATACATGGGTGTTTATTTGTAGGTGGTCCGTGAGGATTGAGAGAGATGATGCATGATGACCACGTACTAAGCTTCTTGTTGCGTTAATTTATTGTTTAATGTTAACAGACTTTATGTTAGATTCATCTACCTTATTTATGTTTAGTGATTTTGTTATGACAATTTCTAATTTGAAATACAATTTCGTTTTATTCATTTAATATTTAGTTGATGTTTTATTCATATCGTAATAATAGAGTGTGCATGGTGAAAATAGCGTCTATCATATGACTTGTCCGGACTTTGAAATTGTCCTATTAAACTTATTAACCGTCCTAACAATTAACTTAACATTGTAAAAGTGTCCTAATATGTTGTTATTAGGACGTTATTTAGGTTGTTAATAGACATTTTATACGACCAAAAATCGGTTTCATAATCTTCTTTGAGATATTAGAACCCTTTTCTTGGTGCTAAAATAGCTATAATGTTATATGATAAGCGTCCTAACAATTATCTTTTAAAATGCGCTTGTATGTGTATCAAAAGATTAAAATTAGGTAACAACGTTTACAACATTGTAAAAGTGTCCTAATATGTTGTTATTAGGGCGTTATTTGGTTGTTCATAGACATATTATGCGACCATAAATTTGGTTTCATAAACGTATTTGGGATATTAGGACCCTTTTCTTGGTGTTAAAGTAACTATAATGGTATATGATAACCGTCCTAAAATTAACATTAAAGGGCGCTTGTATGTGTATCAAAAGATTAAAAGTAGGTTAACACATGTTAGAACATTGGAAAAGTGTCCGAATATGTTTTATTAGGGCGTTATTTGTGTTGTTTATAGACCTAAATGCGACCATAAAATTGGTATCATAATCTTATTTGAGTTATTAGTACCCTTTTCTTGGTTGCTAAAATAGCTATGATGTTACATCATAAGCGTCCTAACAATACTTTAAGGACGTTTTATGTGTCTCAAAAGATTAAAGTAGGTAATCACATGTTAAAACATTGTAAAAGTGTCCTAATATGGTTTTATTAGGACGCTATTTGTGTTGTTCATATACATATAATACGACCATAAAATTGTTTTCATAAGGGTTAGGACGCTTTGGACCTATTACAACCGCCTTACATGAAACGCTTTCATCCTTGGTCCTATTAAATGAAAGGTCCTAAAAAGTACCATTTTATGACGCTTATGGGGGTCCTAAAAAGCCACTTTTCTTGTAGTGTTGAGACTCAAAATTTGTGCCTGTCAAAACTTACACAAGGGAAGGTAACACTTGACTATAGATAAAAATTGAAAGTTGTTTGTGTATAATAACGCAATCCCAATTTACCATCGTTGTCTCGTTTTGGTCCTTGTATTTTTGTGTAAATCGGAACTAAAAGATGGCTTCGTGTAAGTTTGGGTCATTTTGAAAAGACTGAAAAGTAAGTTTGTTTGAATAATTATCTTCATCCATCGATGCCTTATCTCTCTATCACATTTCTTTGCAAAGTCTTCTTTCTTTTGATAAAAGCAAAAGAGAACGTAAAAAGTTAACAAATTACAAATCTTTTACAATAAAGAATGAAAAAATAAACAAAAAGCGAAATAAAAAGTTAGAAATGTTACAAATGTTTTATAACAAAAAAGTGAGACGGAAATATAAAAAAGTTAGGAAATGTTACAAATCTTTTACAACCAAAAAGTGAGACGGAAATATAAAAAAGTTAGGAAATGTTACAAATCTTTTACAACCAAAAAGTGAGACGGAAATATAAAAAGTGTATGAATTATGCAAAGAATCGGAACTTTCAAGTGCATACAAGGCAATTGGAAATTCAGATTCCAAGAATAACATACAACAGTAGCTCAACCTCCTATATACATTCATACAATTTTCCTAAAACCGTTTTGGAAGACTTAAAAGTGTTTGTGCTGGCTCAACCTCCAACCCTGCCCGTTTCAACCCCAACTAAACGTAATGATTTGATTTCTGTGAATAAAGATGCTAGAATCAAATTTAAAAAATAGTTTTATTCGATGTGTAACATATAAATATGTATTTGCAGAGTGTACCTACATCTTATCGTGGACCACTATAACCGAGAGTATATGCAAGAGTTACCGAAGAACATCGCCAAATAGATCTGGCCTGGTCTAATACCTGAAGATTTAAACATCAAATTAAGAATGCTTTATTGCTTTATTCAAATTTTGAAAATTTTGTTTTCGGTTATAGAATCCAGAGTTAAAGCTACATACTACCATGGTTCCAAGATTTGTTGAGATTTTATATGCGATACTAATTTTTCAAGTTTCAAGTATTACTTTCAAGCGTATCCGAACAACTACTAATGTCTTGGAATGTTTATCTAGGTCTCCCTCATATGTAATGGTAATCTATAGGTGCTACATTGCTACGCACACTTATAGGATAAGGTTTCTTGTGTGACATAAGCGGAACAATGATACTATCTGAAGATGGAAAAGAGCTAGGTCTAATCGATGCTAGTGTACATCCTGAAGACTTTCTTAAAGTCTCAGAGGCCATAGACATTCTTTGGCGTAAACCATGGTCCAGTCCCTTGATAGAACAGACAAGATTGGTTCCCAATCTGAAGCACAACGGATGATTGAGGTTGTGAGACAGAAATTTAAGATAATGGGCCACTTCACACATAAAAGGATATATTTTCTTTTACCAAATGGGGGGTTGGGTAACGGGTCATAAAAGGATATATTTCTTTGTACATGCTAACACGGCCCGGGTTGGCTGAAAGCCTGAAAGGCACTTCTTGCCATGTTTTTTGTATTTATAAGTAGTATCTAAAAGATATATACAAAACTTATATTATTTCAAATTGTGGAGTAAATGCGGTGCACTCAAGAGACACTTTAGACGCCTTTCATCCCGTTTCCTTATAACATATTGTTTTTATTTTACCTTTTTTGACCTGTTAAAGGTAAAATATTCATAGATAAGTGATTTGGTATGACATTAGAATTGTACAAAATTTCTATCCTAAGAAGGCCAAGGATTATAAAAGGCTTGTAGTTTCCGAAGCAAAAGGTCATATAATTAATGCGTTCTTTTCACAGCATGCAACCTCAAAGGTAACACACTCGATTTAATGTATATATTTTATATATTATCTAATTATATTCTTCACGCTCAACTTAGTTTTTGTCACTAACATATGCCCAACGTTACTGATATTGGACTGAAGCCGAGTGCAATAAAGAAAGGTGTTGTCATTGGTGAAGGTTTTATGGGCTCTGGGATAACGACAACCCTTATCCAGTTTAAATATGACTTTTGACATTGTTAATCAAACACTTTTTTTTTTTTTTTTTAATTTCCTCCGAAGATTTTCAAATCAATGTCTTCCTCTTTATCATCTTTGTTTACAAAATCTTAATTTTTCTTGATATAAGCAAAAGATAATACTCCATCCGTCCCAGTTAATAGTGTCGTTTCCTTTTTACGTGTCCCAATTTAATTGTCTACTATTAAATATAGATAGGAAAGTTTGATCGAGTTTACGATATTACCCTTGCTTAAAATTATTATTACAAACTTTAAAAAATATGTTAATTAATTAGTTGAGAGTAAAAATGTTATTCCGTTAAAAAGTAAGAAAGAAAAAGCCGTAATAAATGCATTTTTTTAACGGTGTGTTTTTTGTCAGGGGCAATTATTTTAAGACGATAGAGTATAAACTTTAGCAAATGCTACAAATATTTTACAACGAAAAGCGAGAGACGAAAAACAAAAAATGAATATATAAAATTACCAAATGTTACAATTGTTTTACAACGAAAAGTGAGTGATTCGAGAAAACAAAATAAATATAAAAGTTAACAAATGTACAAATTTTTCAAGATGCAATATTGTACATGATACGAGTAAGAACATAATACACCAAACTCAACTTATACAGTATAAACTTTAGCAAATGCTACAAATATTTTACAACGAAAAGCGAGAGCGAAAAACAAAAATGAATATATAAATTACCAAATGTTACAATTGTTTTACAACGAAAAGTGAGCGACTCGAGAAAACAAAAATAATTATAAAAGTTAACAAATGTACAAATTTTCAAGATGCAATATCGCACATGATACGAGTATCATGTTGATATAACACTCCTCGAAGAACATAATACACCAAACTCAGCTTTAATAATTAATACATACCTCTATATAAAGTAACATATGTTCTTCTCATTTATCGATGTGGGATAAAATGTAACTCTTCTTCTTTAATAAAAAAGTGATACAAGCGTATATGCATTAACTCTTGTTGTAAGGTGAATACAACCAAATTTATTAAAGATAGTCTTGCACGTAAAGATGCCATAATATAGTGTGACAATTCGTATTTTCAAGTCATTCTCAAAACATTACTCATGCTTCATTATTTATCATTTATCGTGAACTAGGTTTACGAGCATCAAATTCACGTAACCGTAATGGTTTAGCTGTGAATTCATGATCATATCATCGAGGACATTTCATATAGACTAAGTTTAGTCTACATTTCATTAACATCATTGTCATCATATTAGTTCATGCATGGTTTTGCATTTTACATTAAACGTATAACTTTTATTAAATAAACGTTATCGCGTAATTAATTATTTTGAACAATTGATCCATTACTTCCAAAAATTTTCCTGATATATTTTTATACTCATATTAAGTTTATAAAATAATATTATGAGTTTACACGGTGTTTTAAATTTATTTTGTATATAAATTGTTATATT
This sequence comes from Chrysanthemum lavandulifolium, assembly GCA_022545495.1. Lineage (NCBI taxonomy): Eukaryota > Viridiplantae > Streptophyta > Magnoliopsida > Asterales > Asteraceae > Chrysanthemum > Chrysanthemum lavandulifolium. The sequence continues at coordinate 268,774,353 of CM040238.1, forward strand.
TATATAATTACGACGGTTTTCTTAAATATTACACGATAGTTATTATTTCACTCAAATTTTACAAGAAATGTATTTTTATAATTTTTATGACCTAAATATATTTTATCTTGACCGTGAAAATTTATTTTTAACTAACGCTACCCTATATACTCAAATGTGACTACAACTTATCATTTATCTTCATTTAATCATACTTAAACATTACATTATATAATAATAAAAAAAAATGAAAAAAAGAAAAAAAAGTATCAAGTGAATGACTAACCTCCCTTGTCGCACCTACACCACCTGTTAGCCCTACACATGGCCCGATTCACCCACCATCACCACTATTATCATCATCATCTTCATCATACTATCTTAGGGAACCTATACCTACATGGACTTGCCGCTCAAAAGCGAGCACGTTTTGACATCCCTGCATCATCCTCTACAGGCCCGAACCACCACTAGGTTCGAGATAGGTGAGCTCAAGGTTCTTCTTGCTAGACAGCCTTCCACCGAGACATTAGGGGCGCGAATAGATAGCCAAGGTTCGATTGATAGGATGTTAGGACGGTTGGAGGAACTGTCATTAGATCGAGTGGAGAACATTGAGGAGGAGGTTGAAGGCCTCGTGATAGGTAGAGTTTCGATTGATTTGGCTCACGGGTTTAGAATCTAGGCAGTTAGAGAACAGGGGCATATTGTTGAGTTGAGGCAGAGATGCACGAGTTATATGATAGAGCCGAGATGGCCCAGGCGAGCTTGACGTCATGCAGGAGTTGGCACTAGCTCGTGAGAGCATGGTTACCGCATGGGGTCGATCAATGAGTTGAGGGATTTGATTGCGAGCTTGACTACAGTCCGAGATCTTGAGGATCGGTGGCGGAGCACCAGGAGGTGCCTAGTGTAGACTTTTATCATGTATAGTTTTTATTTACTATTATCCTAGTCACAAGGTGTGTGACATAGTTTAAAGAACTTGTTGTCTTTTGGTTGTTGTACAAACAAAAATATCATGTATTGACTCTACTATGTAGGAATGGTTTTACTATCTATGATATCGGTCCATGAAGGCCGAAATTTTCATGTATATTATCCACGTGTGTTGTGATTTTATTTGTGATATTACGTGGTTGTTCCGTTGTGATTTCATTTATATTATACATGTTGTGGTTGTGGATATATATGTATAATGTTTGTTTCTACTTGCGAGTTCTCATAATTGTTTCATCTTATGGTTTTGAAGAATAATGGCGCCAAAGAAAACCACACCTGAATTGACTCAAGCGGCTATGCAGAAGTATGTGAACGATAGCATAGCCGATGCATTAAGGACTGAAAGAGCATCGGTGGCGGCTGCTGCTGAGGCTGCGGCAACTGCCGAGGCCGCTAGACTTGCTGCTGCTGCAGGTAATGCAGGAGGGTCCGGGTTAGAAATCGTTCGTATAAGGATTTCAAAAGTGGAGATCCCACTAAGTTCAAGGGTACTGAAGGGCAACCGCCATGGTTAGATGGTTCAAGAAAATGGAATCCGTGTTTCGTTATGTAATTGCCCGGAGGATAGCAAGGTTAAGTTTGCTACGAGTACACTACTGGATGGGGCAATGTCGTGGTGGAATTCATATGCTCAGCCAATGGGAATGGAAAATGCTTTCAAGATCACATGGGAGCAATTCAAGAGTTTGCTAACAAGGAAGTATTGTCCGCGTACGGAGGTGAAAAAGTTGGAGACCGAATTCTATGAGCTGGTAACTATTGGGTATGATATTGATGCTTACATTCGGAGTTCCAAGAATTGGCCGCGTTATGCCCATCTATGGTTTCGGATAATGAGAAGCTATTGGAGGCTTTCATCGGGGACTTCGAAGTTATTCAAGGAGACGTAATCTCTTTTGATCCGCAAACGATTGGGAATCCATTCGAGTGTCGCAAAAGCTCATGGCTCAAGTAGTAAAGAGAGGCAAAATCGCCAACATCAACCGAAACAACAACAATACCAACAACCGTTTCAATTACAACAATAACCGAAACAATTACACTAACAATAACAACAATAAAAGAAAGTGGGACAACAACAATCGAGGTGGAAATGTCGCTCAACGACCACCTAAGAGACAGGAGGTTGCAAAGGCCTATGTTGCAGGCCCAACGGAGAAAAAGGGGTACACGGGGATTTTGCCTAAATGTGAGAGGTGTTCAAGTCATCACAAATAGGACGTTGTCCGATCCATGTGGAATTGTAAAAAATGGGACATCAAACTAGAGAATGCAAGATGCCAACTACGGGAAAATCGAAACAACAAGTAATGAGTTTTGGTTGTGGAGAAAGGGGACATTACAAGAGCGAGTGTCCAAGGGAAGGAACCAAGGAAGCAGAATCGGTGGAATGGCACAAGGAAGAGCCTATGTGATAGGAGGTGGAGAAGCTAGGGAGGACCCGAATGTTGTAACGGCGTTCCTTATCAATAATCGTTATGCATCAGTTTTATTTGATTCGGGAGCCGATAAAAGTTTTGTGTCCACTATATTTGCACCTTTACTCAATATCAAACCAACCACATTAGACACATCATACAACATTGAATTAGCTAATGGTAACTTAATTAGCACCGACACCATTGTCCGTGGTTGTACACTCAATTTTCTAAATCATCCCTTCAATATAGACCTTATGCCCGTAGAACTTGGTAGTTTCGACGTCATCATCGGTATGGATTGGTTATCCAAACATCGTGCAAGAATCATTTGTGATGAAAAAGTTGTTCATCTTCCTTACAACGGCGAAACTTTGATCATTCGTGGGGACGAAGTGGAACTAGACTCAGATTATATCATGCATCAAAACGAGAAGTACATAAAGAAATGTTGTTTTGCTTTCTTAGCACATATAACCGAGAAGAAGTCGGAGGAGAAGCGACTTGAGGATGTACCGATTGCTCGAGAATTTCCGGAAGTCTTTCCCGAAGACTTGCCAGGACTTCCACCGGCACGTCAAGTAGAATTTCATATTGACTTAGTGCCCGGAGCTGCACCAATTGCAAGAGTTGTCTAATCAGTTGCAAGAACTTTTAGACAAAGGATTCATTAGGCCAAGTTCCTCGCCTTGGGGAGCACGGTCTTGTTTGTGAAGAAGAAAGATGGATCCTTCGAATGTGTATAGATTATAGAAAGTCGAACAAGTTAACGGTGAAGAACCGTTACCCACTCCCGAATCGACGACTTGTTCGATCAGTTGCAAGGCTCTAGTATCTACTCAAAGATTGATTTAAGATCAGGTTATCATCAACTTAGAGTGCGGGAGGAATATATTCCGAAAACAGCGTTTAGAACACGTTATGGTCATTATGAGTTTCAAGTAATGCCATTCGGATTAACTAATGCACCTGCAGTATTCATGGATCTCATGAATAGGGTATGCAAACCGTATTTGGACAAGTTTGTCATAGTGTTCATCGACGAAATATTGATTTACTCAAAGAGCAAAGAAGAGCATGAAGGGCATTTAAGAACGATTTTAGGACTACTCAAGAATGAGGAGTTGTATGCCAAATTCAAGTGTGATTTTGGAACCGTAAAGTACAATTTCTTGGTCATGTCATTGATAGTCAAGGACTACCGGTAGATCCCGCAAAGATTGAAGTCGTAAAAGATTGGGCTACTCCAACAAATCCTACAAAATCCGACAATTTCTAGGACTCACCGGTATTACCGAAGATTCATCGAAGGTTTTTAAAGATAGCTAAAGCTTTGACCAAGTTGACACGAAAAACAAGAGGTATGAATGGGGAAAGAAACAAGAAGTCGCTTTTCGGTTGTTGAAGTAAAAGCTTTGCGGTCGCCAATTTTGGCACTACCGAAGGAATTGAGAACTTCGTTGTATATCGCGATGCTTCACATAAAGGGCTTGGAGTCGTATTAATGCAAAACGAGAAGGTGATAGCATATGCTTCTCGACAACTTAAGGTCCATGAGAAGAATTACACCACTCATGATCTTGAGTTGGGGCGTAGTCTTTGCACTCAAGATTTGGAGACACTACCTTTACGGTACAAAGTGCACAGTGTTTATGGACCACAAGAGTTTACAATATGTTCTTGATCAAAAGGAACTTAACATGAGGCAACGTCGTTGGTTGGAATTACTCAGCGATTATGATTGTGAAATAAAGTATCACCCGGGAAAAGCCAATGTTGTGGCTGATGCTCTTAGCCGGAAAGAAAGACCTAAACCTTTAAGAGTAAAATCATTAGGAATGACGATCAGTTCACCTTTACCATAAAAATACTTGAGGCACAGATCGAGGCACTCAAGGAGGAAAACAGGCCAAGTGAAAAGCTTTATGATATGCCCGAAAATGCAAATGGCTTTGTAAAGAGAACAGATGGAGTATTATGCTTCAAGGATAGAATGTGGGTACCATTTTATGGCGGGATACGAGAATTGATTATGCACGAGTCGCATAAGTCAAGTATTCTATTCATCCGAGTTACGATAAGATGTATCGGGATCTCAAGAAACTTTATTGGTGGCGAACATGAAAGCGTAAATTGCCACGTCGTTAGCGGATGCCTTACTTGCTCTAAGGTAAAAGTCGAATATCGAAACCTTCGTGATTACTCCAACAACCCGAAATTCCACAATGGAAATGGGAACGATTACAATGGACTTTGTTACTGAAACTTCCAAAGACATCGGAGGTTACGATGCTATATGGGTAATCGTCGATCGTCTTACCAAATCGACTCATTTCATACCAATTAGAGACTTATTCCATGGAACAACTCACTAGACTTTATGTCAAGGAAATAGTCTCGAGGCATGGAGCACCAATTTCCATCATTTCCGACGAGATATTCGATTCACTTTAAACTTCGAAATCATTACAAGATTCATTTGGAACCAAATTAGAGATGAGCCTGACATATCATCTACAAACCGATGATCAAAGTGAAAGGACAATTCAAACATTAGAAGATATCTTGAGAGCATGTGTGATTGATTTTGGAAATGGTTGGGCTAACCATTTGCCATTGATCGAAGTGTCGATCACCGTTTGTTGGGCGAGGTTGAGCGCACAACTCACTGGTCCGGAAATGGTACGGAAACAACGAAAAAGATAGTCCAAATCCGAGATAGACTCGGAACGGCCGAAGCCGACGGAAAAGTTACGCAGATGTTAGGCGCAAACCATTGGAATTTCAAATTTCCGACAAAGTGATGTTGAAAGTATCGCCTTGGAAAGGAGTGGTACGATTTGGAAGCGCGGAAGTTGAACCCGAGGTACATTGGGCCATTCAATATTTTGAGCGAGTTGGCCCTGTAGCTTATCGACTTGATCTTCCATCAGAACTTAGTCACGTACACAACACGTTTCACGTTTCAAACCTGAAGAAATGTCTTTCGGACGAATCACTCGTTATTCCATTGGAAGAAATTCAACTCGACGATAAACTAAATTTCGTGGAGGAACCGGTAGAAATCATGGACCGCGAGGTCAAGCAGTTGAAACAAAGTCGTATTCCAATCGTGAAGGTTCGCTGGAATTCTCGAAGAGGTCCTGAGTTTACTTGGGAACGGGAAGACCAGATGCGCCTCAAATATCCTCATCTTTTCACCGACAACACCGTAGGGACTGAATTCCTTTTTGGTTGGGCGAATGTGACAATTCAGATTTTCGTGTCATTCTCAAAACATTACTCATGCTTCATTATTTATCATTTATCGTGAACTAGGTTTACGAGCATCGATTCACGTAACCGTAATGGTTTAGCCGTGAATTCATGATCATATCATCGAGGACATTTCATATAGACTAAGTTTAGTCTACATTTCATTAACATCATTTTCATCATATTAGTTCATGCATGGTTTTGCATTTTACATTAAACGATAACTTTTATTAAATAAACGTTATCGCGTAATTAATTATTTTGAACAATTGATCCGTTACTTCCAAAAATTATCCCGATATATTTTTATACTCATATTAAGTTTATAAAATAATATTATGAGTTTACACGTGTTTTAAATTTATTTTGTATATAAATTGTTATATTTATATAAAACGACGGTTTTCTTAAATACTACACGATTACTATTATTTCACTCAAATTTTGCAAGAAATGTATTTTTATAATTTTATGACCTAGATATATTTTATCTTGCCCGTGAAAATTTATTTTTAACTAACGCTACCCTATATACTCAAATGTGACTACAACTTATCATTTATCTTCATTTAATCATACTTAAACATTACATTATATAATAATAATAATAAAAAAAAAAAAAAAAAAAAAAAAAAAAAAGGTATCAAGTGAATGACTAACCTCCCTTGTCGCACCTACACCACCTGTTAGCCCTACACATGGCCCGATTCACCCACCATCACCACTATTATCATCATCATCTTCATCATACTATCTTAGGGAACCTATACCTACACTGGACTTGCCGCTCAAAAAGCGAGCACGTTTTGACATCCCTGCATCATCATCATCAACTCCTTGTTATATATTATTTTTGGTGATGTCTAGGAAACCATGACACCCTAAGAAGGTGTATGACAGGATTAGAATAGCTTCGGAGTTGTTTTGAATGGGTTAGCATAGGTTTGGCGCGAAAAACTCATTTCGACAAGTTTGCAAAAGGGTCTGTCCTTATTTTCAAAATCTGGAAAATCCGACAGTAGATAAAAATTTTGGCCTAGATATTTAGAAAATATACTTTAAAACGAAACCGTGGCCACTTGAACGGATTAAAGCGGAGCTATAACGAAGAAGTTATGAATTTTTCAAGTTGGCGGCGAAAACTATAATTTTCGAAATTTCAAGATGTATTGCTTATTTTGTACGAGTCAAAAATGAAGCTTGGGCGTTGTAAATTATGTCGACTTGTCAAAAATATGTTAGTATACTTTGATACAAAGCTAAGGACCTTTAAAGCGTGAAAACGGATTTGTAAAGATTAAATTATACACGTTTTCACGAAGTTGTCGTAACTTTATTATATAAGAAAAACTATTAAATTTCTAATAGGCAAGTTTTACGGCAAAACAAGAGACCAAGTTGAAGGTTGTTTTTAACATTGATTTAGAACTTTTTATAAAGTGATGTCTTCTAGTAAAAGTGAGATCGCCAAGTATATTTATCAAAATGTCCGACCGTTTGATTAGCGGAGTTGTAATGAATTAATTACATTTACTCAAACTTTGCGAAAAACATCCTTAAACTATATTTTGGGACATAAGTACCATATTTAACCTCTATTTTTCTTTATGTTCGAGACCTCTAGGATGGAAACTCATGTACTAAAACTTTGAGATAATGATACGAGCTTCCCAAAACCGTTGAGTTTGTTTCCTAACGCCGACGTGCACCATTTTACGACTAGATTTTAGAGGCCGTTTTGTCACTTTGATGGAAATTTCAATGACATTATTTTATGACGAAAAGTTATATTCTCTTAATAAATCACTAAATGATTATCGTCGGATATCATTTCAATGTAAATACATGTGAAGTAATTTAAAAATGGTCAAGACGTTAAAAGATTATTTTGTCGATTTAAAAGGATTATTTTCAAAAATTCAAAAGTGGTATAAATATCATCCGAATTGCATGCATAACATTACATCATGACTTATTACATATCATATCATTCATAATAGGTCGGTTTAGATTCACGCTACATTTCGGTGTAACCACTTTTGTCATCGCATCAATTCATCAAGTGAGTTTTCATATCCCGTTGTATACATTTAATACTTATTTTCAAACTTACGGGAGAATACATTGCACATCATTTTATTACAATGCCAAGTATATCAAATTCATTTACATTGCTTAATTTACCTCATGCCAATTGAATGTCCCCATTATATAACATGAGCCGTTAATTTCATAGAAGCGAGGTGAGTGGATAGATCTATCGAGGGTGACTCCTCCATCCGGGTTGGTGGATTCCAACTGGTTAAACGGATGCATTTCATTTAATAACATTATTTGAGTTGTTTGGCAAACACTCTGTTGGGCGAACATCATGATCAGTCTAGTTTCGTGTCATGGACTTATAGCAGTTGTAACATTTTGTGTGGCATTATTGTCATACATGGTCTATACTTGTGTAGTCGTATAAATCATTTTCATAAACCTATGATTTCTCACCAACATTATTGTTGACCGTTTTAGCAATGTATTTTCGTAACTAAGACATTCGCATCATGGCACGATTAAGGAACCTCATAGAGTCGCCGTCGACTTGTCTCATTGTATATTATGGTTTTCTTTTCAAAACATCGTTTGGACTTGTAATAAACTTATATTTTCCATAAACTTTATCATCTTTTGGGACCTATCTTGTAACTCTGAATGTTTTATATATATATCAAACGATGTGTTTTAAACGACACTTTAGGTCGTTCAATATAACGGTGATTGTGATGCTATGACAATCAATCCCGTGAATTCCATTCCGCTACAAAACAGTAATTTGGGGGTGTGACATATAGTCCATAGGATGATTCATACAAATTAATGTTATCAGATGTTTCATACAAATTAACGGTGTTTTGGAAAGGTATGAATAACTTGTCCCTAATGTCATACATGTTTGAGAGTTACTAGTATATGTAAAATACTGGATTTGTTTCAATGACAACATATAATTTAATAACCAAGCGACCCTAAAAAACTATTATGACACCAAACATTTCCACAACACTAAACAACTACCACGACCCTAAACAACTTCTCTTATCGAAACGATCCTTACATCAACTACATGAAGATCGAAACAATTAAAGGAGGAACCTTCGTCAACTGTACATAAGGGCATCACCCAATTTCAAGCATGGAAACGGGTGGAAAACTTAGCTACCACAACCTTGACACTAAAACCTGTCGTCACTTCAAATCAAACAGTTTCGGTCACACAAAAAAATCATGCGGTGGCGTGATTATACTTAGAAGCAGTTAATTTAGTGAACACATATCATTTCAAGACCACATAAGGGCATCACCCAATTTGAAGCATGGAAACGGGTGGAAAACCTAGCTACCACAACCTTGACACTAAAACCTGCCGTCACTTCAAATCAAACAGTTTCGGTCACACAAACAAATCATGTGGTGGCGTGATTATACTTAGAAGACATATCATTTCAAGACATACTTAGAAGCAGTTAATTTAGTGAAAACATATCATTTCAAGACTAACACTTGCAAAAACTACTCGTCACCTTCAACAAACCGACCCTTACTGAGATGACAAAAAAGATCATAACCACATAACCAACAAAAACGACCCCATCTGAGTACATCGACACAATCCACAACCCTATGAAACCACAAGACCAGCATTAACAACAAACCAATCTGAACCGCATTGAACCACAAATCGAGCTGACCCATATGACGTAAACACGAAACTACCTGACTTGTACCACATCAACATGACCACAACCCGATCTAAACTACATAACCAGCACGAACGACAGATCGATATGTGCCAACTCAACCCACAACCTTACAACTACGATCCGCAACACTCAAACCTCGGCCCACAACACTTGTTGAAATGACCTTACCCACATATGAATGGCATAACACTTGAAACCATGCCTTATCAACCGCATATTGAACCACGGCCCACAACACTTGGACCTCGTCCCTTGCAGCTTTTTGCAACAGCCATTCCCCGCGACGTCAAGCAAGACCCATAACACTTGCCACTAAACACTCGTTGGAGTACAGCCCTCCTATGATGCAAAATAACATATGAAAGAAGAGGTGAAAATATGTATGGGGGGAATGGATGAGACTTTGGTAAGTAACTAAAACATGCAAAACACTTGTATCTTAATATTGACAATAAAAAGTTAACAAAGTGTCCAAATTATTCATGAAATGGTTAACATGTTTGATATATGTATCAGGACATCATTATATCCCACGAAGAACACTTCACTATAGATAGACCAAACTTAGTGATTAAAAAAGTTAACAACGCCATCATTGTATTCAACGAACATACTACACCAAATTTAACTTGTATAATTAGTACATGCCTCACTATATAATGATAAATATTTTTTTCTCAATTATCGATGTGGGACAAAGTTAACTCTTCTTTAATACAAAAACTGATAGAAGCTAGTATATACTTTAACCTTTGTTGTAAGGCGATTACAACCAAAACTACTTATAATGTCCATAGAATGATTCATAAAATTAATGTCATACATCTTTAATAGTCATATGTAAAATATTGTATTTATATTCAATAACAACATATAATTTGATAGATCAAGCTCTTTCTCCGTTTGTGGCACAACCGTATACGATGGCGTATAATTGTACATAGCCTCATATCTTTAGGGGCTCCAAAACTCACACCATGTTATATATTTGAGTCTCAAAATTTGTGCATGACAAAACTTATACAAGGGAAGGTAACACTTCACTATAGATATAAATTGAAAGTTGTTTGTGTAGAATGAAGCAATCCTAATTTACCACTGTTTTCCCGTTTAACTAGAAGATGGATTCGTGTAATGTTTGGGCCATTTTGAAAACACTCAATATAATGTTGTTGTCCCGTAGTAATCCTAATGTACCTCTATCACATTTCTTTGCAAAGTCTTCTTTCTTTCGAAAAAAGCAAAAGAGAATGTAAAGTTAACAAATTACAAATCTTTTACAATGACAAGTGAGACACCAAAAAACAAAAACGAATACAAACGGTTCGCAAATGTTACAAATCTTTTACAACAAAAAGTGAGCGGAAATATAAAAAGTTAACTAAGTGTACAAATTATTGGTGAATGTGGCGATTCATATAACGCCGTCATATGAACATAACATTCCACAAAGAACATACTACGAAACTCAACTTTAATAATTTGAACATACCTTACTATATAAAGTAACATTTTTTTCTCATTTATCGATGTGGGAAAAAGCAAACCCCAATTCTTTTGCGCCAAGCCTTTTCACTTACCCATTATTAACATTTATCTTTGGTTTTTTACAACACATAATGGTCTTTTTGCATTTTGCACAAAACCAATGACATGTTTGCCAAGTAAATCCATCGGGTACAGCTACGTATACATTCATACAATTTGCCAAAAACGTTAAATAACTAGAAAATAACTTTCAAGCATCTTGTTCATAAACTTGATGGTTCTTTCTTTTTAACATATGCCTTTTGTTCGATAAAAGACAAACAAACCTTGTAAGCTAGTGCGGGATATTGACTCAAAATAACCACACACTTGACCTCAAACGCTTACATTGTACTAATGAACGAATAAGAAAGGAAGAATGTAGAAACTAGCATCTCCCTCACCTTATTTACAGAGATGAGGGGTACACTCGTTATGGAATTCAATTTCCCTTTTAACATCGTGAGTCAAAAATTACTTATTTTCTCTCCAAGAATTTCAAATCGATTCCTTATCTCTATATCTTATTTCTTTTGATGAAAGCAAAAGTGAATATAAAAGTTAGCAAATTACAAATCTTTTACAATGAAAAAGCGAGTGACGAAAAACCAAAATAAATACCAAAGTTAACATTTTGGACAAATTCATTGTGGCGACAATTGCTTGACGATACCATGTATCATCTAAGCATCATATTCCACGAGGTACATAATACACCAAACTCAACTTTAATAACTAGTGCATACCTCAAGATATAAAGTAACACATTTTCTTCTCAATTATCCATGTGGGATGAAAACATTATATTCCACGAAGAAAAAATACACCAAAATCAACTTGAATAATTAGTACATACCTCACTATATAATGTAACATATTTTCTTCTCAATTATTGATGTGGGATAAAGCAAACTCCATTCTCAAAAAAAAAAGTGATACAAGCTAGTAAATGCTTTAACCGTTGTTCTAAGGCCAACAGAACCAAATTTATTAAAGATTCTCGTGCACATGAAGATGCCATAATATAGACCATTGAATGATTCATATAAATTAATGTCATACATATTTAAAAGTTATTTATACTACCTTATATTGAAGGAAGACACTTCATTCTTATTTATTATTTTAAAACCACCATAAATAAATTTTAAATAAATACTACCTTATAAACATTATTTACAAGTATCTAAAGCACACATAAAACTAAAACACACTACTCTATAATACGATTAATACACTATTAAAACACATCTTCATCCAAAATAAAACTTTTTAACCACAAAGTACAATATAATTAAGCTTCACACATGAATAAACTAAAACTAGACTTTTAAGAAAATCAAGTAAATAAGCATAATTTACAAGTATTTAAAGTACAAATAAAACTAAAAAGACTATTCAACACATACAATTAATACATTATTCAAAACACCACTTCATCAAAATATACAACTATTTAACCACAATGTACAATCTAATTAAGCTTTCAAAACATAAATCCGAACTCCAACAAATTCAAAACAAAATAACAATTGTTTGCCAAAAATTTAGTTACAAGGTAACCGCACCGCATCGCTGCAGTACCTCGTTAGCATGTAATAAATTGTATTAGTTTTCAATAACATCACATAATTTGATAGTTCAAGCTCTTTCTTTGATTGTGGCACAACCGTGGTGTGCAAGGTGTGCTATTCTAGAGTCTCGTATCTTCAGGGGCTTCAAAACTTACACCACGTTATGTATTTGAGTCTCAAAATTCACACCAACAAAATATTTTGACGCTATATAATTATTATCTATGTAAACTCTATTAAAAATGAAGTTTGATCATTAAGATTTCTATGATTTTAGTTTCAATGGTTGGCATTATATATCTTTGATCGTTGGCCTCTATTAGCTCATCTACAACATGGATTCATGATAGCGACGACAACCATTATCCTGCGACATATATACGTTGTTCTGAAGGCATATATATGTTGATCACACATTCAACTCAATAACATGTGTATTGTTAGTTTCTTGTTATATTTTGAAAACGGACCCGTTTTTGACACCACCCTCATGTTTAAGGTAAAAACATTGGAAAAGGGTATTACATTTAAGAAAAAGGTAGCAACCTATGGAGTGGTTGCTTGGATCCGAAAAGATAGGGTGCCGATCGTGACAAACAGAGTTGTGACCAATGAGCTCGGAGTGGTGGTGGGACCCCACAAAAGAGGGTGACACCATGGGCGTTGGCTATATTTTGAAAACGGACCCGTTGTTTACACCACCCTCATGTTTAAGGTAAAAACATTGGAAAAGGGTATTACATTTAAGGAAAAGGTAGCAACCTATGGAGTGGTTGCTTGAACTGAAAAGATAGGGTGCCAACAGTGACAAACAGAGTTGTGACCAATGAGCTCGGAGTGGTGGCTGGGACCCCACAAAAAGAGGGGTGACAGCCGTGGACGTTGGCTATTTAGAATGTGGAGTATCGTTACAATCCCGCTAATTATAGGATTGGTTGGTGGCTTATAATGTATAAGTGTCCTTTTCTACGTTGAGCCAATACTATGATTTCCTTATAAACTAGTTTCCACTTCCCTTTCTAGGCGATGTGGGATAGTTTATTTTCTAGATTTTGTGTCTCACTTTGAGACACGATATCTCATTCATTTCTACTCCATTTTGGACATACTTTAGCTCATTGCGAACCTCTCTTTGAGAAGAACAAAATGCCCCCAACCAACACAAATATATGTAACATATACATACATTAAATAATGTCCAAAGTTTTCAAAAAACTACTTTGCAAAACTCATTTTTCCAACACAATAATCATAATCCTTTAAAGGAAAACTAAAAAAGTTAACAAGTTAATTTTTCCTTTAAAGGAAAACTAAAAAAGTTGCGAAAAGTGTTTGTGGTGGGTCAACCTCCAACCCAGCCCGTTTCCACCCCAGCTAAAAGTAATGATCTGATTTCTGTGAATAAAGATGCTAGAATCAAAATTTAAAAAAATAGTCTTATTTCATATGTAACATTTAGATATGCATTTGCAGAGTGTACCTACATCTTATCGTGGACGACTATAACCGACAGTATATGCAAGAGTAACACGAAGAAGATCGCCATTTAATAGGTCTTGTCTAAAACCTGAAGACTTAAACATCAAATTAAGAATGCTTTATTGCTTTATTCAAATTTAGAAAATTTTGTTTTTGGTTATAGAATCCAGTAGTTAATGCTACATACTACCATGGTTCCAAGATTTTGTATGTGTAAAGTTTGCTTATTGAGATTTTAGAGACTGGCTAACTGATACTACTTTATCGAGTTTCAAGTATTACTTTCAAACTATGTATGCGAAAACCTACTAATGTACTGGAATGGTTATCTAGGGTCTGCCCACATATGTAAAGGTAATATATAGGTGCTACACTACTACTCATACTTATAGGATAAAGTTTCATGCATGACATAAGCCTAACAATGATACTATATGAAGACAGAAAAGAGCTAGGTCTAATCGACGCTATTGTACCTCCTGAAGAATTGCTTAAAGTCTCTAGGAAATGGGCATTAGACATTGCTGAAAAGCGTAATCCTTGGTCCTGTCCCTTGACAGAATAGACAAGATTGGTTCTCAATCTGAAGCACAACAGATAATTGAGGTTGTGAGACAGAAATTTAATGGGCCACTTCACCAAGCATGTCTTGATGTAGTTGAAGAAGGCATTGTGGACGGAGGATATCTTGGTGTTGGGAAGGTATGGCAAAATGGGCGGGTTGGGTAACGGGTCATAAAAGGATATCGTATTTGGTACATGCTAACAAGGGCCGGGTTAGCTGAAAGGCACTTCTTGCCATCTTTTTGAATTTATAAGTAGTATGTAAAATATTAAAATGATGGAGTAAATAAGGTGCACTCAAGAGACACTTCAGACGCCTTTCATCCCCTTTTTTTTGGTAAAAGGTCAAAGACCCGGTAAATATATTACTCAAAAAAATGTTTAAGTACAAAGGATATGGGTGAATCTCATATCTCAGTCCGTTACATAGGCGGAAAAGCTTATATAACAAGATACTCCCTATTCTCTAAACAAGAAAATAAATTACTACTCAAAAGATAACATTAGAATCCTATGAAAACAAAATTACTTCCTACCAAGGCCTTGTAGCTTGATGCCATACGTGTCATAAAAAGCATCCAATTCCCTGGAAGATTATAGACGTGATCCGCATAGTCATCATACTCATCTTCAAGATTATGACCACCACCAAATAGGTTAATTGACTCATCAAAAGTGTTCACAATCTCCTCTTCATCACTTTCGGAATCAACAATCTCTCCCACCTTAGAGAATGGGTTAACCCTCTTAGTAGAAGAAGTAGAAGGAAAATCCTTTTTAATAGGATTACCATCATCATCCACAAGAGTAGCTTTCCCATCAATATGAAGCATTTCAAGCTCCACAATTTTCTCAACAATAAGGGTAGGACTAATGATTCGCTCCCAGACGGTCAAGTTTTCTCACACAAGCTAGCCACTTGTGAATGGCTAACCGTAAGAAACTTAAAACAGTCTGGAAACAAATGCAATAAAGATCAGAGGAGTATAGTGTTTCCCCGGGTCGTTATGTCCCAGCGAGCTATGCGATGAATCACCAAACGAAAAGTGATCGAGAAGATTTGGACGGAAAAGAGTTTGATTATTATAACTACAGATGCAAATTAAATAAAATTAAAAAGATAAACTATATTAAATAAACGCTATCACTATTTGCAAAAATGATGTTTTTGATTTTTCTTTTATAAAACTTAAATTAAAAAAAACTACGTGACGTACACAAAAGCGTGGAATCTGAAGCAATATTAATACTAAAAATATGAAAATGATATTTTACAAACCTAATGATAAAAGAAAATTTTAGAAAAAGAAAATTATTTTTAAAACTATTTATCTAATTATTATTAATTAAAATTATTTTAACTATTTAATAATAGCCTAAAATACAAGAAAATATGAAATAAAGCTAGAAAAATGAAATTATGACTTGGAAAAATCTAAAATAACAAAGAGAATTTTCAAAACTATTTTTGTATTTTTCGATTATTTTTCTATTTTCTATGAATTAAAAACTATTTAAAACTACTTAAATTCCTTAAAATACAAATTTAACTAAGAAAATCTAGAAAAATATTTTTTGACTTTTATATTTATCTTAACCTAAGAAAAATGAAAACTTATTTTTGAAACTTTTCGAATTAATTGTATTAAATGCTAATTAAAAAGTACTAAAAACTGTTTTAAATTAAGAAAAATAGCAAACTGACTTAGAAAAATTTGAAAAATTCAAGAAAAGTCTAAAATAATATTAAGAATCCAGGAAAATATAAAAACAGGGCTTGTGTGCAAGAATATGCAAGCGAATGCAAAGTGCTTATGAATAAGACTTTGAAATAAGCAAATGAACACCAATAAGCACCAACTGAACACAGAAGCTCTAATATGTTAAAACTACTCAAATGAAACAAGTTACAACTGTCCTAAACTACTTAAATACAAAATGCATAGATTTGATGATTTGAGATAAAGTGCTAAAAACAGTTTTTGGGGCTACTTTGCGGCTTAAGAATAAGCTACACAATAAGCTGAGACTGAAAAACAGAAGAAGGAACCTGAAGTAGACCTAGCCAAGAACTTGTAAACCAAAAACTAGACTTGGACAAGCTCTTATGAGCTCTGTGCAAGCCCACAGATAAAACACATGCACACTCGGTTATCTTGAGTTTGCACGAGCACTTATACCCATTTTGACAAGTATTTTTAGAGCTTATAAAAATTCACAAAATTCTACAAAATGATGTTAAGAAAATAGACCAACTGAACTTTTAAACCCACAATTTCATTTAGTTTGACCCAAGAATGAATCAATGAAAAATCAACTCATTGGGTGAAAGCAGGTTTTTACACTTTTGACTTTTGATGATTTGTTAATTTGACTTTTATGAACTTTGATTCCGATTTGTGGACTGATGTTGATGTTAAATGATGAAATAAACTTGATCCAATCTATGTTTATGATATCTAAACACAAAACTAGTTTTTGTTTTCCAAAAACTCCAACAGTTAAGATTTTAAGACAGATGAGAAGTGATTTTGACTTTGATAGTTTGCAAATGCAATATTAAGACAGAGTTGAGTCAAATAGAGTTACACAAGCCTAGAACAACAAGTCTTACCCACTGAATAAGCCTCAAACACAGGTTAACTACATGATCCAAACACCACTTTATATCACTGATTTACAATCAAAACTGAGCTAAACACTTAACTAGCTAATATTAATGATCAAACTGAGTTTAATTTACCTAAATACAACTAATTAAACAGGTTTGAACTATTTATAACTACAAAGACAGATTATGCAATGATATTGAAAATGAACTCACATTTGTCCTAGCCACTATGGCTTGCCAAGGAACACAAGTACCACTATCCTATTCTAACCCATAAAACAACTCAAATTCAACCCAAATCCAGCTCTGCGTCTCCCATATCCATTTCCATTTCAAATTGAGCCTAGTTTGACTTTCGTTGACCATTTCACAAATTTGTTTGAAATTTAATTGTAAGCTTATCAAAAGCTATAGGAAGCTTCAATAAACTTGTTTGAGCTCAAAAATAAGCTACTAAAAGCTTGTACATAAAAATTTGAAACTGAAATGTGCAACAGTAAACATGAAACTTGGAACTTATATAAAAACTTGGATTGATACTCAAAAGCACATTACAATGATGATTTAACTTAAGTGTGATACATAGAAACTGAAATTACAACCTTTTGACATAAACTAAAACATTTATTTAAAAAACGACATAAAGGAAAATTTTAAAACTAACTACTACTTCCTTCTTGCTTCTCTCCTCTTTCCTTTTATACAAAATTGCTTCCCCTTGACTTCTGAGCTAATCCCACATTTTTCCTTGGCCATTGGATCTGTTGAAGAGATCTTGGCCGTTTGATCAATTTTTGGCGCCAAAACATATATAAGCCAGTTGGGGTTGAGTAAGGGGGAAAGGGATTCATTTAATGTGTTTTGGAGTTTGGTGGAGGTGGGGGGAACAAGGAGAGTGGGTAGTGAGCTGGTAGGTTGGAATGGTTGGGATGGTTTGCAGACAGGGGGGAGGGAAAGGAGGGAAAGGGGAAGTAGGGTGGTTTGACCAGATATTTGACTTGGCTTAATTTATTGAAGGGGGTCAAAAACAGGGGTCCAATTGGTTTGGCAGGGGGTCACTTGGTTTGACCGGGGTCCAAGGGCTTAGGCTCTTTAATAAACATGGACCTTTGTTGTAAATTCTGAAAGTTGGAGGCCAAGGCTTCCAATATCTCAAAGTTGTTTCAAGGGACCAAACCGACAAGCTCCAATAGTATAAGGACCAAACTTGACATTTCAAATTTCAAGGACCATTTTGCCAATTTTAAACTTGAAGGACCAAATTTGAAATTTCTCAAAACTTTTGATATTTTTCACCAAAGGACTAATTTTGACAAGTTATGATTTTAAAAGGACCTTTGGTGATTTTTCTTTGAAATTAAGTGCTCGGGGACTATTTCGACAAATTTTGAAACTTGGGGGTGAAAGCGCCAATTATGCAAACTTAGCTCATTTTTCATCGATTTTAAACATTTTGCATCCGAAACATATAAAATGCAATTTTGGAATATTTTCGATATTTTGATGCATTTCGAGCATTTTAAACGTTTTGCGATTCAGTTTAACCAAAAATGATGAGTATTTACACACTCATCAATCCCCACACTAAACTATTGCTAGTCCTAGCAATCTTTTGAGAAAACTTAATGGATTTGAATCTCTTTACCAAAATCCATTACTTACGAGTAGCCAAATGTTTGAGTTCAAGTAAGAACTATGGTACACCGATAACCATGTGATTTTGAGCAAACCACCGACTCCCAACGGATTTGATTTGTCTTTACTAGAAGCCGTTTGCTCTGGACTAGCCAACTCTTAGATAAATTATCAATATTATCTTTGGTGGTGATTACCAATTATGGTTTTTCCATCGCCTATACCACAAGCCATAAACTTGCGGGCTAGCCAACTCTTCACTTTTAAGGATATGGTGAAATGAACACCATACAATTTTGGGCAAATTGCAAGCCGTCAACGGATTTGAGATATCTTTACCAAGAGCCGTTTGCTCTGGATTAGCCAATCCTTTTGTTTTTAGACATGGCGGATGATAACCATAAGTCGAGTAAGTGCAAAACACTTACTCCAAAAAAATTTTGGCCAAAATGGGGAATTAGGCGGTATAATTACATGATAAAATTCGTGAGAATTCCCCACACTTAGAAATGAATATTGCCCTCAATATTCAAAGTACCGCGGTTATGCGAAACAAAGAACGTAAAAGGGAAATCTGCGGCCATTATTTTGAAAGACCTTTTTTTTTTTTTTTTTTTTTTTTTTTTTAATAGAAAAGATTTATATACAATAGCGGGGCAACTCCCCACACTAGGGTGGTACACACGGGTGAAAACCCATGTTTAGCTCTTGTTTTTGATTACCGAGTCGCTAGCTTGACTCGACCCAATTAATTTGTTCATGGGAAGTAAGTGGAAGAGACAATCTCCATCGGACTTTCATTCAAGATGTTTGGACAAACATTTGAAGCACGTGAAAGTTCCACACCGATGAGATATACATAGAACCGACCCGGCTCAAAAATGATAAATGAAAATGCCGGGATCAAAGATAGTGTCTTCATTCCCGAAGGAGTGAAGATGAAGAGAAACCACAAGATATTTGAGGAAAGGAAGAAAGATTTTGATAACAATCAAGATCCATTCTTCATCCTCAAATGTAGACATAATGGGAGGAAGGGTGAGGGTAGTATCATTAATAAGCACACTCATATGATAGAGTACACCTTCCTCCGAGTCAATATCATCCTCAAGATCAAAATAGAAATGATCATGTTCCGGAGGAGATATGTCATGAGAAAGTTCACCGGAGAACTCTTCATGAAGAGAATCATTCACATGAAGTGAAATTGTGAACTCTTGTTCCATTGTGGGCTCATCACTATCCTTAACCCGAGTATCAAAGAGTGGATTCTCGAAACTAAAGTGAATTCAGTCGAATTCAAATAGAGGATTAGTGAGAGTTGTTTTGAATGCTTGGGAACAAAGTGATTAATATTCTCTATTGGATTGTTGGGATAATAAGTGAGTGAGCGATCATTATCAAGGAGACTTTCGGTCTCCCGGATCGGCTTGAAATCAAAGAGAACATCGTTACTACGATGAAAGTGGATTGATGTGAGTGAGTTCATCGGTGAACTCCTCAAGAAGATGATCGACATCGATTGTGGAAGTGATGCCTCAACATACTCGATGTTTCCATAGGAAGCACAATCTTCGCTACAATTGGAGAAAATTTCAAAATGATCGTTTGAACACTCAAGAGGGAAAGAGAATCACACATATGATCGAAGTTCCTGTGACTCTCTCGGGATTGGGACAAGGTTCTCAACACTAGACTTTATGAATTCGTCCGATTCCTTTTCGTGAACAGTGTCAAGATGTCCGTCCCCATGTTCGAGAGAGTGAGTGGGAGCTTGGTGTGATAGCGATTGTTTGAGATGGAATCTCAAGCTGCTGGGATATCAACCGACCGAGGAGTTGAGAAATAATATTAAAAGGATAAAACTCTCCTCATCATCATCATATAGAGCGCCTTAAGAAATTGGGAGCGCCTTAGAACCGCTTGCTCTAGGACTAATAATTCTTCCCTAGATTGGCGGGCCTCTCGTTCTTGACTAGCAATTCTCCATGGTCTTTTCACCACTCACTTGATTCTTAAAGTTACTAATCATATCATCAAGTGTTTTCATTGCGGTTTCAAAATCTTGGGAAATTTCTTTAGCAACGGCTCGGTGGAGTTTGAACCGTATGGTCTTTGTGGAGGTTGGAAATTGTCAAACTGTGAGAGTCATGATTGTTACAAGGAAATGGATTCCTATTTGACAATCGAGGTGAAGTGGGGACCTCCACACTCTTGAACAAAGCTGTTGAGTGCGGATCGTGAATTATATGGATATTGGTCATAACCAAAGTTCGAGCATCACCGGAAACTGTTCATAGACAAACGTGTTTCGGATTGACACTCAAATCCTTGGTGAGGACCTCCACAAAATTCACAGCGATTATGTTGATTATATGAAGATAAGTCGGGTTGTGGTGGGTAATTGGAAAAGTTTGAGGGTCGTTAAATGAGTTCGGATTAGGATCATAATCAAATGAATTCCTCGAACCACAAAACAAACAACTCCGTTATGAATATCATTACCACATTGTACACACGTGCACCAACGACATGGTGAACCAAAAGAGGCTCACCACAACCGACACAAGGAATAAACGATTTCATTTGAGAGTAATGAGAAGGAATCGGTTCATTCAAAGAATCTTCAAAACCAACATGGTGATCCGAATGACTATTAAGTCTCGAAGAACATTTTGAAAAATCCGGAGGTGGGACAAGTGGTGTGCTCGAGAGCTAGCAATTTCCACCACTTCCGTTATGGTCTCTGGTTCGGTTCTTGAGAAGCGTGAAGATTAGGCAAGTCATTCTTGCTAGTCACTGTCTAAATTACGCATGTTTGCGTCTAACCGTAAATTGTGAAAGTTTAGGATCAATTTTAGACGGCTTAGGAGCAATTGAGGGTTAGATCTTTGGATAACCGTAGGTTGGATGTATTTAGCACCTCCATTATCGGATGGAAGTACCGGTCCTTTGTCACCCCGGTTTCGTTCCATTTCCCTCAGCAGAATTAATGGATCATCACAAACAACACGAATTCTTGACATTTGTGATAAAGTCGAAGTTTTTCAACCGTCCTGAATTCGTCGTAGTCGAGAGATTCCATGAGAAGAAGTTAGAATCAAATGGATAGAGGGTAAAGGGATAAAGAATCAAAAAGGTAAGAGGTAAAGAGGAATATTTTGGTATTTTTGAAAAACATGATGTGAAAACAAAGAATGAAAATCTTTTGGGTTTTTGATTTTTAAGATGTTTTGGATTTTGGATTTTTATAAGAAAATATAAACATATATAGATGGTATGAACAAGGAGTGAATATCCAAATCACTAATCATTAAACGTAAGATAATTAGCACAGACTCCGGCGTGGCGTAAAATTTGATTCGCTCCCAGACGGTCAAGTTTTCTCACAAGCTAGCCACTTGTGAATGGCTAACCGTAAGAAACTTAAAACATCTGAAACAAATGCAATGAAGATCAAAGGAGTATAGTGTTTCCCGGTCGTTATGTCCCAAATGAGCTATCACGATGAATCACCAAACGAATAGTGATCGAGAAGATTTGGACGGAAAAGAGTTTGATTATTATAACTACGTAAAAAGATTATAAACTACAGGGCTTAAATGCAAATTAAAGAAAATTAAAAAGATAAACTATATTAAATAAACGCTATCACTATTTGCAAAAATGATGTTTTTGATTTTTCTTTTATAAATCTTAAATTAAAAAAAACTACGTGACGTACACAAAAGCGTGAAATGAATAATATTAATACTAAAAATATGAAAATGATATTTTACAAACCTAATGATAAAAGAAAATTTTAGAAAAGAAAATTATTTTAAAACTATTTATCTAATTATTATTAATTAAAATTATTTTTAACTATTTAATAATAGCCTAAAATACAAGAAAATATGAAATAAAGCTAGAAAAATGAAATTATGACTTGGAAAAATCTAAAATAACAAAATAGAATTTTCAAAACTATTTTTGTATTTTTCGATTATTTTCTATTTTCTATGAATTAAAAACTATTTAAAACTACTTAAATTGCTTAAAAATACAAATTTAACTAAGAAAAATCTAGAAAAATATTTTTTTGACTTTTTATATTTATCTTAACCTAAGAAAAATGAAAACTTATTTTTTTGAAACTTTTCTGAATTAATTGTATTAAATGCTAATTAAAAAGTACTAAAAACTGTTTTAAATTAAGAAAAATAGCAAACTGACTTAGAAAAATCTGAAAAATTCAAGAAAAGTCTAAAATAATATTAAGAATCTAGGAAAAATATAAAAACATGGGCTTGTGTGCAAGAATATGCAACTTCAATGCAAAGTGCTTATGAATAAGCACTTTGAAATAAGCAAATGAACACCAATAAGCACCAACTGAACACAGAAGCTCTAATATGTTAAAACTACTCAAATGAAACAAGTTACAACTGTCCTAAACTACTTAAATACAAAATGCACAGATTTGATGATTTGAGATAAAGTGCTAAAAACAGTTTTTGGGGCTACTTTGCAGCTTAAGAATAAGCTACACAATAAGCTGAGACTGAAAAACAGAAGAAGGAACCTGAAGTAGACCTAGCCAAGAACTTGTAAACCAAAAACTAGACTTGGACAAGCTCTTATGAGCTCTGTGCAAGCCCTGCACAAAACCTGTGCACACTCAGTTAATACTGAGTTTGCACAAGGCACTTATACCCATTTTGACAAGTATTTTTAGAGCTTATAAAAAATTCACAAAATTCTACAAAAATGATGTTAAGAAAATAGACCAACTGAACTTTTTAAACCCACAATTTCATTTAGTTTGACCCAAGAATGAATCAATGAAAAATCAACTCAGTTGGGTGAAAACAGGTTTTTTTACACTTTTGACTTTTTGACAGATTTGTTAATTTGACTTTTATGAACTTTGATTCCAATTTGTGGACTGATGTTGATGTTAAATGATGAAATAAACTTGATCCAATCTATGTTTATGATATCTAAACACAAAACTAGTTTTTGTTTTCCAAAAACTCCAACAGTTAAGATTTTAAGACAGATGATAAGTGATTTTGACTTTGATAGTTTGCAAATGCAATATTAAGACAGAGTTGAGTCAAATAGAGTTACACAAGCCTAGAACAACAAGTCTTACCCACTGAATAAGCCTCAAACACAGGTTAACTACATGATCCAAACACCACTTTATATCACTGATTTACAATCAAAACTGAGCTAAACACTTAACTAGCTAATATTAATGATCAAACTGAGTTTAATTTACCTAAATACAACTAATTAAACAGGTTTGAACTATTTATAACTACAAAGACAGATTATGCAATGATATTGAAAATGAACTCACATTTGTACTAGCCACTATGGCTTGCCAAGGAACACAAGTACCACTATCCTATTCTAACCCATAAAACAACTCAAATTCAACCCAAATCCAGCTCTGCGTCTCCCATATCCATTTCCATTTCAAATTGAGCCCAGTTTGACTTTCGTTGACCATTTCACAAATTTGTTTGAAATTTAATTGTAAGCTTATCAAAAGCTATAGAAGCTTCAATAAACTTGTTTGAGCTCAAAAATAAGCTACTAAAAGCTTGTACATAAAATTTGAAACTGAAATGTGCAACAGTAAACATGAAACTTGGAACTTATATAAAAACTTGGATTGATACTCAAAAGCACATTACAATGATGATTTAACTTAAGTGTGATACATAGAAACTGAAATTACAACCTTTTGACATAAACTAAAACATTTATTTAAAAAACGACATAAAGGAAAATTTTAAAACTAACTACTACTTCCTTCTTGCTTCTCTCCTCTTTCCTTTTATACAAAATTGCTTCCCCTTGACTTCTGAGCTAATCCCACATTTTTCCTTGGCCATTGGATCTGTTGAAGAGATCTTGGCCGTTTGATCAATTTTTGGCGCCAAAACATATATAAGCCAGTTGGGGTTGAGTGAGGGGGAAAGGGATGCATTTAATGTGTTTTGGAGTTTGGTGGAGGTAGGGGGAACAAGGAGAGTGGGTAGTGGGCTGGTAGGTTGGAATGGTTGGGATGGTTTGCAGACAGGGGGAGGGAAATGAGGGAAAGGGGAAGTAGGGTGGTTTGACCAGATATTTGACTTGGCTTAATTTATTGAAGGGGGTCAAAAACAGGGGTCCAATTGGTTTGGCAGGGGGTCACTTGGTTTGACAGGGGTCCAGGCTTAGGCTCTTTAATAAACAAGGACCTTTGTTGTAAATTCGAAAGTTGGAGGCCAAGGCGCCAATATCTCAAAGTTGTTTCAAGGGACCAAAGCGACAAGCTCCAATAGTATAAGGACCAAACTTGACATTTTCAAATTTCCAAGGACCATTTTGCCAATTTTAAACTTGAAGGATCAAATTTGAAATTTCTCAAAACTTTTGATATTTTTCACCAAAGGACTAATTTTGACAAGTTATGATTTTAAAAGGACCTTTGGTGATTTTTCTTTGAAATTAAGTGCTCGGGGACTATTTCGACAAATTTTGAAACTTGGGGGTGAAGCGCCAATTATGCAAACTTAGCTCATTTTCATCGATTTTAAACATTTTGCATCCGAAACATATAAAATGCAATTTTGGAATATTTTCGATATTTTGATGCATTTACGAGCATTTTAAACGCTTTTGCGCTTCAGATTTAACCAAAATGATGAGTATTTACACACTCATCAACTAATCTCGTTAGCTTCCATTAAATCACTCACAAGCGGTTCATGCAATGTATTACTAGTCTTTGGAGACTCATTCTTATTTTCTTCCATTGTACTACCAAGATCCACATCCTTATTCACTTCTTAGTAGGAATACCAAAGTCATTAGTATCATCCATACTAAGGGCATCAAATTTATTGGATGTAGCAACCTTCCTTCCACTGCATTTAGGCACATCAAACCTTTTTCTTAGTTACATCGACTTGCTTAGGTTCAGTGGGAGGCTTTTTGGGTTGATATTGAAACTTCATCCCGTTTCCTTTTAACACATTGTTTTTACTTTACCTCTTTTGACATTAGAATTGTACAAAATTTATATTCCTCAGGAGGCCAAGGTTTTTAACAAGCTTGTAGTTCCCGAGGCAGCAAAAGGTGTTCTTTTCACAGCATGCAACCTCAAAGGTAACATACTCTATAAAATGAATATTTCTTATATGTTATCTACTTATATTTGTAGGACCTTACAAATATCAACCTTATCACAAATCCAACACAAATACAAGTATCACCACGTTTACCACACTACGCGTATAGAATAGAAAGATAAAGAATAGAACTTGGTGACTTGAATGATATATTAGGCGTGTATGTTTAGAGAGATAGAGAGAAGAAAGAAAACAATAAGTTGTATATTGCTTCAAGGAAAAACACACACACACACACTTTCAAGCACACCCCTCAAATGACATACTTGAGGGGTATATATAGTACAAGTAACTTAAAACCCTAAAAGGCTTTGCTTGGGCTTTTCGTGGGTTGGACATGGATTGGGCTTTGGATACTTAAGCTTCAAACGGCTAGCATAATCATAACGCCTAGCCATTTAGCTTAGTCCAATCCACGAGCCCGTTGACTATTCTATCACGATATCTAACACACGTTACAAAGTTCCTAATCGTGAATGACCATCACTTCTAATAAAACTATTAAGGCTAACAATCTCCCCCTAAGGGGTGGTCATTCAAATAATGCTCCACTTGATTAGGTCTTTACTTTTCTCGAGCAAGAACTTTGTGTGTAGATATTGAATAGTCTTGATTCTTTGTTCCTTCATGCTTTGTGATCAGATAATGTGGTTGTCTGCCATTGTCAACTTCGTTGGTTAGGTGTCTCCACGCCTTTCTCCACCATGCTCACACTTCTATTTGACTTTGAGTTTCCAATGATGAAGTTCTCGAGTCTTTACACTTTGTAGATTCTTTGACATTGACGAAGAATCATCTTTAACTTTGAGTTGCCTTTGATTTTGATGAGAACTTTCATGTGTTGTTGGTATGAGCATGTGGCGAGTCTCGCACGATCCATCCGCTCCGGAGCTTCCATAAGAAGAAAACATAAAAAAGTTAGTAATAAGCGGATTCCGGCACTTAAAAGTTTGAATTTCGAGGGTGTGAAAACACATCTCTAATTCACATAGGCCGTTCTGAACTGAGTCCCACAAGTGAGATAACGCGATGTACCAAAATACACCTACGATTCGGATGAGTTCTTGAGGTACACCAAGCATCACCCCACGATCAGACCTTTTGAGACACACTAAGCGTAATCCACGAGGAGTTACCGTGACTGCTTGTCGGTGGCTTGATGTTGACCACAGGCGGGAGTTTCCATTCAATCACCGAGGATCACAATTGTGAAACCTCTCATAAATGTTCGCGATTGCTAAGATCTGCGTGGGACTCTAGAATATATCACTTGTGCCCTTATTGATGAGCAAAGAAGCGATGTCATGTCAAGTGTTCCTATGAGATCTTTTGATGAATCTCGTGGCTCTAGACTCAATAGTGCATTTTGGTTTTCAGGCGGAGACTAGGGAGAGGTCTCCTTCTTCAATACCAACAATATCTAAGAGAAGTCAATAGATTATGTAGGGTTCCAGTGAGAATGAAACAAATCCTTTTAAGAGGAATTGAGTGGCTAGAAGGTTTAGTGCGGTGCGTCCTTTGGGTCCATGACGTCTTTGTCTTCAATACCGGTGTCAACTAGTGACAACCATGAGAGATAAGTTGAACCGGTTTACGCCCTAAGGTTGAATATGGAGGGCTATTTCTTTTCACCCTTTCTCATTACATTTCTTTTAATTCTTCAACCTCTTCTTTCTTCTTTCTCACATTACTCCTTTTTCAATCATACCTAAGGACTTCTAGTACTAACTATTGGTGGTGTCCTTGGGTAGATCCTCCGCTCTGGCGGATCATAGACGAATATTCCTATCCTTAGTCACCTTATAGCTCCATGACCGTCCTATTGTTGCCATAAAACCATTTTCTTGAAAATCTCTCGAGTGTTTATGATAGAAAACATGTTTAAAACACTCCATGAGTTTTATATTTTCAAACACTCCCCTTCACATGTGCTTATAAGTTTTAATGTAAATATGCACGATGAGAGTAGAGTTCGGACTTTTGAATTGATCGACTTTAAATGAGCTAGACCGATTCGAGACACGTTTACATCACTAGAGAACTAGCTTGAAATTATTACCCGTCTGGTCAAGTCCATAGAAAGTTTCGAGATGGTACATGATTCCTCGTCAATTCATTGGTTCCGATCGAGTCGTGATATTTTGATCACATATTAATCACGTCTCCTCCCTCAAAATAGCATATTCGTGATATTTTTATATCAACGGATTAAACAACATTTTAGAATCTTTTGGGAGACAAACGAATTTGATTTAAGCATGAATTTGGAACATTTTGTTTTATACTCCCCTTTAATAAAGCATAATCAATTAAAGGGTTTTAGAGGAGTTATCTTGAGCACAAAATATTTTGAAAGATTTTGAAAATCTTTTTGAACAATCTTGAAAAGGTGCTCCAGATGATGATGATTTCTCACCATTTTTAAATGTAGTGCACTGAAGTGTACACTTGATTTTTCTTAAAAAACACGAGTTTTGATTTGAAAAATAATCAAAAGTCATCATTTTGGTCCGGGTTTCGTACTGAAGTATACGAAAGCCATTACGGGAATTGCATAATCAATTAAATTGTTAGCCTCGCTAAAGTGAAGTCATTACGGGAATTGCATTAGTTTCTTCTTTTACTCATTCACAAGGACTAGTTTAGTCAATAGTGCTAAGTTAGGCTTTGCTATGTATAAATACCCCTCCTAGTCCCAACTAGGAGGGTAGGAAGTTCACATTTTGTAAAGAAGTGTGTGTGGTTTCTTCTTCTTCTCTCTAGAAACACACACATCTTCCCATTTTCTATCTAATACAATAACCATGTCTTTCTTATTCTTTGAGCTTCTCCGACCCCCCGAACCACATAAATCTTCAGTATTATCGGTCCTACAATTGGTATAACGAGCCAGGTTGTGTATTTTTATCGATTTGTGTGGTTTTGTATAAGTTTTTGGCTGCTTTTACCCATATTTTTAGATCCGGAAAATTTTTTTCCGTATATTTTGGTAAAACAGTTTTTGAAACTTTATGAGTATCCTTATTTGGTCATATTCAAAAAAGTCTATTGGGTATTCATTGATGTACATCTGTTTGTGTGTCCACTTTTGATGGTCCAAACAATGGTAAATTATGTGACTTTTTTTTTTGCACCAAACCGTGAAATACCATATGGTCAACCGTCAGTTTCGTGGTCAAACAGAGAAAAGGAAACATCTTTTATGCTTTTCTGGGTATTCTTGAAGACTGAACGGAAAAAGTGGTCGGAAAACTCGCTTGAAAAAGTCAACTGGGTCAAAACCCTAGTTTTCTACGCCTAAGGAGAATCTACAGAGTTGTTACGCGTAGCTGTGAAGTTACGCGTAAGGAATGGTCTACGTGTATGCGTTTACGCTTAAGCCTTGGCTTACGCCTATGGCCTACGCATATGGTTACGCGTAAGGCTACGCATAAGGACCTTGACCATGTTTTACGCATAAGGACTAAGATGCTACGCATAAAGTTAATGAAAATGTTACGCGTACCATTTTTGTTTTGAGCTAGAAGCGAAAAAAAACAACAACGAGCTATCGTAAAACCAAGACCACATTTACCATATATCATTTATCCTCTTCGACCTCAGTCATAACATCATCAGTCCAAGTCAACGAAAACCAAACCCAACTAATCCTAGACCTAGACTCACTCCAAGAACCCTCACATCACTCCCCATCTCTATCAAGACTCAAAAAGGAAATTCATTTGATAAATCTCAGTTTCGACTCAATTTTTGCAACCTTTATAGATTGTTACAATTGACTCATCATCCTCACGGATCTGTGATAATATCCGAATCTTTCAAGAAAGATTATAACAAGTATGTTATATCTTTTCTAAGACCCGTTTAACATCAAAAACATTTAAAAAAACGAAACATCATATCATTAAACCTACCCGAGACCCCCTTCTTAAAGGATCTTGAAGCCATTTCAGCCGCTACCTTGATTCGATTGGAGATGAATTGAAGTATCATAATGCGTATCAAGGTGTCTTTGGGTTTGATTAGAATGAGTTAATGATTTCGAGTGTGATAGTTGCAGGATATTGATGATGGTTATTTGAGGATTTGAGATGGATTAGATGAGATTGAGATTTGTGAGAGAAAAAGTTAGGTGGTTGGCGGATATATTGATAAGTGTGTGTTAGGTATTCTTGAGTTTAGGTTAAATGGTAGATTTTATATAACCGGTTATTATATAACGTGGGCCTTGGACATGGACCGAAAGAGTAATTTTGTAATGGGCTTGTGATGGATATTGATCTTTTCAAACGCAATAATATCCTCACAAAATGGTTAATGAATTTTTGTGTATACAAAATTTTGGATAACTGTTTGATATATTGCGTATGAATGGTAATTTTGGTATGGTATAAATTTTCACGGAGGATACACGTTCACGGCTAAAGGTTTCGATGAATTTGAAGTGTGACCACGAAGATGACTCTTTATTATTTATTTGGGTGTGAAGTGACGTTTGACGGCGAGTTTACTTATTTCGTCTTCTTTCTTTCTTCCCTACGCGAAGATGACTTGTCCGGGCAAATATGTTGAGTGTGATGAAGACTTGCTATCTAGTTACTTTTGTGATTCTTTCTCTTAACCCACAAAGTAGTTATCACTTGGTGTCTCACGTAGTTGAGGATACGCCAAGAGGTTTTGTACATTGGGTACACCGTTCTTTTCACAAGGATAGTACAAGCTTAAGTAATCGATCAGGAGATTTGACTTCATTCTCAAGTTCGTCATATTGGGTTATCTTCATATGTGGTTACTACGGACAACCGTTGAATTTTGATCTGAGGGTTGAAATGAGTTAGACAATTTCAAATGGTATTGTTCATCGACATCTTCTCACGGTGATTTGATTTATGATAGAATGCTTCCGATTAATGCTTCATGTACACTAATGTATGCTTGATTCGATAAATCGTAACCATCGGGAGAGAAATGTGTACATTATGGGTGATTTGATATATGAAAGATAAGCGGAATGCATTTGGTGAGATGAAGATGTTGATATCTTATTCCCCGAATAAACAATCTTGAAGAAGGTCGAGTCGACAAGTCTTCTACATTTTCATTGCGTGTTAGAAGACTAAAGACGGTTCTAATTTAATTATCAAAAGACTTCTTGAATTCGGAAATTCATCGAAAGGTTGTCGGTTTGGGGAGAGCACTAATTGGGAGAGCAAAAGGTCATATTTTATCCTTAATTAGATTTGCTCGCATTGTTCTTCCGCAAGTAAATAGATGGCGGTGAGAAGATTCATGAAGTTCGAAGACCGTGAAGACACTCTTGGAGTCATTGCGCTTATGTTTTGTATTCAATTTTGCTTGTAGGAAACATTGTAAGCAACTCCCGTATGACATCACTTGGGAGAGATTGTTAGCCTCGCTAAAGTGAAGTCATTCACGGAATTGCATTAGTTTCTTCTTTACTCATTCACAGGACTAGTTTAGTCAATAGTGCTAAGTTAGGCTTTGCTATGTATAAATACCCTCCTAGTCCCAACTAGGAGGGTAGGAAGTTCACATTTTGTAAAGAAGTGTGTGTGGTTTCTTCTTCTTCTCTCTAGAAACACACACATCTTCTCCTTTTCTATCTAATACAATAACCATGTCTTTCTTATTCTTTGAGCTTCCCCGACCCCGAACCACATAAATCTTTAGTATTATCGGTCCTACAATATTCTTCATGCTCAACTTAGTTTAGTTTTCGTTACTAGCAGGTGCCAAACGTTACAGATATTGTATTGAAGCCGACGGCTATCAAGAAACGTGTTGTCGTTAGTGAAGGTTCTATGGGCTATGGGATGGCGACAACCCTTGTCCTGCTTAAATATGCGTTTTGATATTGTTAATCAAACATTTTTTTTTCACTTCCAAGAATTTCAAATCAAGGTCTTCCCTCTTTATCACATTTCTTTACAAAATTTTCTTTTTGTTGATAAGAGCAAAAGAGAATATAAAAACTTTGCAAATGTTACAAATCTTTTACAATGAAAAGTGAGAGACGAAAAAACAAAAATGAATTTAAAAAGGTAGCAAATGTTACAAATTTTTTACAACGAAAAGTGAGTGACGTTAAAACAAATATGAACAAAAAAAAGTTAGGAAATTTTACAAATTAGTCGAGGAAGCTTACGCTCGCATGATACTTCAACATGTGAATGATATATTCCACGAAGAACATAATACATCAAACTCAACTTGAATTATTAGTACATACCTTACTATACAAAGTAACATATTTTCTTCTCATTTTTCGATGTGGGATAAAAGCTACTGTAACTGCTAGTATACGCATTAACCGTTGTTGTAAGGCAAATACAACTAAATTTATTAAAGATGGTCTAGCACACGAAGATGCCATAATATTGTCCATTGAATGATTCATATAAATTATTGGCATACATGTATATATAATTCGATAGTTCAAGCTCTTTATTCGTTTGTGCCACAACCATATATGATGGTGCATAGTGTGCTATTATACATAGCCTCATATGTTTAGGGGCCTCAAAATTACACCACGTTGTATATTTGACTCTCAAATTTACTTCCAACAAAAATTGTTGATGTTATATAATTTTATCAATGAAAAATTTATTAAATATGAAGTTAGATCATGAGCTTTTGCTAGGGCCTCTATTAGCTCAGCTAGAGCATGGTTTCGAGATAGCGACAACCCTTATATATCGTGCGTAATATTCAACTCACATGTATTCATAAACGGATCCATTGTTTACACCACCCTCATGTTTCAGGTAAAACTGTAAGATTGTATGTTTACATTGAAACCCATAGGTAATATGTTTTATTGATACGATATATATAGGCATTACATAATGAAACCCTAATAGACCCAATCCCACATACCGGGCTTGGGCTTTATTATCATCTAATACTCCCCATGATTCGGCGGCGAAATCGCGGCTCGAATTGGGAAGTAAACTAAGAAAGCAAAATAAAAAAAAATCAAAATAAACGGATAACCCAAAGTATCCCTATTTTAAAAAAAAAAAAAAAAAAAAAAAAAAAAAAAACATCACAATCGCAGACCTCTATGATGAGTAGCTTCAAAATTCCTTCCTTTGTCTAATATGTATGCACGATCTCCAAGAAGATGAATAATATGCTAATGTCTCACCACAATTGCAACATCGTTGATAGTAATGTCGGCTGGGAAATTAATGCGACAATAAATATGTTGAGATTTAGTAGTTGTGAGGATTGAGAAACAAGAAACAATAGACGGTCGACAAACGAGGACAACGCCGACAACTCTAGGTCGGCAAACAATTCAAACATTCGACAACCTTAGTCACAAACTTGATAAACGAACTAAAAAAAATTGAAACAGTTGACACCTTGGTCGACAAACTTGATAAACGAAAATAAAATAAAAGGTCGACAACACAAAGATCGACAAACAGAAACACGTTCGACAACTCGAGATCGACAAACGAGAAACAATTAAAGAAAAACTAATCAAAGATAAACTCGGATAATAAATTGGTCGACAAAACTGGTCGACAAAACTTGGATAATAAAAGGGTCAACAAACTGATAATATGAAAACTTGGGTAACAAAATATATAGTAGACCAACACGTGGAGTACAAAAAACTGATTATGGATCGAATAAAAAATAGTTAGGACAAAACTTGGATAATAAAAGTTGTGGATACGTGGAGAACAAACTAATAAAATAAAAACTTGGGCAAAGAAACTAGTAGACCAACAGGTGGAGTACAAAAATACTGATGAAGGATCGAATAAAACTGATTAAGGTTTATTGGCCGACTAACAGTTGGGGTTTAATAAGTTGAATAACAGTTAATAAACGAGGTCGACAACACACTTGGACGACAAACACAGCTCGACAACACATTTTGGTCGAGAAACAAAACAAAGAAAAACGTGCGGAAGCAGTAGAAGGGATCGGTTAGAGTGATAACGTGAGGATTGGGTCTATTATCATCTAATAAAAACAATAGAAAAGGGTATCGCATCTATCAAAAATGTAGCAAACCAAAGCCTGATCAATGGTGCTACCTGTTATAGAGGAGTCAAGAAAGCTAGCAAATATCATGCCACAAGGGAAGGTAGCACTTCAAATTTGGTCAGATTTGTTTTCGGCTAATAGAATCCAGTAGTTAAAGTTAAGATTTGTTGAGATTTTGTTTGTGTAAATATTGCTTATAGAGATTTTGGAGACTGACTGATACTAATTTTTCGAGTTTCAAGTATTACTTTCAAACTGTGTATCCTAAAACCTACTACTGTACTGGAATGTTAATCTAGGTCTCTCCTCATATGTAATGGTAATCTATAGGTGCAACACTACTACTCATACTTATAGGATAAGGTTTCTTGTGTGACATAAGCGGAACAACGATACTATCTCAAGATGGAAAAGAGCCAAACCATGGTCATGTCCCTTGACAGAATAGACAAAATTGGTTCCCAATCTGAAGCACAACAGATAATTGAGGTTGTGAGATTGAAGTTTATAGAAAATGGGCCACTCCACCAAGCATGTCTTGATATAGTTGAAGAAGGCATTGTGGACGGAGGACATCTTGGTGTTGGAAAGGTATGGCAAAATGGGCGGGTTGGGTAACGGGTCATAAAAGGATATCTTATATTATTTTAAATGATTGAGTAAATGCAGTGCATTCAAGAGACACTTTAAACGCCTTTCATCCCGTCTACTTACAAAATATTTTTTTTACTTTACCTCTTTTGACCCGTTAAAGGTAAATTATTCTTAGATAAGTGATTTGGTATAACATTAGAATTGTACAGTATTTATATTCCTCAGGAGGCCAAGGTTTTTTACAACCTTGTAGTTTCCGAGGCAGCAAAAGGTCATCGCCATGTGTGTGTTTTTTTTTTTATTTTTTATTTATTTATTTATTTATTTATTTATTTATTTTGTACAGCATGCAACCTCAAAGGTAACGATCTCACATACTCGATAATATTCGAAAGGTCATCTTAATTTGTTTTTTCACAACGTGCAACCTCAAAGGTAACATTCTCGATAAAACGCATATAACTTATATGTTATCTAATTATATTCTTCATGCTCAAATTAGTTTTCGTTACTTTGGTGCCTAACGTTCGATATTGGATGAAGCCGATGGCTAGGAAGTTGTTGTCATTGGTGGAGGTTTAATGGGTTCTGGGATAGCGACAACCCTTATCCCACATAAATATGCCTTTTGACATTGTGAATCAAACAACATTTTTTATTTTCACTCCCAAGAATTTCAGATCAATGTCTTCCCTCTTTATCACCTTTCTTTGCAAAATCTTCTTTGATTTGATAAAAAAGAAAGATAATATAAAAAGTTAGCAAATTACGAATCGTTTACAATGAAAAATGAGAGACGAAAAAACAAAAAAAGGTAGCAAATTACGAATCTTTTACAATGAAAAAACTAAAATGAATACAAAAGGTTAGCAACGTGTACATATTACTTGGGATATATATAACCCGGATAAGTTTATTGTACGAAAGTATCGGCAACACAATATGAACAATAGAACCTTTATTCAGATCTAAGCAGCAATAGTCAGCTTAGATTAAGTTTACAATAGTATCCAAATGTTACAAGATTAGATTAATGTCAATGAGAGAATAATCATGTAAATGTAAAGACAAGACAAGATCAATGAAATGATCAGAAAAAAGAGTAGAGAGTGATACAAAAGACTGCACACTCAAGTGTGTATAACCCTAGATTAAGGGACTTATTAAATGGGATATTAAGTTACACTAAGACCCCTCTAACGGCTATAAATGACTCATCGGTGAAATGAGAAAGCATCGTGAACGAGCTTCTTGGAACTTTAAACCTTTTATTCTTTGTCCATGATTAACCCCTGTAGAATCTCTCTCGCAATGAACATAACTTGAAAGCCATTAGGAATTGATAGAATGATATGTTTTCCGCAGATTGATACACCAAAATTTAACATTCCCCTTAATCATTGGGCAAACATATCAAACAATATCAATTTTCACACAAAATTTATCTTTGATAGACAGGGAGGTTTTAGTGAGTATGTCGCACATATGGTTTGAAGAGCCAATCTTTTGCACTAATAACACCTCTAGCAAATTTTTCCCCGATGAAGTGAACATCGGTTTCAAAGTGTTTTGATCTTTCATGGAAAGCAGGGGTTGACGACAAGTTGTAAAGCGATTTGTTATCACGAGAAAAGATTAACGGAGATTAATATCAACTTTTAGATCCTTTAAGATTTTTGAATCCAAACGATTTCACGAGCAGCAGAGACATAGATCTATACTCGCTACGTGGAAGATTTTGAAAGAGTGTTTTGTTTTTACTTTTCCATGAGATCGAGACAATCATTAAAGAAGACACAATACCACAGCAGATTTTACGGTTTTCTTGCATTTGGCCCAATCGGCATCACTATAACCTTCAAGATGATTTTCGAGTTCTTTGAAATTGTGCCTTAGACCTTTCACGGAGCTCCTTTTAGATATCTCGGGACATTGAGGGCACAATCCGGATGAGATTTCAAGGGAGAATGCATATATTGTGCCGGACAATGAGCCGAGTATGAGATGTCGGTCTTGTATGGGTAGATAGATAAGTTTCCCAAGTAACCCGATAACCGGTGATGTTGTCAAGTAAGGGATCATCGGCGTGGGAATGTATGGAAGAACGAGTTGGGTTCCATAGGGTGGACACGAGTTTGAACCCAAGAAGGCCAAATTCCTTGAGGAGTTTGTTGAAGCATAATCTAGCGGATGATTCAACGACTCTCCTTGGCCGTTAGTCGCCTTCTCGAGCCCTAGTAGACACATCAACAAAGAGAACCCGTTAGGAGTGGACCGAGGCCGTAGCCGGGGTCCGCCTCCGACGGTCAAGTTAGTGTCGGCGTGATGTAGCCAATATATCTTATGGTTAGAAATAACTTTGTCATGTATATATAGGCATGGATTAGGGTTTAGGTGTAGAGTGGGCGGCGATGCTGGGCTGACCCATTCTGGCCCGGTCCGGACCATCGTCCACAAGCCCCCAAGTTTAGTATGAGATAGCGCATGACTATGTTATGCTAAACTTAAGTTCCGATGGCAGCGTGGGTGAAAGTGGAACCCGTATGTTGCATCTGGGTGAGGCGTACCTTTTGTACCGATGAGGCGCGAAGATGGTGCGACGAAGCGATGTACAGAGCGAAGTCTTGCTACCGCGACGACAAAGGGTGCAACGCGCTACATGCGGCGGTCTTGTTGTCTTGCGACAAAGAGGTGCGACGAAAGCGTGCTTGATGGCGAATGCTTGTTGTCTTGCGACAAAGAGGTGCGACGAAGACGTGCTTGATGGCGGTGCGCGTTGTCTGCGACAAAGAGGTGCGACGAAGGCGTGCTTACATGGCGGCTTGTACGTCGCGACAAAGAGGTGCGACGAAGACGTGCTTGATGCGCAGTGCTTGTTGTCTTGCGACAAAGAGGTGCGACATAAGGCGTGCTTGATGGCGAAGTCTTGTGCAGGTCGCGACAAAGAGGTGTGACGAAGGCGTGCTTCGCGCGCATTACATCCGTCTTTACGACCAACAAAGGACGTCTCCCTGCGGCAAGATGGTGCGAATATTTCAATCCGTCTTTGTACCGCTTCCAAATAATATCGTGTGCGTGCACGGAAGCAGTGGTAGCATATACTGTAGCCCCAAGTTTGATGGTGCTACTCGTGTAGGAGTATTAAACTTATTTAATCTGCGAAAAATACTGAATGCAAAGATTAAAAGTATATGCCGCGAATCGCAGCATATAAAACCTAATGAAGTGAAACAATAAACAGCACATAGCATGAATAATATATTGCGCATAGCATAAATAATATATAGGACATAGCATATAATAAAAGTGGCAGTGCGCACCCATCGTGGGATGCGTACCGACGAAATAATTAATTGTTTTTGTGTTTGGTCATACTCGTGTATGTGATGATATGCAGCGTACTGTAAATATCATTTAAGGAATCAAGTGTCTTGGTTCCAAAGTTGTTAAACGTGCACCATATGCGATGTTGCGCACCCGTCGTGGGATGCGCACAAAACTTATTCCAACGTCTCGAGAACAAGGTGTTTAACAAGGATACGTGATCCGGTGTTGATGGGTTTGCAACCCTCTTACTCAACAAGTTGTTTAGTATGTTAACTTATCCTTTTACCATCGTGGGTTTATTTGAGTGCATGCACGCCACGTAGGCAAGAAATAAAAAATTGTTAAGACATACAGTATATGGAAATAATAAATTAAAAAGTGTCGCGGAGTTAGCTAGAAACTGCGACGTTTTATTGATATTTGCAAGTTGTTATAAGAAATAAATAAGAAATAAACAGTATCTACGCGAATTAATTCGCGGCTAAAAAATAAAATAGCTCCGATCGTGCGGATTTTTGCTTAGGTCCGATCGTGCGGACTAAAATATAAAAGAGGTCCGATCGTGCGGATGTTTTAAAATAGGTCCGATCATGCGGGCGATTTATCATGTTGTAGCATTTAGCCAAATCAAAGAATATATTAAATCTCAACACTTAATTAAAGAATAATATTTTAAGTGAAGATATGGTTTATTATATTAAAATATACGCTGTAGCAAATCATATGTTAAAATATATGATTTAACAGAATATGCAATTAATGTGATATTTTATTCCACGTGATATTTGACCATAAATAGGTTTACATGCAAAGCAGAGATTGTGTCCATCTGTCAACATCTTAAGAAGACGTGCTTTTGTATATTGCAAATAAAATACATGTCAAATATTAATCGAACTGTTATGCAGATGTGCAATGGTTTTAAAGTGATATTAAATTAATATACCCACTTTAGGAATTGATTCGTGGTCCCAACCTTGAATAGAGCAAGCGATGCGTAGTGCTTTTAATTCGTGGTCCCACGGATGGCGCCAACTTGTTGAAGCATAATCAGCGGATCGGATTCAACGACTCTCCTTGGCCATTAGTCGTCTTCTCGAGCCCTAGTAGACCTGTCAACAAAGAGAACCCAGGAGTGGACCCGAGGCCGTAGCCCCGAGGTCCACCTCCGACGGTCAAGTTAGTATCGGCGTGATGTAGCCAATCTATCCTAGGGGTTAGAAATAACCTGTCATGTATATATAGGCATGGATTAGGGTTTAGTTGTAGAGTGGGCCGCTGATGTCGGGCCTGACCCATTCCTGGCCCAGTCCGGACCATACGTCCACATAGTTCAAGACAATATTTTCTTTGGGAGAGACAAATGTCATTCCCAGTTTTTAGAACCTCAATGCCAAGAAAGTATTTTAGGTTTCCCAAGTCTTTAATATGAAATTTTGATTTTAGAAACTCTTTGAATAGGTTTATCTCATCAATGCAGTTTCCAGTAAGAACAATATCATCCACATAAACAAGCAGAGCAATAAACTTGTTATTCTCTGCTTTGGTGAACAAAGAGTGATCATTAATGATTGAACAAAGTTATTTTCTTTTAAAACAACGACAAGTTTTTCATTCCATTTCACGGGAGCTTGTTTTAGGCCATATAGAGACTTGACAAGTTTACAAACTTTATTTTTATTGTTCTCATTACAGAACCCCTTGGGGATGGTCATATAGATATCCTCATCAAGATCTCCATATAAGAAAGCATTGTTAACATCAAGTTGAAAAAGAGGCCATTTGTTTTTTACATCTAAGGCAATAAGACATCTAACAGTAGACATTTTCACAACAGGAGAAAAAGTTTCATCATAGTCTATTCCTTCCCTTTGGTTATAACCTTTAATAACTAATCTAGCCTTATATCATCAACTTCACCATTGGCTTTATATTTGATTTTAAAGATCCATTTGTAGCCAATAGGAGTTCTATTAGGAGGTAGATCGGTTATATCCCAAGCATGGTTTTCATTTAAGGCCTCAATTTCGAGTTCATAGCATCAACCCAATTACTATCAAGGATAGCTTCTTCATATGGTGGGTTCAATACTTTTATTAAGACTAGATGCAAAGCGATAATTATCTTTGTTAAGATTAGAGTAATTAACAACCTTTTCAACACCATATTTGACTTTTCCTTCTACAATAAAGTCGTTAAGATTCTTGGGCAACTTAGAGACTCGGTTGACCTTCTAGCGATAGTGGTGGCAAGCCTCTTTCTTGTTCGTGAGAATCGGTGTTGTATCGGTAGAATTAGAAGATGCATTAGCAGGATGTGATTCATGTGATATGGTGCCCTCGTGGTGTGTATTATCATCTATAGATGTTGCAACCGGTTCGTCAATCCTAGTAGGATGATTTATCACCGTGCCATCATCATAGGATGTCATTCTCCTTCATCATTGGGACTTATTTGTGAGTCAAAGAAATTTTTGTGGTTTAAATCTTTTGGTACAAAAGTTTCAACAAAAGGTTTTGACAAAGTATTTTTCATTTGAAGGAAAAACAGTTTCATAAAATTTGACATCTCCGGAGTAAAAGATATTTTTTGTTTCTAGGCTCAAGAGTTTATAGCCTTTCTTCTCATTTGAGTAACCAATAAGGACACTTTTTCGGACCTACTACCAAATTTATCGAGATGTTAAGAATGGTGGCATAGCATAAGCGACCAAAGACTCTAAGGAGAGAGAGTGAAGGGTCATGCCCATACACAAGGAAGAAGGGGACTTGCAGACAGGCTCAAGAGGTAACTGTTTATGACATAGGCGTGTTAGAACACATTCGCACCAAAGATTTAGAGGTAATTCCCACAAACATAAGGGATCTAGCTACATTAAGGAGATGCCTATGTTTCCTTTCTGCAATACCATTTTGTTGTGGTGTATAAACACAAGAGGTTTGATGTAAAATTCCTTTTCATGGAAAAATGTTGAAGTTTATTATTGACAAATTCATCCCATTATCACTTCTAAAAATCTTGACATTGTGTTCAAATTGATTTGATAGCATATGACTAAAGTTAACAATGGAAACATAAACATCATCCTTCCCTTAAGCATATAAACCCACACCGCTCGGAATAGTCATCAACAACGTTAAAAATATTTGTAACCATCTCTAGTGACTTTATATGGTCCCCATACATCAAGGTGGACAAGTTGACCAATTTTAGTTGATTTATGTTCACTTAGAGGAATGGTTCCACGGTTTGTTTAGCTTTATTACAAGTATCACAGAGATGATCGCTTTGGATGAACTATCAAATTTAAGAGTGGGTTTAAGTATGTGTAGGACTTGGTCGTAGGATGACCAAGTCTTTGATGCCAAAGATTTTAGAAACATGACAAACAGATATGCGTTATTAGAAATAATCTTACATGTAGAATCAATATCAAACATATATAACCCATTGTATTGTTTACCAATCCCACAATCCTTTTTGATGTAAATCAGATATAGCAATTAGATTCATTAAACCCAACAAACATCTTATTGTCTCTAGCAATTTTATGAACAGACACAGACTAACATTGTACTCGGGAACAACAAGTACATCAAAAGAGTTAGGTCATTATTGACCTTTAAATCACCAATTTTAGTAATTAAGGCCTCGCATCGTTGGGATGTCCAACAGTTAGGCCAAGATTTGAAATGTTAACAACATTGATTAAAAGTTTTCGACACGTCATGTCTTTGATTTGCACCGTAGTCAACAATCCAACCAAGACCGATGTTTCCAGATAAATATTTTGTGTTGTTGTTAAAAATTTTGTTAAAGTTTACATTAAACTTGACATCGCCATTAAAGAAGGTTCCCGAAAATTTTTACCGCTAAGTTGGCATTAGCGGATGACACATTGTTGTCATTGAGAAGACTCATAAGTCCGAGAGTTGTTCATTAGACAAGGAAACAGGAGAGTTGCTAGCACTATTATCGGTGACATGATTAGTTTCAAGAAACATTGTTATTCTTGAAAGGTTTACCATTAAAATTCCTTTTAACATATCCAAGAAGATAACCAACAAGATCATAACATCTATCAACAAGTGTGACCGTGTTTTTGCAATTAGTACATTTGAGATTCATGTTTGGTCCTCTCGCTATTTGAGTGTTACCATTATTAAAACCAGAGCCTTTGTTGTTAAAACCTTTTTATCAAAAAATTTCCACCATCGACCTTTTTGCAAAGAAAGGTCGTAGCATTGGGTTTAGCGAGCTATTCCCGGATGAAACATTTCGTGAGATTCTTCTCGGAGACAACAGAGAAAGCAGTTTGACATTAGGTAAAGGATCTCGGTTAAAATATTGCTTCGATAGGGACGTAGGAGTCATCAAGACCCATAAGAAATTGCATTAACTTGATTAGGCGATTATGTTTTTCAAAATGTTTTGCGACCTCACAAGTGCGGGAGGCAAGTCGATCATACAATCAAATTGTTTCCATAAAGAGTTAAGGTTGTTATAGTAATCAAGAGAGGACCCACTTTGACTAAGAGAGTTTATATTTTATGCAAATTAAAGATAGTTGAACCATCAACCTTATCATAGGTATCTTTAAGATCATTCCACATTTCATAAGCGGTTTAGCATATATAGCACCAAAGAATAGTTCGTGAGAGAATTAAGAATCCAAGTAACCACAACGAGTTACAAGTATCCCATTTATTAGCAAGACTAGGGTTCGAATCATCTCTTATGCAAGTACCATCAATAAACCCTAACTTATTATGGTTCCTTAAAGCAAAAGTCATGGCCATATTCCATATTTTATAATTTTCGGTTCAGTGAGTTTAATAGAAATAATGGGAGTACCATTAGTATTGTTAGAGTGTAAATACAAAGCATCACCAAAGGATAAGCTTTTCTCAATGGAAGAGCCACCAATATTATCATCACTAATAGCCATAATTCAAGCAATAAGACAGATGCGGATATAATAAAATGATAAAGAGTCACAGATGAGATAATAATAAAACCAAATAGATGATAAATAAGACTTAGAATTTTAAGAAACAACAAGCACCAAGCACATGGACTAGGGTAAACCGTAGCAGGTATTCATACCACTCGGAGGTGGCGATCAAGATGTTAGTCTACCCGTTTGCACCCACAAAACTTAAGCATCTTGTATGTTTGAAGAGATAAGACTTAGACTTACGAGAGAAATATGCAATGGAAGAGCGGATCACAATTACCCTAGATTCACTTAGTCTAGGGCAAATTGTAAGTGGAAGATAACCAGTGATTACGTCGAGTAATAACCCCAAACCACCAATTTGTTGCCGAAGAGAATCAATGAGCCTGAATCTCTAATACCATGTACGAAAGTATAGGCAACACAATATGAACAATAGAACCTTTATTCAGATCTAAGCAGCAATAGTCAGCTTAGATTAAGTTTACAAGTATCCAAATGTTACAAGATTAGATTAATGTCAATGAGACAATAATCATGTAAATGTAAAGACAAGACAAGATTAATGAAATGATCAGAAAGAAGAGTAGAGAGTGATACAAAAGACTGCACACTCAAGTGTGTATAACCCTAGATTAAGAGACTTATTAAATAGGAGATTAAGTTACACTAAGACCCCTCTAACGGCTATAAATGACTCATCGCCATAAATGAGAAAGCATCAGTGAAAC
This sequence comes from Chrysanthemum lavandulifolium, assembly GCA_022545495.1. Lineage (NCBI taxonomy): Eukaryota > Viridiplantae > Streptophyta > Magnoliopsida > Asterales > Asteraceae > Chrysanthemum > Chrysanthemum lavandulifolium. The sequence continues at coordinate 268,817,952 of CM040238.1, forward strand.
AAGCTTCTTGGAACTTTAAACCTTTTATTCTTTGTCCATAACATAACTTGAAAGCCATTAGGAATTGATAGAATGATATGTTTCCCACAGATTGATACACCAAAATTTAACATTTATTATCTGGGTTATAGAAACCATAAGTAACATGATAGACCAAACTCTAACGGCTATAAATGACTCATCAGCAGAAATGAGAAAGCATCAGCAGAAACAAGCTTCTTGGAACTTTAAACCTTTTATTCTTTGTCCATAACATAACTTGAAAGCCATTAGGAATTGATAGAATGATATGTTTCCCACAGATTGATACACCAAAATTTAACATTTATTATCTGGGTTATAGAAACCATAAGTAACATGATAGACCAAACTCAACTTGTTTAAATATCGACACCGACTATATAAAGTAACATATTTTCTCCTCATTTATCGATGTGGGATAGATGCTCCGTTGTTGTAAAGCAAATACAACCAAATTTATTGAAGTAGGTCTAGCACATGAAGACGGCATAATATAGTTACTAGAATGATTCATATAAACTAGTGTCATGCATATTAAATAGTACTTGATGGTGTGGTATTATCCAGAGCATCATATTTTAGGGGCCTATAAACTAACACCACCTTATATATTTGCATAATTTTATTTAAAATGAAGTTGCATCATTGACATACTATGTTTTGAGTTTTAATGGTTGGTAATATATATCTTTGATCGTTGTGTTTAGTTATTACATAAGCCTTTGGATAAGCCTTCTGTAAACTCAACCACAACATGGATTCGGGATAACGACAACCCTTATTCAGCGCTATATAAACGTTGACCGTACATTCAACTCACATATATTTTACCTTTTAATTAGAAATGGACGAATATTACTTATTGTTAGTTTCTTGTTATCCTTTGAAAACGGATCTGTTTTTTACACAACCCTCATGTTTCAGGTAAAAACTAGGGAAAAGGGTATTACATTTATGAAAAAAGTAGCAAGCCAAAGCCCGATCATATGCCTTTTAACGTTGTGAATCAAACTATTTTTATTTTTACTCCCAAGAATTTCAAATTAGTGTCTTCCCTCTTTATCACCTTTCTATGCAAATCTTCTTTCTTTCAATAAAAGTGAAAGAGAGGATAAAAAGTTAGCAAATGTTACAAATCTTTACAACAAAAATGGTTACAAATCTTTTACAACAAAAAATGAAAATAAAAATCAACTTGGTGTACAAATTCTTCGAGATATGAACTCTTGTCGGTAAATCTATCAACAAACATTTAATACCACGAGGAATATATAATACACCAAATTAACTTGAATAATTAGTACATACCTCACTATATAAAGTAATGATGTGGGATAAAAGCTAGAGTAACTCTTCTTCTTTAATAAAAAAATGATATAAGCTAGTATATGCATTAACCGTTATTGTAAGGCAAATACAATCAAATTTATTAAAGATAGTCTAGCACATGAAGACGCCATAATATAGTCCATAGGATTATTCGTATAATTTAATGCCATACGTGTTTAATAGTAGTTAATTAGCTCTCAGCTACAACATGGAGATTTCGGATAGCGACAACACTTCTCCTCCGTAATATATACGTTGATTGCACGTTCAACTCACCTGTATTCGACTTTTCAATTAGAAATGGAAGAAATGGTAACTTTCATATTTTACATGCTTATTGTTAGCAGACAACCTTATCTTGCGTACATATGCCTTTTAATATTGTGAATCAAGAAAGTAATATGTTTTCACTCCCAAGAATTTCAAATCGATGCCGTACCTCTCTATCACATTTCTTTGCAAAATCTTCTTTTCTTTGATAAAAACGAAAGAGAATATCAAAAGTTAGCAAATTACGAATCTTTTACGAAGAAAAAATGAGAGGCGAAAAAACAAAAAGTTAGCAATGTGTAAAGATTATTTGTGAGATATATCAGCTTAATAAATATATAATCGAGCTATACATCCCACGAGTAACATAAAAGACAAAACTCAACTTGAATAAATAGTGCATACCTCAAAATATAATGCAACACATTGTCTTCTCAATTTTCAATGTGGGACAAAAGCTTGGTATTCTTCTTTATCCGTTGTTGTAAGGCGAATAAAACAAAAATTATCAAAGATGGTCTAGCACATGAAGATGCCATAATATAGTCCATATAATGATTCATATAAATTGCCATAGAATGATTCATATACAACTAAATTTATTGAAAGTTTTTTGTGTATAATAACACAATCCCAGTCTACCATTGTTGTCTCGAGTTTTAGTCCTTGTATTTTAGTGTACATCGGAACTACAAGATGGCTTCGTGTAATGTTTGGGTCATTTTGAAAAGACTGTAAAAATAAGGTGTTTGTTTGAATAATTTGTGGCAACCAATATCCTTTACCGACCAAGAAATAGTAGAAATGGTATTATTTCCGTAGTGAATGAGGCAGGTCGTGTTCCAGAGAAAAGGAATTGTTGTCCGAGCATCTGACCTTGACATTGCAATTGTTCTTGGGATGAGTTTCCTTCACATCGCTACACACCCATATTAGCGCCTAGCTTTTTCACTGACCCATTATTAACATCTATCATTGGTTTTATACAACACATAGTGGTCTTTTTGCATTTTGCACTAAAGCAATGACATGTTTTCTAAGTAGATCTATGGGGTACAGTTGCTCGATCTTCTGCCTATACATTATACAATTTGCCAAAACACTATTCAAAAATTAAAAAATAACTTTCAAGCATCTTGTTCAATAACTTAGTAGTTCTTCCGTTTAGGTGGCATCATCGTCTAGGCAGACTCGGTTGGAGGTAAACACCTATATACAAGTAAACACTCCTTGAGGGAAAGGTGTTTAACAAGCTTGTAGTTTTTGAGGCAGCAAAAGGTCATCTAATTAATGTGTTCTTTTCACGTTGTGCGTCATTGGTCAAGGTTTAATGGGCTCTAGGAGTGACAACCCTTATTAACATCGTGAGTCAAAAAATAATTATTTTCTCTCGAAGAATTTCAAATCGATTCCTTACCTCTTTATCTTATTTCTTTGCAAAATTTTCTTTCTTTGAATAAAACAAAAGAGAATATAAAAGGTAGCAAATTACAAATCTTTAACAATGAAAAAGTTATAGACCAAAAACCAAACTAAATACAAAAGTTAGCAATGTGTACAAATCCGTCATGAAGGAGATACTTAATGACACCATGTATCATCTAAGCATTATCTTCCACGAGGAACATGATACACCAAACTCAACTTGAATAACTAGTGCATACCTCAAGATATAAAGCAACACATTTTCTTCTCAATTATCGATGTGGGATGAAAGCTAACTCTTCTTCTTTACAAGAATAAAAGTGATACAAGCTAGTATATGCTTTAACCGTTGTTGTAAGACGAATGCAACCAAATTTATTAAATATGGTCTAGCACATGAAGACGCTATAATATAAACTAATGTTATACATGTTTAATAGTTATATGTAAAACTAGCTAAAAGACCCGTAAAATTTACGGGTATTTTTAAAGAACGTCAAAAAAGTAGTAAATGACAATGTGTATTATGAAGTTATAAGTTATAAAGAGCCACTGGATAAATGAACGTAAAGTATACGATTAGTAATAATCAAACATACATTATATGAAACACAATAGTTAAAAATCACGAAAAGAAAATAAACATCTTCAATCCTTTATTTCTACCAATGCGAGATACATGTACATGTAAGTATGATCATAAATTGTGTAGCACTTCTTTGTAGACCACGTTTGTGGTGGTAATTTTCCGTCTTCGTCACGAACAACTATCTTCAACCTTTTTTTCTCCTAACGCGAGAGACAGCTACATATAGTTGGCCATGTGTGAAAACAAATCGTGGCAAATACAAACCAACTTGCCAGAGCGAGTGTCCCTGACTTTTGATGGTTGTCTTAGAACATGTGAGGTAGCATTATGGAATAGTTTCATGAGTTACATTACCGATTCATATAAGGGTTATTATACATAGAAGTCATTAAAGTTTGCGCGAAATTTGTCCCGAGTCACTAAAGTTTCAAAGTTGTCATTCAGGTTACTAAACTTATGAAAATTGTCATCAAGGTTACTAGACTTATGAAAGTTGTCATCCCGGTTACTCAACTTGTATAGAAATGACATTTATGTTACTTAACATATCAAAAAAACATACGTAAAAATCACTGAAATTATAGACGTGTTTGCTTTTTATAGTTTAGTAACATGGATGACAACCTTGAAACTTTAGTGACTTAGGACAAATTTTACTCAAACTTTAGTGACTTCTTTGTATAATAACCATTCTTCAACTTGATGACCAACGACGATATATGCTTTCCACCCGATGAAGCTACACAAACGAATAGCTTGATTAAAATGTGTAATATTATTCGTTTGAGACATGGAAAGATGGCAAAAAAAAAAAAAAAAAAAAAAAAAAGAATTACATATGCTTAACCCATGAAGACCAAAGGCCTTAGGGCAAAGCGCCTCCTCAACAACTTTGTTGTTACCATGGAGAATTAAAGCGGGCATGTAATATCAAAGCACATTAAAAATTAAAAGGGATATGGAACTAAAAAGGTATGGGTTAATTACATCAAAAAGTAAGAACTTTGTATTTTTGTGCAATCATATGTATTTTCACCCATTAAAACCCTCAATTTCTAAAACATTTGAATGAAATAAGCAAGCCTTGAAACATCTTTTCTGGACATGACATTAGTATAGACATATTTTCCGCATGACATTAGCATATCCAAAATAATAAAAGAAATTATACTTGTTATGTTCCAGGTCCAAAATACTATAAAGAAATTATACTTGTATATTTGGTCTATTTTATTTTTAAATTGGTAAATGTTGTCTTTGTAGTTGTCTTCAGATTGGGCCCAATCTAAAGCAAATTCATTTCATTGTTTGCGCTTTAGTAAGAATGTCGTGTTGTGTTAAACTCAATATGCAAGTTTTAGTAATAAAAAAGTTTGGTTGACTTTAACTATCAAAATAGGCAATAACCTCACCAAGATTATCAAAATGGTAAAAGCTTGACCTTTATTTCAAATGGGTAAGAATCGATCCAAGAATCATAATGGGTAAAAAATTAACTCATCCTATCAAAATGGGTAATAATCTAATCGACTAATTAAAATGGGTAAAAACTTAACCCATTTACTTGGAACATTTTCAACTTCCTTTGCTTCATAACTATGTCGTCAGAACGATGTTTCCAAGTTTGTGACCAAACAGATTTATGTTGGGATTAACTATTATACAATAACATCATGAAAAATAATGATCTCAAATAATTAGGGGTTTGTATACGCTTGACGTTCTAGATTTGAATTGTGCATAAGTTTCATGAGTAGGACTTCCCAAAAGCCCTTTCACAAGATTCAACAAAGGCTAGTTTCCAAGCTTGAGCTATTCTCGCTCAATAGTCACCTATTTAGAGGACTATGTAACATGTCAAAATTGGTTCATGTCAACATACCATTTATAAGTACGGGCCAGCCGCTTAGGTTGACACACAAACACTTTTTGTCCATTTTTAGAAAAAGTTATAGAAGATTTGCGTTAATCACAAAAGCAATAATAAGTTATAACAATAATAGTCTAAATATTTAATGAGAACAACAAAGATTGTATACAATGAAAAAGACTTTGGGTGACTTTCAACCCATTTAAAACATTCCCTATTTAGCTTAAAAAATTTAAGATGTTACAAAAGAAGCCCAAATTCACACCTCTAACATGATAAGCTATAAACTTCCATGGTGTGTACATATGTGCTTCAAACAAACCCTAAAGTCACCAAGAGAACGTATGTGCTTCAAGTCAATAGTCACCTTTGACCATGATACAATATGGGAATAACTCAAATATCACCCTTCCCCGTCTCTTGTACTTCTTTTGTGGCGAGTAGATCTATTACAACCTCTACCATAATCAACACTAACATTTCATATTTATGTTAATTAGCTTAAAGATTGTGTTATTGTGTACATACCGCCAACTGTACTAATTTCTCGATTCGAGTCTATTGTCTATATGCCCATCGTGCTCCAACCGAACAAACAACTTGTGATACAAAATGTAACCGCAATTGCACTTTGATTAGAGATATGCATCCTAGAGTAAAAAAATATGACATCGCTGATTGCGGGTAATGACTCGACACATGTATCTGTAATCCGAGTAATGAGTCCATAGGTCTAGAGAATAAGTATTACCCATGCCATATACTTACAACAAGAGAATCGTGTGGGACCAGAGACCACACCAACAAACTCAAATACTTACTACAGAGAATCACTACTTCTCAAGGACTCGAGCGTTGGTCTTAGGTGCGTTCTAAGTATCCTCGTTATTACATATCCGTTCCATCGGTGCTATATTGATTAGTTAATAAGACATAGTATATATAAATATAAATGGCAAAAAAGTAACTACAACTATGACAATGAATTGTTCATCTACATCTTCTAGTTTTTCATTAGCTTTGACGTCACATATTGGATTTTATTATCTATATATGATTAGAAGTACAAAGTTTGAATCTTTTATCCGTTAGGGTGTCAAGCGATTGAGCAAGAGTTGAGGAATTGGTGACATAGCTTAAATAACTAATATTGCATTCATCTTTAGTGGATCCAATGGTCTCGAACCATTCGAACAAAGCAAAGACAGATTCCTTTTCATTTAGCATTAACAGACGAAGATTGGAATGCTTATCGAGATTCTTGATGACTAATATGTTAAATTGTTATATAAAGTGATAAATAGTAATCAAAGAAACTCATTATAGTAAATGTCTTTTATAAATCCTAATATGCATTGCTCAACTCGTCACGTAATAATGTTTTTAAAAATCATCATTTCCTAATATCATTGTTTGTTATACATCGTGAAATGAATGAAAATTAGCAATAAATAGTGCGAAAAGAGATAGAGATGTGATTAGGATAATAGGATTGGGTATATCTCAAGATCTCACCTTCATGCAACAAAAGCCTTTGCATAATTTGTATGTCATTATTTGCAAATAGATTTTATTTTTTGCGGTGTAGCAAACCGGCCGGTCTCGCATTAATATTTTTCTAAGATATAAAAGTAGCATTGGCTCAAGACTTGTCGAGTGAAAACTGCATATCATGATGTAGTTAGTCGATAAGAAAGATGTGAAAGCAAGCTACTTTGAAGAAGATGGCTTATCAACCGAACACGCACATTTGATTTTCAAGGTTTTCGCATTGTATGTTTTGAGATGCTATAAAGTCACGTAAAGGGTTCATCAAATACAATTAACATAAGATTGCTATGTTGTTCCATTATAACATTATGTTCATAAAAATTGATTAACATAGTATGAATCGTAAGAAATCATATTAGAGGCTATGACATTTTATAAATGTATATTACCCCTGATGTAATAAATTATCTTCTAACCCCGATCCTTTTTCATATAAGTTGAATAAAATTTAGTTTGTATAAGTTACAATAAGTAATTTTATTAAGTATAGCAGCTGAATACACACCCAACCCTTACAAAATCGATGTCACAACTTAATACTAACCCAAAAGGCCAAAATTACGTACTTCGATTGCTATACACTTTAAGCTTTTCTAAATGATCAACAACACTATCGCAAACATTTGCCAAAACTTTATCCATGTATGATGCCTAAGGTTTGACAAAGAAGTTTGCATTGCAAGTTCTAAATAAGCCCATCTTAAGAAATTCTATATAAGTATAAGGCTTTTAGCTAACATGGCTTTTAGCTCATCTCGTAAATAACTTTCAAAAGTAAAATTTTACTCTAGTAATGATTTTCAAATAGCCATACTAAACTCATTTAACCCATAAAAAATATACCTTGTTGTTAGTAAATACTCAACTTTGAATCAAACATCATGTATCTCCAATTAAGTGCAAAATATATCTTATTGTCAACAAACACTTGTTGACGTCTTTTACTACACAGACATTTCATCAAACATGTTTGCAAAATAAAGTTGCAATAAAAAATAATAGCTAAAGGATAATCTAAAGATTAAATAATCGTGAATTAAAATTAGTAAAAGACATACCAGGAAGAATACTATGAGTGATCTACGCGAAGTACCAGCTTTTATAAGAACCATATAAGTGCTATCATTCAATTCCCACCTTTGAAGAACAAACAAAACGAACAAATTGAGAATCCTTGCTTTTATACAACTAACAAATTAATAAGCAACACTTGATAAGTCACCAATAATCAAAAGAATGAAACCACAAAATCTCACTTACCGGATTACAACATATCATAAATGATGCCAAAAAGATTAACACAAAATGAACGAATCGATTGTGAAGGATCGTATAGAGGAAGAATGCACATAACTACTACTATAGTTAATGATCGTGCAAGGCGATTGCTATGTTTATTTTCTTTTAGTTTGACTTTATGCAAAATGTGATTAGGTCTTTAAAAGTTTTAGTTTTTAGTAGAAGATTGCTATGTCTATTTTCTTTAGTTTGACTTTATACAAATTATCAAGCATATTATATAATCAAATTAAACACAATCCTGCATTAAAGAAGGTTTTTCCGATTTCTAGTTTACTCATATTAGATTTCTTAGTTATCGTTTTTTGCGATTTCGGATTGAGTGGGTCGGCTCGATTTGTCGGTTTTATAGATTTTTTAACACGTACCAATAAAACTTAGCTTTATATAATTAAATAGATATTTCGAACGACGAAAAACATTGCTTACTAAAATATTATTATCACAACTGTATAATGAAAAACATTGTCATTAGTTAAAGAGTTGAAGTACATATAATTTTCTTAATATCCGTAAATTTAGTGTAAAAAAAATAATAATAAATTAAAATACATGATTCACCAGAAAAATTTATTTAAAGTACCCACAACATGCAACGCTACGGATACCATGCTAGTTATAACAAAACAAAGATTAAAAAAGCTTAAAAGAGCAACCTTATAATAACATACATATTTTTCAATCTAAATCCTGTTGTCGAAACAAAAGCCAATTCAAGTTACCCTTAATTAGTCCATGCATATTCTAAAAAATGAACGTAATTAACCTTTGATTAAGAAGAAAAAAAAACTGAAGACTAACCTTTAATTTAATTGATTAGACATTGGGATGAAACCCACATTCACAGCAACATCTAAAGAAAGAACTTAGAAAGCTTTTATGGACAGGTGTTACAACATTAGGCGAAGATATATTTGGAAAAAATTGATGAAGAGAGAGGTAGAAAACTCCATTTTATTAGTTAAAATAGATATAGTATTTGTTTTCAGTAACAACATATAATTTGATTGTTCAATCTTTTTCTTCGATTGGGACACAATTGTATATAAGGGTGCAAAAAGTGTGCTATCAGAAAAACCTCGTATCTTTAGGGGCCTCAAAACTTGCACCATGTTATATGTTTGAGTCTCAAATTTCACTTCCAACAAAAATCATTGATGCTATATAATTTTATTTATATAAAATTTTAATAAAATGAAGTTAGATCATTAAGATTTCAATGTTTCGAGTTTTAATGGTTAAGATTTTATTAAATGAAGATAGATTATTAAAAAATTATTAAGAATAGGGCCTCTATTAGCTAAGCTACAACATGGATTCAAGATAGTGACAATGCTTATCCTGCGTAATATATACATTGGTCGCACATTCAACTCACATGTATTCGACCTTTTAATTCGTAATGGACGAAATGGTAACTTTTATATATTACATGATTGTTCTTAGTTTCTGTTATCTTTGAAATACGGATCCATTTTTACACCACGGTAATGTTTCAGGTAAAACAATGGAAAAGGGTATTACATTAATGAAAAGGGAAGGTATAAATTATAGTGGCCGGAGTCAAGAAAGCTAACAAATCTCATGCAACAAGGGAAGGTAACACTTCATTATATATACTAGAAGGTACCAAGAACGCAATGCAGACCCTACGACTATTTTCATGACGAAGAAATATTTTTATTTGAAACTTTATATAGCATGTCTAAAATAGTATAAAGTAGAAGAGATATGTTTTCAAAGTAGAACGCCTAAATTATTAATAATGTAAATGGTTAACACTTTTATTTTTCAAATTTAGCATTAAATTGGTGGTTATAAGTTTAGTGATCTTTTCTTATAAATAATTTCATTAAAATGTATCATTATTGGAGGACTGTTACATATACTTTAAATGAGTCTTAAATTTTCGATTTTACATTAATTTTTACTTTTCCTTTTATAGTAATGTTTTTGTCTTAAAATTTAAGACTTCCTTTATAGAAAGTCCCAAATGTTTTATAATGTAGTATAGATAATTGAAAGTTGTTTGTGTAGAATAACCCAATCCCACTTACCGTTGGTTTCTGCTTTGGTCCTTGTATTTTAGTGTATATCGGCAACGTTTTCAAGATCAGGATCCTCTTCAGGATCATTTTTGTCTTTGCAAGATCGTGATCGTAAGATCGGATCGGGATCTTAAGATCTTACTCTAATATTATTTCTTGATATAGTTATTGTAATATCATACAATTCTACAAATTATTATACATTATAAACACAAAATACTATGAATGTTTTATATAAATGTTGTCTTAAATTATGATTATGAAATGTTTAATAAGATTAACATTTTGTTTTTTGAATTCAACAAAAAAACAACTCATGAATTTTTAGTTTTTTAGTTTGTAATCCGAGAAAAGTAAGATCGGATCGGATTAGATCTTAAGAACGTATGGTCAAGATCGGGATCCTATAAGATCTTAAGGTTGCAAAGATCCTATGTAGGATCTGGATCATTTTTGCTTTGCAGTATTTTCAAATTGTAAGATCTTAAGATTAGGATCGATCCCGACAACTATGTATATCGGAACTAAAAGATGGCTTTGTGTAATGTTTGGGACTTTGGGTCATTTTGAAAAGACTGAAAATAATGTGTTTGTTTGAATAATTTGTGGCAACCAATATCCGTGACCAACCAAGAAATAGTAGAGATGGTATTATTTCCAGTAGTGAATGAGCCAGGTCGTGTGCTAGAGCAAGGAATTGTTGTTCGGGCATCTGACATTGACATCGCATCTGTTCTTGGGATGAGTTTCCCTTCACATCTGTACACACCCTATTAGCGCCTCGCTTTTTCACTTACCCTTTATTAACATCTATCATTGGTTTTTTTACAACACATAGTGGTCTTTTTGCATTTTGCACAAAACCAATGACATGTTTGCCAAGTAAATCCATGGGGTACAGTAGCTCTTCTACGTATACATTCATACAATTTGCCGAAAACCGTTAAATAACTAGAAAATAACTTTCAAGCATCTTGTTCAAAAACTTGATGGTTCTTTCTTTTTAACATATGCCTTTTGTTCTATAAAAGACAAACAAACCTTGTAAGCTAGTGCGGGTTATTGACTCAAAATAACCACACACTTGACCTCAAACGCTTACATTGTACTAATGAAGGAATAAGAAAGTAGGAATGTAGAACTAGCATCTCCCCTCACCTCTATTTCCAAAGATGAGGGGGTACACTCGTTATGAAATTCAAATTTCATGATTACTTTGCTTGCCTTGCACACCAAGCAATCCTAATGTTAAGTGTAATACTAACACAATTTAACTAAGTATAAATAAATCATCATACATAGACTAATTACACTTTAACCCACTAACAATTGCTACTATATTATAACATCTTTTAACATCGGGAATCAAAAGATAATTATTTTTCACTCCTCGAATTTCGAATCGATGCCTTAGCACTCTGTCACATTTCCTTGCAAAGTCTTTTTTTTTTTTTTTTTTTTTTTAATGATGAAAGCGAAAGAGAATGTAAAAAGTTAGCAAATTACAAATTTGCTACAATGAAAAGTAAGACGGAAATATAAAAAGTTAGCAAATGTTACAAATCGTTTACACCAAAAACTGAGACGGAAATATAAAAATTAGTGTACAAATTTTCGAGCAATATGTTTGTTCACATGACTCACGTCATGCAAACATCATATTCACGAAGAACATAATACACCAAAATCAACTCGAATAATTAGTACTTACCTCACTCTATAAAGTAATATATTTTCTTCTCAAATGTGGGATAAAAGCAATCTTTATTCTCTAACATAAAAAGTGATTCATATAAATTAATATCATACATGTTTTATAGTTATACGTAAGATATTGTATCTGTTTCAATAATGAACATATAATTTAATAACTAAAAGTATTAGTTTAATGGTTGGAGATTTGTCTTAAGTTAATGGAACCATGTTCAAGTCCCATACTGGCATTTGCTTTAGATAGGTACCCATCTCCAAAAACCCATGGGTACACTAGAGAGCTTTGTGAATAAGAGCTCGAGAGATCCAGTCTTGGCTGTCCACACTCTAGTTGGTGCCCCAAACAAATATGTCAAAGCACTTAACTTAGGGAATAACCTATAATTGTAAGATCACCACAAGACCCACATGAACAACAAACAATATGAATCGCATCGAACCGCAAATCGAGCCAACCAATATGACGTAACAAGAAACTACCTAACCTGAACAACATCAACATGACCACAACCCGATCTAAACTACATAACCATGCACGAGCTACAAACCGATATGTGCCAGCTTGATCCACAACCTTTGAACCACGACCCGCAACAATCGAACTTCGACTCACAACATTTGTTGAAACCTTACCCACAAATGAACGACATATATAACACTTGAAACCACGACATTATCAACCGTGATATTGAACCATGACCCACAACACTTGAACCTCGACGCACATAGATTTATGCAACAACCATTCCCGCAACGCCAAGCAAGACCCATAATACTATCCACTAAACACTCCTGGACAACAAACAGGACCCTCCTATGATGCAAAATAACATATAGGAAAGAAGAGATAAAAGATGTATAAACATAGGAGTGTGTATGGCGGAATGAATAGGACTTTGGTGTTACGGTTTTGTTTGAGACGATATTTTAACGTAAGTTACAAATTGCTACTTCTTATAACCTGGATGTCGAGACTAAACTCCCATTGCATACGAGTGTTCTTTCTGGTTGTTACATGTATAGATTTTGTAAGTAACTAAAACATGCCAAAAACGCATGAATTATTGATATGATCTAAAAATTAACAAATTGTACAAATTATTCCCGAAATACTAGTAATCGGGTGATACACAATCATAATAGTTCAAGAACAACATAATACACCAAACTAATTTGAATAACTTCTGCACACCTCACTATATAAAGTAACAAATTTTCTTCTAAATTATCGATGTGGGATAAGACCTAACTTTTCTTTTTTAATAAAAGAAGTGATACAAGCTAGTATATGCTTTATCCATTATTGTAAGGTGAATACAACCAAATTTATTAAAGATGATCGAGCACATGAAGACGCCATAATATAGGTTATAGAATTATTCAAATAAATTAATGTCATACATATTTAATAGTTATATGTAAAATATTGTATTGAATAACAACATATAATTTGATAGTGAAAGCTCTTTCTTCGATTGTCCCCAACATATACGACAGTACCGAAACGAATCGAACGTCCAGTGAACATTTCACGAACGGTTCGGTAAAAGTTCGCTTATGTTCGCTTATTTATTAAACGAATGAACATGAACAATATTTTACGATCGTTTAGTTAAATGAACGAACACGAAAAAAGTCTCGTCTGCTTATTTATGTCCGTGAACGTCCGATTATGCGTTCGTTAACGCTCGCTTATGTTCATTTATTTATTTATGTTCGATATCAATTCTTTTAATTGTATAATTTTTAAATTAGTTTGTTTAAACAAAACGACACCGATAAAACGATATTAGATACATAATTTAATAAAGTTTATGATTGTTTGTCTATGTTCATTTATGTTCGATCGCTTATGTTCGCTTAGTGTTTTAATGAACGAACATAAACGAACATGAACAACTCATTTTCTTAATAAACGAACATGAACAAGAAATTTCGTCCGTTTAAGCGTTCGTGTTCGTTTATTTGTCCGGTTAAAATTAAATGAACGAACATGAACAAGGCTCCGTTCGTGTTCGTCCGGTTCGTTTACAGCCCTATATATGATCCTGTGCAAGGTGTGCTATTGCAGAGAGTCTCATATCTTCATGAGCCTCAACTTACATCCCGTTATATATTTGAGTCTCAAAATTAAAATTCAACAAAAATTACTGAAGTTGTATAATTTTATTTATGTGAAATTCTATTAAAAAGGAAGTACCTTAGATCATTAAAATACTATGTTTTGAGTTTTAATGGTCGGTATTAAATATATTTGGTCGTTGTGTTTTAGTTATTACATAAGTTTTTTCATAGGTCTTCTGTAAACTCAACTACAACATGGAATCGGGATAGCGAAAACCCTTATTCAACGTACATTCAACTCGCATATATTTGACCTATTAATTAGAAATGGACGAAATGGTAACTTTCATATTGCTTATTGTTAGTTTTATTTTGTATGACCCTCACTCTACAAGGGTATTACATTTATGAAAAAAGTAGCAAGCCAAAGCCTGATCATATGGTGCTACCAATTATAGAGGAGTCAAGTGAGCTCACAAATCTCATTCCACAAGGGAAGATAACACTTCACTATAGATATCTATTGAAAGTTGTTGTGTAGAATGACACAATCCCTATTTACCGTTGTTGTTATGTTCTAGTCCTTGTATTCAATGTACATCGGAACAAAAAGATGGCTTCGTGTATATATCTTATACGTTATCTAATTATATTCCTCATTCTTAACATAGTTTCATCACTGACAGGTGCCTAATGTTACTGATACAGGACCGAAGCTGAGGGCTATAATGGGATTTGCTGTCATTGGTGGAGGTTTAATGGGATATGGGGTAGCGACAGTCCTTATCTTGTGAATCAAACAATTTTTATTTTCACTCCCAAGAATTTCAAATTAGTATCTTCCGTCTTTATCACCTTTCTATGCAAATCTTCTTTCTTTCAATAAAAGTGAAAGAGAAGATAAAAAGGTCCTTATCTTGTGAATCAAACAATTTTTATTTTCACTCCCAAGAATTTCAAATTAGTATCTTCCCTCTTTATCACCTTTCTATGCAAATCGTCTTTCTTTCAATAAAAGTGAAAGAGAAGATAAAAAGTTAGCAAATGTTACACATCTTTTACAACAAAAAAATGAAAATAAAAAGTCAAATCAGTGTATAAATTCTTGAATAAATAATACACCAACCCAACCTGAATAACTAGTACATACCTCACTATATAAAGTAGCAAATTTTCTTCTCATTTATCAATGTGGGATAAAAGATACACTTCTTCCATAGTAAATAAGTGATGCAAGCTAGTGTGTGCTTTAACTTTTGTTGTAAGGTTGTTGTACGGCGATTACAACAAAAACTACTAAAAATGGTCTAGCACATGAAGATGCCATTATATAGTCCATACAAAGATTCATACAAATTAAGGTCATACATAATTAATAGTTATATGTAATAAATTATATTTGTTTTCAATAACAACCTATAATTTGATAGTTCAAGCTCTTTCTCCGTTTCTACCACAACCATATACGATGGTGTACTATTGTACATAGCCTCGTATCTTTAGGGGCTTCAAAACTTACACCATGTTATATATTTGAGACTCAAAATTTGTGCCTGTCAAAACTTACACAAGGGAAGGTAACACTTGACTATAGATAAAAATTGAAAGTTGTTTGTGTAGGATAACGCAATCCCAATTTACCATCGTTGTCTCGTTTTGGTCCTTGTATTTTAATGTAAATCGGAACTAAAAGATGGCTTTGTTTAATGTTTGGGCCATTCTGAAAAGGCTGAAAAATAAGTTTGTTTAAATAATTATCTTCATCCATCGATGTCTTATCTCTCTATCACATTTCTTTGCAAAGTCTTCTTTCTTTTGATAAAAGCAAAAGAGAACGTAAAAGTTAACAATTTACAAATCTTTTACAATGAAAATGAAAAATAAACAAAAGCGAAAATAAAAGTTAGAAATGTTACAAATGTTTTACAAAAAAAGTGAGACGGAATATAAAAAGTTAGGAAATGTTACAAATCTTTTACAACCAAGAAGTAGGGGTGAGCATGAGGCGGGTGTAAGTTTGTGTATATTGAATGAATAATAATGTTTGGTACATCAAGATTATATAGGATACATAACGGCCTAATATACAATGGGCCAAATACTAATCCTAATACTAATAGTCTAACACTCCCGCAGCTTGAGCGGGAGGAGACCGAACACTCAAGTCGTCACGAAAATCAAGAACAAGGCGATGGTAACCCTTGGTAAAATATCAAGATACTCAAACCGAGAAGGAACATGTAGAACTCGAACTTGACCAAGAGCAACCAAATCACGAACAAAATGAATATCAATCTCAATATGCTTGGTACCGATGTCGAACAGGTTAGAAGACAAGTACACCGCACTCACATTATCACAATAAACAATAGTAGCAGATGCCAATGGTGTATGAAGCTCACGCAAGAAATTCAAGCCAACATGTCTCGAAACAAGATTGGCAACACCGATACTCACCAAGACTGAACGAGAAATCGTCACGGCGCTTAGAGGACCATGAAAGTAAGTTGTTGCCAAAACACAATAACCCGATGTAGACCGTGAGTGGTAGGGCAACCAACCCAATCAAGATCCGAATAAGCAACCAAGGACTCGTGAGAGTAGAAAATAATCAGAAACCATAAGCCAAAGTCCTCGAACATACCGTAAGATCCGCTGAGAGCAAAGAAATGAGGCTCACGAGGATCATGCATATATAAACAAACCGCGACAAAGATAAGTAATATCGGGTAGAGTGAAAGTGAGATATCAAGAGAACCGCAAGACCGATATAACGAGGATCGAAAACGGATCACCATCATCACCCAACTTAGACTCGCGCACAACAGAGTCCTGAAGGGTTACAACCAACCATATGTGCACGCCCAAAATCTCCATAGCATACTTACGCTAGACAAAACATCCCGTAAGAGTCACGCGAATGCATACACCCAAAAATAATTAAGAGCACCCAAATCATCATCGAAAACTCCTTATGCAAAGAAGCAATAATCCATCAGAATAAACTATCGAGGAAGCAGAAGCACAATATCATCCACATAAAGCGTGAAAAGTCAGTATCATCACCCCGCCGGTAAATAAATAAGAAGAATCACATCGACTCAAAGTAAACCCAACAAGAAGAATGTAAGCAAGAAATCAACAACCATGCCCGAGGTGCTCGCTAAGACCATAAAGAGAACGTCAGAATAAACAAACATAATCCGGATGCTCAGATCCCGAAAACCAAAGTGGTCGATGCATATAAACAGCTTCACCAAATCACCATGCAAAATGTAAGTTTGTGTATATTGAATGAATAATAATGTTTGGTACATCAAGATTATATAGGATACATAACGGCCTAATATACAATGGGCCAAATACTAATCCTAATACTAATAGTCTAACAATGGGTGGGGGTTTATGGTAAACCAAAACCGAACCAGATATTTCGCTTTTAAAACTATAAACCGCTTTGGTTTCGGTTTTTCGTTTTGGCATTGAATCGGTTCGGTTTGGGTTTTTTCGTTTTTCTTACTTGAAAACAAGCAAGTTTTAAACTTATATAAAGTTTACGATTCCAAGTTTTCAAGCAAAAATATTTAAAAAAATATCAATAATAGCATATTATCCAGCAATCTAAAGCTTCGAAAAAACGTACAAAACAACCAAACATCAATCTAAAATATAAAATGCACGTCTTTGCGGCTTTGCACTTTTCGTCGCTTACGAGGATTGTATGAGAAATTTTCAAAGAACACTATTGTTCGAAAACATAGATGTAATATCTATAAATAAAACAAATTTCAATGTATAGATAATAAACAACATTTTTTTTTTTGAATAGATAAAGTTGTATACTCAAGTCTTTAAAGTTAAATATCAAATCTTTTATATAGATAAACTTATATAAAAACATATATAGAGGGCGGGCGGTTTTTTTCGGTTCGGTTTTTCTTATGAAACCAAAACCGCCCAAACATTCGCTTTTATAAAATTCAAAACCACCACCATTGGTTTGTCAAATGGGGCGGTTTTTCGGTTTCAATTCATTTTTCGGTTTTTCTCACCCCTACCAAAAGTGAGACGGAAATATAAAAGTTAACAAACTCAGACGATTATCAAAGAATCGAACTCCCAAGTGCATATCGGCAATTGGAACTTCCGATTCCAGGGGTAACATACTACACCAAACTTAACTTTAATGATTGGAACATACCTCACTATATAAAGCAATATACTTTTTCTCATATATCGATGCGGGAAAAGCATAACTCCTACTCATTATTTAACATTCATCTTTGGTTTTTACAACAGTAGCTCAACCTCTTGTATACATTCATACAATTTGCCTAAAACCGCTTTGAAGACGAAAGTGTTTGCGGTGGCTCAACCTCCAACCCGACCCGCTTCAACCCCAACTAAAAGTAATGATTTGATTTGTGAATAAAGATGCTAGAAATCAAATTTAAAAAATAGTTTTATTCGATGTGTAACATATAAATATGTATTTGCAGAGTGTACCTACATCTTATCGAGTTATCCTGGATGACTATAACCGAGAGTATATGCAAGAGTTACACGAAGAACATCGCCAAATAGATCTGGTCTAATACATGAAGACTTAAACAACAAATTAAGAATGCTTTATTGCTTTTTTCAAATTTGGACAATTTTGTGGGTCTGCTTTGGCATGAGTTTTTGAGAAATTGTTACTTTTGTTACAAAATAATCTCATATAAACCAAGTAGTCTGCTTGATGCATTAACTACAAGCTTTTATTTCAAACAAATAGCTTCAAAATGAAAAGTCGATTCATGAAGTTTTTAAATGTTTTGGAGTCATAAAACTTTAAATTAATGATATACCCTCCAAACATTTATTTACAATTATAGATTTGTCCTTTATGTCATTTTACATCTTATAATTATATTTAATAAATTAATTTACCAAACACTTTTATTGAAAAAATACAAATTGTAGCTCATTTTAACAAATTTCATTTACAACTTACGCTTTACAATACATAAAGATACAACTTACAATTAGTTTTGCCAAACATACCTCAGATGTGTAAAGTTTGCTTATTGAGATTTTGGAGACCGACTAACTTTTACTAATTTTTCGAGTTTCAGGTATTACTTTCAAACTGCGTATCCTAAGTCACCTATTAATGTATGGAAGGTTAACTAGGTCTCTCCTCACGTGTAATGGTAACGATAGGTGCTACAATGCTACTCATAATTTCAGGATAAGGTTTCTTGTGTGACAAAGCGGAACAATGATACTATCCGAAGATGGAAAAGAGCTAAACCATGGTCCTATCCCTTGACAGAATAGACAAGATTGGTTCCCATTTTGAAGCACTACGAATATAGAAGTTAGCAAATTACAAATCTTCTACAATGAAAAGTGAGAGACAAAATAAAAAAACGAATATAAAAAGTTAGCAACTGTTACAAATCTTTTACAACAAAAATGAGATGGAAATCTAAAAGATAACAAATTTTCGAGAAATATGATGGTTTGTCATGCAAACATCCCACAAAGAACATCAATGGAACTTGACCGCTTATTTTGAGAGGGCCGAACTTATTTTAGGGGCCGAATCGAGATTTGTTTGTAACCTCAACTAAATTACCCCTAAAACTTATAACATTTACACTAAGTCAGAATTTTGGGGCCTGGACCTCCCCGCCTCATAAAGGTCCGCCATTGAAGAACATAATACACCAACATCAACTTCAATAATTAGTACATACCAATCTATATATAGTAACACGCTTTTCTCAATTAACGATGTGGGATAGAAGCTAACTCTTCTTCTTTAATAAAAGAGTGATACAAGCTAGTATATGCTTTAACCATCGTTGTAAGGCTAATACAACCAAAATTACTAAAAATGGTCTAGCACATGAAGATGCCATAATATAGTCCAAAAAATGATTCATATCAATTAATGTCATATACGATGAATAGTTATATGTAAAATCTGGATTTGCTTTCAGTAACAACATATAATTTGATAGTTTAAGCTCATTCTTCGATTGTGGCACAACCGTATATGATGGTGTGCAATGTGTGCTATTGTAGAGAGTTTAAGCTCATTTTTCGATTGTGTGTAAATTGGAATATAAGTGTATCAGATTACATGCATTTTCTGTATAATATGGATTAGTACATTGATGTAGACTGTACTTGTCTTGTAGACATTTGGCTTACAATGATTGTTTGGGGTTTGTTTATCATTTTTTTGGCTTACAATCAATACTTTTGTTCATTTCAGAAACTTATGTTTTTCAAAATGGTGCCTACTTGCTCATATACTATACAAGTCCAACCTCGAAAAGCGGATTGAAGAACACTAATATTAGTAGTTTAATGTGTTGAGCTTTCAACCTTAACGTTTGGCTTATCTCTGCATTTGAAAGCTTAAATTTTGAAGACGTTTGTTTAGTTGCTTGTTTTTTTAGTATACCACCCTATAAATGTTTGGTTTATTTCGAATTTGGGGTTTAAACTCGGAGACGATTTATCTTGATGTTTATTTTTGATATATTCGACTTTAACGTTTGTTTATCTGTTATCTAGCTATCTAAATAATATGGGGGTGTTTGGTTTTGGGATTTTTTTTAGAAATTCGGTGTTTTTTTTATGATGGCCCGTTCTGACCCGTGCCCATTTTGACCGTTGCCCGTGGCCTCCCGACCCGCCTGTTTTGTCACAAGTTCTTGCTAATCATGATAAAACAAAACCATTCATTCCTAAAATCACAAACTCTTGATTCATGAAAACATGCACCCCATATATAGAAAAGCCTCGTGAACTATCTAAAAAGAAAACCACAAACAAGAAAATGTGACAACATCAACACGAAAAACCGATCAAATACTAGATTCTTGTCATTGATCAAATCAAGAATGCTTTCTTTTTTCACAGAAAAATTTTCTAAAAATTTCCCAATTTTCTACAAATTTTCCTAAGGAAATCAGGTTTCTATAGTTTTATTTACATTTGTTTCATAAGTCAATGTCTCAAAATCTTCATGGAAAATAGGCTTGTATGAATCTAAATCATGTTTGCATGATTCTTCTTGAAAGCATTAAAACTTTTTACAAAATGGCGGATGAAGAACAAACCTCGCAATACCTGAGGAGGAAACAATGGATGTTGAACAATCTACAAGCGCTACGAATAACATGTCAAATTCAGATACTAGTAAAAAACAACAGAAGCAGGAAAGTACCAAAGAGAAGCCGAAAAGCGCAAAGGAAAAGCTTAAAGCGGGTGAGTTTTTTGACAACTTTTTTTGGGTACATTATGTACGATATCTTGTTTTAAAAAAAGATATCGGGTTTTGTAGATTTGGAACAAATGAAGGAAAAGTATTCTAAGTTGTTATTAGGAGAAGATATGTCGGGTGGAGGGAAGGGTGTTTCATCAGCTTTGGCTCTATCAAATGCCATTACAAATCTTGCTGGTAAATTCACAAGCTTACGAAAGGAAGCTCGTATAATTTGTTAATTGGTTAAACATGACGATTATAAGTTTATTTTTTCGGCCTTTTTGTAGCTTCGGTTTTTGGAGAACAGCATAAACTAGCCCCAATGAAAGAAGATTCAAGAAAGAGGTGGAGAAAAGAAGTTGATTGGCTTTTATCTGTGACCGATCATATCGTTGAGTTTGTCCCTGTCCAACATACAGCCCGTGACGGGTCCAATATGGAGGTCATCTATCTACCTTCGTGTTAGGATATGGTACCCAAACTGCTCAATATAGTTACAAAATACTCCATATCGAGGCTAATAAGCAATAAGTTGACCCAAAATGAAAGCATAATGATCAGAAATCGTGGCAAGATATTGAGCCTATCACATTGTGACATCGGTTATAAATGAGACTTTTAAGTACTTTATAGCCGGTTGGTTTGTTGGTCTGTGCTTAAGTTCTTAGACCGCATATTGACCTCTTTGGGTACCATGTTTTTATGGTATTTGTGTGTACATTGTAGTTTGGGTTCCTAATATATGATTCAGATATGCAGATTATGGTTACAAAACAAAGAAAAGATTTGCTCATGAACATCCCTGCGCTAAGAAAGCTTGACAAAATGCTCACGGTATGATTCCCTCTGCCCATTTATTAAATACATGAATAATCGCAGGAGGATCGCATAGATAAAACATATACGTAAAAGCCAAATTGTCCCAATTTAAATATAGCTAAAATGACTATGAATTTGTTTCAGGATTGTCTAGACAACTTCAAGAATCAAACGGAGTTTTGGTATGTTTCAAAAGATGCCAACGAATCAGAAAAAGGATTCCAAAGAAGTGATAAATGGTGGCTACCAACGGTGAAGGTTCCTCCAGGAGGGTTATCTGAAGAATCAAGGAAATGGATGCAAAAGCAAAAAGATTGTGCAAATCAAGTTTTGAAAGCTTCAATGGCTATCAATGCTGAAGTACTTGCAGAAATGCATATCCCCGAGAGTTACATAGACAATCTCCCCAAGGTATATAGCTATATATGCAACGCGTTTTTGTAAGGATTTTAACTAGGAGTCAAATGCGTCATTTTGGGCTTAAATTATATCGATGACATGTGTATAAGTGGTCTAAAACTCAACCAAGTAACTTGTTAGCCCATTTGATTAGCCATCAACCCATTGATAAGAATATGGGTTGAAATTGTCACGTCTAATATTATACTTAAAAGTCAGTCTAAGTAGCTTAGTAAATAAACTACTCTAATATGCTACCTGCATTGATTCTGGACAGAATGCTCGAGATAGCCTTGGAGAACCAATCTATAAGAGTATTACAGTCGAGTTTTTCAATTCGGGCAATTCTTATCATCCGCTGATTTATCATCAGAACACAAAGTACTTGACTTAAAGAACAAGATCGAAGCTTCAATGATTATATGGAAAAGAAAGATGAATCAAAAGGAGTCGAGATCTTCGTGGGGTTCATCTTCTAAAATGGAAAGAAGGGAACTCTTTGAAGAGAGAGCTGAAACCATTTTACTACTAATTAAACAACGGTTCCCGGGTCTTCCTCAATCATTACTAGACATCAACAAAATCGAGTCTAACAATGTATGAACACAAAAAGGCCAAACTTTTTTCCTTTTTCATCATGTTCAATTACTAAAGATCTGTCTTACCTCTAACGGGCCAAAAGGGTGATAAAAATTTGCAATAAAAAGTACTATCAAATACAACAAAAGTGAATTTCTAATGCATAAATCATTGTTATCCATATGAATACAATCTTTTTAGTAAAGAATAGATTTTGTATTAATATTTAGAATTTTGAGGTCAACTTGATCCGGCGCGTTTTGACCTCTACCTATTGTGAACCGTTACCTAACCTGATTAACCTTTCCCTTTTCTAATAACTATGTAGGATGTTGGTCACGCAGTCTTGGAGAGCTATTCAAGAGTATTAGAGAGTTTGGCAAATACAGTGATGAACCGTATAGAGGATGTACTATCTGCAGACGATTTGGAACATGAATCATCGGAGTCAAACAACGCAAAATCACCAGCATCTGGTCAAACACCTGAAAGAGCACCTACTTCAACAACAATATCGGATTTCATGGGTTGGGAGCCTGATCAAGAAGATACATAGACAATGGATGACTTCTACGATAACAACTTAATAGAGGACATAGCCAACGATAAGGTTATGATCAAATCTGTTAGCATTCTGACCAAACAAATATGAAAAGCAAATGGTTTACAAACCAAGAAGCCAAAATCAGGTGATTAACAAGTTTCTGAAAAGCAAATGGTTTACAGAAACGAGTAATTAGCAAAAGACAGAACACAAAGAGTAGGAAATAGGAATACAAAAGTACATTATGCATCAAACGTGTATGTACGTACTTGGTATGATCCAAAACTGTGAACTGATTTATAGCATTCGCCCGTACAGTCATGCAAAACATTTTTATATAGCTACAAGATCGAGAAGGATGAGTTACTTAACTCAAGTTTTGTTGCCTTAATACAATGCAATGCAAGAGATAGTGTTTAGATTGGCTTACGGGTCAAATAAGTTGGTCGAAAACACACAGCTTACTGAAAAGTCTTGCATACGGTGATAAGCCTAATCTGTTTTAGCTCTATCTAAACACTCAAAAATGCTTATTAGCTATACAAAAAATGTTTACTTTCAAAGAAGAATGTATCGACAACTATTTCTGTATTTGTTTATCTGACAAAAGATACTTGCTACATCACAAAGTCACAAACTAGTTCATCAACAACAAAAATTAGGTTATTTATCATCAGTAGACATTTTACCTAGTGACTTTCATTTGCTTGATTCGTATCTAAAGCTTGAATTCACAATATATATATGTAACAAATAGCAATATGAAAAAATAGATGGTCGATCCATACGAGTGCACTAGTGCGGTAGTGATTAATGTAGAATAACATGGTAATTCCATGCCAAACATCTCTTGTGACCAAAGGCGGACCTGGATGTTTCACCGATATTTGCCGCCTAGTGTAAATTTTGTTAAAATCTCTATTTCTTCGATAGAAATTTTGTGTCACATATCAAGCATGTCTTGTTTAGTTAATCCACTAAAAAATGTCTTGTTCATTTTACTCGTAAAAAGAAATTGTGCACATGATGATTTAGAGTGTTGAATCCGCCTGGTTGTGACAAAAGTAAAATGGCAAGTACATTTGCACATCAATAATCTCATTGCACCCTAATTGCATTTTAATAGTCATGCTCGACTGCTCGTATAAACTACCAAACTAACTAAAGATAGATAAAGAAAATATTTAGATGTTTACGCTATATCAAGCGTTTTTTTTTTTTTTTTTTTTATAAATGAACGCTTTTTTTTCTTCTATTATTCGCGCTTTTTATTAGTGTTTTTTCCGCTTTCATACTTTTTCGTATGTTTTCATCCGCTTTCATCCGCTTCGTCCGCTTTTCCAACGTTTTCCTCCATTTTCTTACGTTTCGCCCGCTTCGCTCATTTTCATACGTTTTCGTCCGTTTTCATCGCCGCTCGTTTTCATCGTTTTTACGTTTTGTGTTTTTCGTCCGTTTTCCAACGTTTTCCTCCATTTTCTTACGCCGCGCTTTTTACCGTTTACATACGTTTTCATCCATTTCATACGTTTTCGTCCGTTTTTTTATGTTTTCACGTTTTCGTCATTTTATACGTTTTCGTCCGTTTTATACGTTTTAATCCTTTTCATAGGTTTATATACGATTTCGTCCGCTTTCATATGTTTTCGTCCGGTTTTATATTTTCTTCCATTTTAGACGTTTACCCGTTTTCTTACGTTTCGTTCGTTTACGCCGCCTCTTTTTAGGTTTTCGCGTACTTTCCGCTTTTAGACGCTTTTGTCTCTATTTTTATGTTTTCATGTATTTTCGCCCGCCACGCTTTTTCTATTTTTAGACGTTTTTCGCTTTCGTGACGCGCTCGTCTGCTTTATACGTCATTCCGCCATACGCTTTCATCCGCTTTTATAAGTTTTGTCCATTTTCGACGCTTTTGTCCGCTTTATGACGCGGTCCGCTTTACATTCTTACCGCTTTGCATTCATTTTTATACGCTTTTGTCCGCTTTCGACGCTTTCATTTTGATATTTGTAAGTGACACTTATATATATATTGTAGAAGATTGCATAGAGATGGTAATACTTCTTTATATGTGTGGCAAAGGAGGAGATGTGTGCCTAAGAAGGTAATTTATTTGTGTTGCATTAAAGTATTAAGTAGATTTGGTGTTTTATGAGAGTAAACGAATATTTGAAAAGGTTTCAATCGAAAACGAGATGTAAGTTACTTTGTTAGACTTGTGGTGGATTTTCTATTTAATGACATTCAGCATGTTTCGATAGGTTTTATCGCGGATTTGAATATCATGGTTGAGATCAAGAAACCAAAGAAGCATGGTTGAAGAAAGCACATTAAAACAAACCGGATGCTCAAACACGGTAAGACACATGATATCACGTGATATCACCAAATATTGATATCACACGTGATATCGCGTGATGCATAACTAATATCACCGCGATTCATGTGAAATGAGTATCTATGATATCAAATCACTTGTGATATCTGATATCATTATCACGTGATGTCGAAGATATCACCTCGGCTATCAAATTTGTTCTTTCTTCAACCATATAGCTTTATTATTGATTCAACGATAGATATTTTAAACCTCTATAAACCTATCAAAACATGCACAATGATCTATTAAAAAGAAAGGCCACCACAAGTCTAACCAAAGTATCATAACATCTCTTGTTTTAGTTAAACACCTTTTTAATATTTCATATT
The DNA here is from genome assembly GCA_022545495.1 of Chrysanthemum lavandulifolium. Taxonomy (NCBI): domain Eukaryota; kingdom Viridiplantae; phylum Streptophyta; class Magnoliopsida; order Asterales; family Asteraceae; genus Chrysanthemum; species Chrysanthemum lavandulifolium. The sequence goes on from CM040238.1 coordinate 268,844,448, forward strand.
ATCATAAACACAAAAATCTTCCTAAATATTTTCAAAACACAAATAAAAAAATGAACAAAATTATCATGTTGATATAATAAGTGATGTATATTATTATTTCTTTCATATATCAAGAAACCTCTATAAATTAATAGTGTTGGGACCGGAATATTTTATTAATTTAACGAGATATTATTATATCGATAAATTAATAATTTATTAATTTAAAGAGGTTTTACGTATGACCATTAAATTTTCAAGTCTAATATACTAGCTAGTTACAATGTATACTCATTAGAGACGAAATAAATTTGAAAAACAAGTTTCAATTAACATTTTATGAATTAACATTCACACTTTATGAAAATAAAATTAACACTTTTTGTTGTAATACGGAAGACAACGCACCAACCTTTAGTGCAATAAGGAGATGGTAAAATAAACTCAATATAAATTGAAGCTCAACAAAAACAAGTACTCATGGACTATTTTTTACTAAATAATCTTAGGATTTTGTGTGTATCCTCTCAAAAACACACACACACACACACACACACACACACACACACACACACACACACACACACACATATATATATATATATATATATATATATATATATATATATATATATATATATATATATATATATATATATATATATGAAAATTTTAGTAATTATTAATTTATAGCTTACCGATTAATATATATACATTGGAGTTTCAAAGAATTATTATCTTATTTCAATTTCGACAGTCTCACTTGATCTTTCCTCGTTGGGACCGGACAAATTATTAATTTTATCGAGGTTATTAATTTATCGAGATTAATTTATATGCTTTTAACGTACTTTGTAAAATACTAAATTTTATCACATTTGGTAAGAATGTAATATTTCACATTCTTAGTTGAGTATCAAAATTGATAACACATACATGATGAAGAATGTAATACTCTTCATCTTCCTTACAAATCATTATATCACAAGAGATAATAAGTGCCACTTAAAATATCAAAATGAATAAAAATGAAGGAAACTATAAAATAGAGATTTGAAATATTCTCAAATTCAAACAAGTGTTGCACTAAATTAGCATTTTTTGAACAAAATAAGAATTCACCTAAAGAGACTTTAACTATTTTATTTCTACTAAGAGTATAATATCACAAGTGATAGATAACACTTGGTTGCATTAAAAAAATATACGCTTGTCAATTGCGATGAAATGTACAAAACTATCATGTGGCGAAAATTATAAAATATTAGAAAACACATAGGTGATAATATATAAAATATACAGAAGAATGAAATATCTCGTGATATTAAAGGTTAAAAAACATGCTTGTTTGTTTATGAAATATTACAAGTGATATTAGATATTAACTTTTTTATAAAATATCACAATTGATATTATACATGTAATATAATAGAGTTTAATAATAAGCATGAAAACGTATGAAAACAAGAAAACGTCGAAACGGAAAAACGATAAAATGAATGAAAAGCGATAAAAGGTCTTAAACGACGAAATGTATAAAAACGGACAAAACGTATGAAAATCGGACGAAACGTCTCGAAACACAGCGTTTAAAATGGACGAAACGAAAAACAGATATTTAACGATATAAACCTATGAAACCGATGAAACGATAGAAGTGGAAGAAAATCAAAACGAAGAAACGAAAGAAACTGATGAAAGTTCATGAGAACGTAAGATCAAACAAACGTAAGAAATGGACGAAAACGTAGGAAACGGACGAAACGTATGAAACCACACGAAACCTAAGAAAACGGACGAAACGATGAAACGGACCAAAACGTAGAAAACGGGCAAGCGCCTAAAACGGACGAAACGTATGAAAACGGACTAAAACGATATAAACCTATGAAAGCGGATGAAAACGATAAAAGCGGTAACGTCCGAAAACGGACGAAACGTATAAAATGGACGAAAATACATGAAACGTAAGAAAACGATGAAATGGACGAAACGTATGAAAATGAACGAAATGTAAGAAAATAGACGAAAACATATGAAGATGGACGAAACGTAAGAAAATGGACAAAACGTTGAAAACTGACGAAACAGATGAAAACGGACGAAAACGATGAAAGCAGAGGAAAGCGATGAAAGCGAAAAAACGAAAAAAAAAACGTGAATAACGCAAATTTAAAAAAAAAAAAAAAAAAAAAAAAAAAAAAAAAAAAAAAAAAAAGCGTTAATTCATAAAAAAAAAAAAACGGAAATTAATAAAACGACCAAAAAAAAAAAAAAAAAAGGTTAATAAAAAGAAAGACAAAAGACAATAAAAAACATGGACTTGTGTTTAAGATTAAATCTTGGGTTAATTATATATTGTAGAAGATTGCATAGAGATGGTAATACTCTATAGTGTGGCAAAGAGGAGGTGTGTGCCCATAAATAGGTAATTTATTTGTGTTGCATTAAAGTTAAGTATGTTTGGGTAGAAGTAAGATCAACGGTAAGAAAATTAAAATGAATGCGGGTGAGAGAAACCACACCATTACTCGGATGCACCTAAAGTTAAACGGACGATCTCCCTTAAATTCTCCTCCTTATTTGAAATGTGGCTCAAATTTTTCTCATTCTTCTTATTTCAATTTCTTCTCACTGATCTCTTCCCCGTTTGGGTATAAATACTACAAAAGTTTATTTCCTTTGTAGATCCTTTAGGTTTATAGTTTTGAGAAAGTGTATTTCTTAATGAACTTATAACTAATTGGCCCACTTGAGACCAACTCAAGCCCATCATGCGACATGAGATCAAGTTGATCTATCGACTCGCTTAGATAGTGGCTCATCCAACTTTTGTATCTTCAGTCATGAATTTCCTAATAAATCGGGTTTTTTTCCTTACTCCAGTTTGAGTTACTTCGAGCCCCCATAGGTTGAAGTTAACGAGTCACAACGGATGATTAACCATAAAATTTGACACAAGTGCTTAGGAGGGTCTAATGGCATGACAAAGTGCTTAGGAGGGTCTAATGGCATGACAAAGTGCTTAGGAGGGTCTAAAAACTAGTATACAGTGATCACTAAAGTTTTTCTTTTAAAAACGTCAATTCCGTTAAGGGTTTGTCTAATGAGTGCCCTCAAGGCATTACTTTAAATGATTAATAAAGAAATTTTAAGTTTATTAGTTACAAAATCAGATTTAATTAAGGTAAATTATAAGATTAATTAATGTGTATTAAATGCATTTTTTAATTTAAAATGGATGTTCGAAATGAATTAATGCACCTTAAGCAATGCCCTAAGGGCACTTGTTAAAATCAAATAAAGCAAATGCACAAAGCCATAAACGAATGCAAAAGTTTCTCCAAACAAGGAGACAACAAAAAGATTGGCTTACTGAGGTGAGCATTCAATAATAAATATATATAAATATCAACATAATAAATACTAGAAGACTTCTAAACTCATTTTTTATACTAGCAAAAGCAATAAATATTATAAATAGATAAAAGTAGCAAGATGCTAATACATTATGACCGATATCATAAAGTGAATATTCGACATACTAAGATACAATTCATACCACCAAAACCACTAAACAAAATGACACAAAGGTCATACCCCTTGTAGAAAACATGAAACATGAAATATAACCCGTCAGAACCTCAAAGCAAACCGTTCCAAACACATAATCTAACTAAGTGGTGACACCGCGCAAGTAAAGATGATAAATGAAAGAAAATACCGCCCATAACAGGATAACTATCACAAAACCTTACGAAGGATGAATTGAGAATATGTCGACGTGGTCGTCACTTGCCTGCCCCTGCTTGGTCCCCAAACTCAAACAAGAAACCATTGTCTACCCCTAAAAAATAAACTTTGGACTGTAAAACATTATCTTCTTAACGCTTTTCATCTCGATTGTCTTTACCACTGGGAGTGAATATGATTCTCAAAAGTGGGCTTGGAAAATCGATAGGTTTATATGCATTCAAAAGTTCACGCAATGCATCGATGAAGGCATCACAATCACCAGTCATATAGTTAAATAAAACTTTCTAGATTAACTTGTTTTTGTATCATGAATTTTTTTCTTGGCCCTTTTGCATTCGTTGTTGGTATTGGCCGGTTGTGGACATGGTCGTGGGTTTTCTCGCTTCACCTCCACATAAATTTATCTTGGCGCCTTCTAGAGTAATTAGGCATGATGGGCGGGCTAGTTCCATTTAATTGTTTAAAAGACCCACTAGATGAGCGGGCTAGCTCAATTTTATTGTTTGAAAGTAATCATGATAAGTAAAAAATGGACTATTTGGCAATCACAACAATGTCTTCATCATCTCATGCTTGCTTATAGTATCACCGAGCACCAACATATCTTTTTAAACCAACACCAATATCATATAAGTAGGGATTTAACACTTGGCAAAACTAATGAAACTCATGTTAGACTTACGAGAATATATGTTTGTCCATGTCCAAAACAGAAAACAAATATCATATCTTTCGAACTCGACAAGATTACTTTCCTGTTGTTTCCAACCTTTTGACGGTTTCCCTTTAGAACAGCACCAGATTAGTCGAGTTCACATCAGTAAATGTATAGTCCTACACCAGATGTAATTTAAGGTCAATTGGAGGAGAATGATATTATTGTGACATTTACAAAAATCTTCAACTTTATCGCACCCAAGGTACTCAGGATAGAAATCCTCACCATCGTCCACATGGCAAACAATGCCAACAGATGGGTATGTTGATGCTTCGCTATGTCATTGAAATGAAACACTATTATGTGTTCATCATCAATTCCACCTTCTTGTATTATTTTAGAAGCATGATATATATCCGCTTGTGGTAAGAAAAAGTAATATGGAGTCAATTTGTAACCAAATATGTTTCAGAATGAATGCGCTATCGATGTAACTCACCATATTGAATGGCCAAGTTTATATTCTTTAAATGTAACTCACCAACTGTAGATAACCTTTTTTCTTTGGGTTTTTTCGACTTTGACATATTCAAACTCATTCTTTGTAACTGGATCATATGATATGATGTACATGTGAAAATTTTAGATGTTGCACCACTTGTGTAACGACTCTTTCCTTCAAAGATAAGCTCACAATATAAGAGATGTAAACGCGACCACATTAAGCATTAGAAACCGCTCATAGATGTTTTTACGTTGCATATATGGTCCCTAAATTGCATTACAGGACCAAACATGCAACAAAACCTTAAAACGGCGACTATCATTGACTTTCGAAACTTTAGTGACGAAACCTAATTGGCCATACCCAGGGACCAAAATGCAATTTACTCATGTTTTATTTAAACTATGAAAGAATCATAAAGAAAACCAATCATCTTAGCGTTGGTGGTGTCCCAAGCATATGCATGACTAGGGGCGTTTGGTATATAGATGGGTTTAGGATTTGGATTTGAATTTGGATTTAATATTGGCTAGGATTTGGATTTGGTTTTGATGTAAGAGAAAGAAAAATAAATGAGGTAAGAAAATAATATAAATAAATTAAAAATAATATTTTAATAATTAATAAAAGTATTTAAAATTAATTTTATTAATTTATATTATTAAAAAAATGTCACATAAGGAGAGATGCACTTATAACTACCCACAATGTCGAAATGTATTCAAAATGTCAGAAATCCACCCGTTCAACCCATGATTTGAAATAGTGCATTTTTTTAGAAATGAATCCTAAATCCTATAGTTGAATTATCAAGCAAACACATGTTTACTGTCTTGTCAAATAGAAACCCAATCCAAAGGCCCAAACCAAACGGCTTGTAGGTTTCATAGGCAGTGATGAAGGGTTTGGAATAGGATTCCGAGTTTTACACGGCTGACTAATGAGGGTGTATTGTTATGGAACAAATTTAATGATAAACTATACATGATAAAGATTTGTGATAAATTATGTATGGTAAAGATTGTGATAAACTCTAGTAAAAGCCATTATCTTGATTGTTTAAAAATCAGTGTCACATAAGCATTAGAGTAATTACACTGTTCGTCTCGTGGTTCACAAATTTTCATCCTTCGACCAAAAAATCGCCTGGTTTGTCGTAAGTTCTGAACGTTATGTGTCCTTTTCATTCCTTAACCAAAACCGCAGCTGATTGGTTGAAACCCACCACGCGACTTGCATGAGGGAATTCATCATTTTATATTTTTAGCCCACCACCACTACCCTTATTCATATTTAATGGAGTAAATTACTACCAAATAAAATATCTTCAATAATATTAACTTAATATAATTAGTAGGCTCCATCACCGCCAATTAAACTATATTCTTTCTTCTTCATCTTCACCCACCACTCCCCACCATCATGAGACACCACTCCCACCACCCCTGGCCAACTTTGAAAACCCCAAATCAACACTTAAAAACTCTAAATCAAAACCCACAAACACCAACATCCCATTAAAAAAATCATCTTACAACTTTATTAAAAATTAAAATCAACTACCCTTTTACTCCGCCATCAATAACAAATCCCAGAATCACCGAACCAAAAAATCATACTTCAATAACAAACAAAAAGACATATCTTGTTAGCAAAAGGATATGATATAACAAGATCAAATTATAACATTCATGTAGATGACTGAAAATAAACAAAATTACATTAACAGATTCTGAATCCCATCCAGTAAACAAAATACCAATCATTTTCTCATCACCCTCTCACCAAAAATCTATTAAACAAGTAATTCATAACTTTACTCATGAAGATACACAATAAGGTGGACGAAGTGGAAGCTCGAGCTTCAATCGGGTTGGTTAGGGTAGTGGGCTACACCATTCCTACTACTTCGGGTACCATAAATCTGGTACTAATTGAGTTCGGAACCCGCTCAACATCCAGCTTTGTTCTCTTCTTTATTTTTTCTTTTTATAAAATTTAGTGTTAGGGTAGGATCGGGTACCACTCCGTCTAGTTAGGGTAGTGTTATGGTAGTATAGGGGTAGTTTTGAGTTGGAAGGTTTTTATTGGATAGAGGTGGTGTGGCACCCTCAGGGTATTAGGGTAGTAAATTTCCACTCCTCCCTCCCTAACCAAAACCATATATTGAAAACCCACCACTCCTGCCACTATCCAGCGCCCATATCCGCTGCCACCAACCACCACCTATATCCGATCTACCCCATATACATCCACCGCGACCACCAACCAAATCTGCATCATTGACCACTTCTGTTAAGCACCCCAATTTATTAAATGAATGTCATGTACCAACACATTAATTTATTATTATTTGGAGTTTATTTCTGGTGATGGTGGTTTTATACGGTGAGGTGGGTCAGTGGGTATGGTTGTGGGTTTAACACAAAACTTAAAACACAAACACAACAGAGACATAATGACTTTTGGGGTTTTGAAATGTAGTTTATTTGATGATGTTGAGGTGATCGGGATGTGATGATGGTGGCGAGTGGTGTGTGTAAGATTGGTTGTGGCTGCAAGATTTTTATTTTATAAAAATGAGTATTTTTATATTTAGTGATTTTGTTGTAAATGATAGAGATGAACATAAGAGAGAATGAGATGGTGTTTTTTATTTTTTGAAGAGAGAACAATGGGTGTTGGTGGGAGAGATAAGCAGAGAATGAGGGTGAGTTGGTGTTTATTAGGAGAGAGAAGCAGAAAGAGTGTGAGTGTTTGTTTGGAGAGAGAATTGAAGAAGACAATAGATAAGTGGTGGTAGGTAGTGATGATTGAAGATAAGGATAAAAAAGAAAAATAAAAGTTAAAATATGAGGGAAAAGACTGATACACCCTCACACGCGTGTCACGTGTGTAAATTTAACGAGTGTTAGTGAGTGCCTCGTTGTATGGAGGGACGAACAGTGCATAACGTTCGCACTTACAGCGACGAATCTGCATGATTTTTTTTGTCGAGGACGAAGGTTGCACAACGCAAACCACAAGCGACGAACGGTGTAATTTACTCTAAGCATTATTAGGAATGATAGGATAGTCACATCATCGTTTTCTTTGGTGTCATCATTAACGAAATCTTCTATTATATAGGTTTTGATTTTCGTTTCTTTGGTTTAAAACCAATAGTTAAATTTTACATTTTTAGTCACGCCTTTTACTAACCAACAAAATGGTTAATTAGTCAATAACCCCATATAACTTTACTTCGGTTAGTGGTTATAACGACATTTTTTGTATGATTTGCAAAACATAACGTCAAACAATATAATACTCCAATGTTTCTGATTGATTTCCCTTGCCTTTGAATTCAATTGCCAATATGTATTATATGTTTAAGGATTTTATGAACCCGATGCATATAAGGTCGAAATACTTTTATCAGTAAGTGATTCACGATTCAAATTGATATCTTGTTTATAACCATTCACACACCGCGAATTGTCTATATATACATTAGGCAAATATTAGGCGAACTGTGTATATATACATATATGGTTGAAAATACTTTAATCCATAAGTGATTACATGATTCAAATACTTTCTTACTAGATTTCTTGCTAACGAGAAAACTTGGAGAAGCTTATGTTGGAAAAGAAGTGGAAAATTATGTTCTTTGGGCTTAACTTGAACTTGATTGTCTTAATAGAGTCAACATAAAGTTGATAAACGTATAATAAGAAAAGAAAAGGATATTTCATTTTTTTTTGTTAATTTTGGAAAGTTTATATATATACTTTAAAATTATTGTACATAATGCATTTAATTTAATGATCAGATTTTGATATACGAAATTAATCATAAAAGTTGTTGGCGATGCCCCAAAGAAATAGTGTTAGATAATCAACTTCACATAAAACAACAATAGTTAGAGAACAAATACCACTTATGGTTCTGGGACATCACTTGGAATCGTGTGATCACTTTCCAAAGAAACTATTCACCCTAATGCCCGGGTTACCGAATATCTACTGGGATAAGACCAAATGCAGCTTATGGAATTAGGCACATTCTATAACCCTCGCGCTTAAGTGTTAATGGTTTTCAGATGTCCCTCATGCATGTTCGGATCTCCTATATATGGAGGTTACTCTTGAGCGATTCCAATGGAATTACGAGTATTAATCGCCCATTAATAGCCTCATAATTATCCCCATTATAGCCAAGTAGTGGTTACATAACCAATTAAACGTGGTCATAAAGAAGTTTTAATCGCATTTAGCAAGATTTTTCCATAAGCAAGATTTTCCACTAGCAAAGATTCTTTCCACTTGCGGTGGAAATACAAACTATCGATGGAAGCATCGCTATCAAGATTTCATAGCACCAGCAGCGGTGATACACCACCCGCTGGAAACACCGCCTATCGGTGGAAACATCGCTACTCGCTGGAAACCAAGCAAGATTTTCCACAAGTAGTACTTTCACCAAAGACTACCAATACAAACCACTATTAGAGTCGTGGTGTTCATGGACCTTATGGGTGTACACTCGCACCTCCCAACCCATTACAAGTGTGAACTAATCCCACAAGTGCACTAAATTTTCTAACAATCCTCCCAAATTTAGTTCACTTCTTTGCATGAAAAATAAACATCAATCAAAACATGCATAAACGAAAATGTCCCGAGGATTGAATTTTCATCTTAGTAAATTACACGCTCAAATATTCGAGAATCGGTGTTCTAAGAATTGAACCCTTCAACCCATTTGAATACATGAAGATAAAATACACACAAGTTTTCAAACACTTATCGCCTCCCCGACACCATACAAGCCATGTGTCCATATCCAAATTCATAAATGTTGTAAAAGCTAAAAGTCCAAAGCTTCCAAGTGACAAAACTTCAACATTTACATAGGTGGTTCCTCTTTAGTCATGCTCCCCGCCAAGCACTTTTTCAAAGAAAATATAACCATTAAGTAAAGACTTCATCCTCCTTTCAGAAGTTCTCGAGCACAACCTTGGGATGTAAATAAACATGTGCTCCACCCACCAAATGTTCGACTCCACATTGAACTCACCCCGAGTTTCCTCGTGAGGAGTCAGCGTCCTAGCATTCAGGACTAAGTTGGACTTAAACCCATCCCTTTAGCAGACTTTATAACCAAGTCTCTAGCTGCACCTTCGTCAGTGATCACCTAAGTTCTGTTGAGATCTCACAAACTCTATAGATACCAATTCCATCATGATAAGCTCACGAATCATGCTATGTCCGACACCCAAGTGTCTAGACTTACCATTAGTACATCCGGCTATAAGCCTTAGCCAATGTAGTCGCACTATCACAATCGGATAGAAATAGGTGCTATAGGTTTAAGCCACAATGGAATCTCAAGAAGCAATTTTTCAACCATTCACTTCTTTACTAGCAATGCTAAAGCCACAAATTCGATTCCATTGTTGAACCGGTAATGCAAGTTTGCTTCGATGCCCAAGAAAATGCACCTCCACCAAGTAGAATACCCACCATCGGTAGATGAATTGTCTTCGGTGTTCTCGATCCAACTTGCATCGTTGTAACCTTCCAACATCAAGGATATCCAAGATACGGAGACTATAATCCATAGTTCTTCAAATACTTCAAGCATTCTCTCGAATCGCTTGCGATGATGAGCACTAGGATTACTAGTATACCGCTCAATTTTCCCACCGCAAAACCAATATCGCCTTGTACAAGTCATGGCATACATCAGCACCAATTACCCTAGAATACTCAAGTTGAGATACAAACCTTGCCATGATTAGGCATCGCCTTCTCACAGTATCCATAGGTGTACTCACAGAGTACAATCAAAGTAATTGAATTTCCTCAAGACCTTCTCAATATAATGAGATCGAGATATAGAAATTCTATTACTTTCATGTTTAATCTTATACCAAGGATAACATCGCCTCCCCATGTCTTTCATGGAGAACCTTGATGACAAAAATTCCTTTGTCGTCAACTCGATTTTGGTCACCAAAGATCAACATGTCATCAACATATAGACAAATGATGACCTTTACTGATTCATCAAATTTCCTATATACACATTTGTCACTTAAGAACATAACCACTAGACAAAACCACTTCATCAAATTTTGATGCCATTGTTAGGTGCCCGCTCATTCATAAAGAGACTTAATCGCTTTACACACCTTGTTTTCATTGCTCGCACGATGAAGCCCCGAGGTTGGTTCATATAAACCTCCTCTTCCAATTCACCATTCAAGAAAGTCGTTTTCACATCCATCCGATGAATAACCGATTGCGAATAGAGCAATAGCAATCGCCAGCCTTATGGTATCATTACGAGCCACGGGGCATAAGTATCAAAATAGTCTATTCTCGACTTTTGTTTAAAGCCCGAATGACTAGTCTAGCCTTGAACTTTTCAATAGTTCCATCTACCTTTATTTTCCTTTTGAAAATCCATTTGCAACCGGAGGTAGATCAACCAACACCCAAGTGTTGTTGCCCATGATGGAATCCATCTCATCATTGATTGCTTCTTTCCGTAAATCAATATCCTCGACTTCATTGCTTCTTCAAATGTCTTGGGATCATCCTCAACAATGAAGCAATAGAGTATTAGTCGAAACCTCATCCTTGTTCCTTCAACTAAGTACGCTTGAAACTCGTGTCCAAATGATTTTGGAGTCCTAACCTTTTGCTCTTCCCGAGCATGTGTTCAGTTGTTGTACCACAACCTTATCGGGGACCACCGATGGTTCATCATCGTGACCTCGACACACCAAAGTGTCATGAGTTCCATTAGGAATCCTCGACTGGTCTAGGATCGATGAGAATCCATTCTCATCAAAGTCCGCATCCCTTGATTCAATTATGGAGTTAATCGAAACATGTTCATTAGGTTCAATAACATAGAACCTAAAAGCCTTGGAATGCTCAAGATATCCAATAAAGATGCGATCATGCCTCTTTCACCCAAAGTTTTCACTTTGGATCGTGAGTCTTACAATGTCCCTACAACCCTGCACCACGAGATAATTCAGTTGGGTTTCCTTTTAGTCCGAGTTCATGTGGGTAACCTTGTTCCTTTTGTTGGAACCCTATTTAGTAAATAGTAAGTCAGTTAACATAGCTTCACCCTGAACCCTCGACTCACCCTGAATAGACAACATGGAATTAACCATCTCCTTCAGACTGCTTTCCTTTCGTAAATACCATTTTGCCGAGGAGTATAAGGGGCATTCGTTTCATGGATTATTCCAACAGATCGAAAGTAATCGAGTATCCATGTACTCACCTCCCCATCGATCCTTAATCTTTGATCAAAGACCCAAGTTGTAATTCAACTTCGCTTTAAACACTTTGAATTTATCTAATGCTTCATCCTTGGTATGTAGCAGATAGACATAACAAAATCTAAAGCATCATCAATAAATGTCACAGTACTTCTTATTCCCCGAAGAAGGAGTTGCATGCAAATCACATTGTGTCATCGCAGACGCCTCCAAGAGCTTAGTCTCACGACTAACACCCGAAAGGGTTTCTTGGTTATCTTGGTCAACATGCAAGTTTTACACTTTTCGAGGTCCATGTCAAAAGCAGGATTAAACCATCCCTAGACATATCTTGCATCCTTTTATAGTGAACATGACCAAGTCTAGCATGCCAAAGGGTAGAATCATCCGATCATATGTGGTCACAAAGTCGAAATAACATCACAAGGTAATATTAAGCCCGAACATTTGATTACATAAATAACCAAAACCAATAGAAACACCACATTTAGAAAGAACAAATTTATCGATTCAATAACTTGTTTATATCCATGATTATTCAAAACACTACTTGAAACCAAGTTCTTCCGATATCGTGAACATGAATAACATTAAACAAAGTTACAATCTTTCCGTAACTAAACTTAAGATCTACACAACCACGACCATGCACCAAGGTCATGACTCATTTCCCATGTGAAGAATAGAACCATCATTCGGTGACTCATAAGTCTTGAACCGACTTCTATCTTTGCATACATGAACTGTTGCACCGCAGTCAACCCACCACACAACATCATCATCCTGCACATAAAAGATTCAGATACATATGTAACATAATAAATCAAAAGACTTATTAAACATATTCGACCTTTCAGTGAGTTGGTCAACCACCACCCCCGAACCATTAGTGCGATCCATTGGCTTTACCACCAATTTTAACACCTTTAGGTCCCCTTTTAATGCGACTGCTTTTACACATTTCCAACAAGTAGGTGTTGCCTTCTTGTTTGATTTGCCTTGTGTTATCATGATATTTGCGCTTGCCTTTGTTGTCATTGTACCGTCGAGTTGTTATGCTCCACCATATTGACAATGATGCACCAAAGCATTGCTACTCTTTGGCTTGTCATTATCCCGCACCTCGAGAGATTCCTCAATGTGCAGATGATCGCCTAACTCAACAAGAGTTAACTCCTCCTTCATATGTTTCAAGGTATGCTTGAAATCTTTCCATGAAGGAGGAGTTTGTCAATGACACACGAGACTTTGATAGCCTCATCCATGTTCATTTGGTGTTGTGTAAACCTTCCAAGTATTCCAAGAAGTTCATTGTATTGTTCCATAACCGGTCTTGAATCACTATTTTGTAATTTGTGAAATTACTAACAAGGAACTTCTTACTGATGCATCCTCACCATATATTTGGCATCCAAGAATCCCATAGTTCTTTGAAGATTCAAAGTTCGATAAATATCAAACAGAGAATCGAGACATACCATCGAGAATAAGACCTCTGTGATATGTAGTCATCATTCTCCCATTTGCTCCTCCTCCTGGATCCGCTCCACCGCTGTATCATCCCCATCATCGAAATAGTGTTGTTAGCACATACACCACACTCATGCTCGATGCCAGCAGTGCATCTTCTTCCGCCACCTCCTAAAGTCCACCCTTCAAACTTATTCGTTTTAGCAAAGTTCAAGCCACGTGTTTCATTGCAAAGAAGCCATTGATTATCACAAAATAGTTTACTTTGATTGTTGGATGCGGCCCGAAGGCGAGGGTTAGATAATCAACTTCGAGAAACAACAATAGTCGGTAGTAACAAATACCACTTGGTGGTTACGGATATCACTTGAATCGTGTGATCACTTTCCAAAGTAAACTATTCGACCCTAACGCCCGGGTTACACGAATATCTACTGGGATAAGACTAAATGCGCTTATGGAATTAGGCACAATTCATAACCCTTGCGCTTATAAGTGTTAATGGTTTTACAGATGTCCCTCATGCATGTTCGCATCTCCTATATATAGAGGTTACTCTTGAGCTATTCCAATGGAATTACGAGTATTAATCGGCCCATTAATAGCCTCATAATTATCCCCATTATAAGCAGTTAGTGGTTACACGACCAATTAAACGGGTCATAAAGAAGTTGTAATCGCATTTAGAAGATTTTTCCATAAGAAGATTTTCCACTTGCGGTGGAAATACAAATTATCGCGGAAGATCGCTTATCAAGATTTCGTAAGACTAGCAATGGATACACCACTCGATTGGAAACATCACTCATCGCTGAAAACACTACTTAACAAGGAAACCACAAGCAAGACTTTCCACAAGCGAGACTTTCACCAAGACTACCAATACAAACCACTATTAAGTCGTGCTGCTCACGACCTTATGAACAGACACTTCGCACCTTCTAACCCATTACAAGGTGTGAACTAATCTCACAAGTGCACTAAATTTTTCAACAAAAGTAAGAAGATAATATTTGTTATATGATAGTGCAACGCAAAAACCGGGTTGAAATATGTTCTGAATGATACAGTCGGTCCGGTTCGACCCACTTTATCTGTTCTGTTCGATAAACGGCTCTATTGCTCAGCCATACCTGCTGTTACAACGAAATCCATACGTCACTTTTGCATTATTACCACTAATAATATTAATAATACTATTAATCAATCATTTAAGACACCCAATCCACATGCACCGACTAACATAAATTAATAATTAATCAAAGCCAGCTAACATCCAAACATTTCCCACAATAATTTTATTCTTTTTTATACTCTAAAAAATATACCATAGAATGAAATAAAACTTCTTCTACGTTGGGTTATTAATTTATCTAATTTCATCATATACTTCACATAGACTTATTAACTTATCTTCACTACGTATAAAGATAAATTTATCAAATCTTGGTTTTCGATTAAAAACTTTTAAAAATGAGTAATCTTGTTGACGAAACGAAAATACATTTATTCAAAAAAATACAATATGTGAACTATACTAATATTGGGCAAATATTTTTAAAAGATATCATATTTGTCATCATTTGCTATTGTGGATAGCGATAATTTTTTTTGCTTTTGTAAGTACTTTTCTTTTATATTCATCCTTTTTAGATACTAAGTGACATTTTTGCTCATCAAGAAAAAATTTCTATTAGCTAAGAGGGGCAAAAATTCCAAAAATTTCACAAAATACCCAAAAATAATAAATTTGAAAGAAAATTACCCACAAAAGCAAAAAGTTTTATTCACTAACCCCAAAACAAATGATAGCAATTATAGTACCTTTTAAAAATATTCACCCATTAATATTTACCTGCAATTTAATTCACGAACTTTCTACCACTCTTGCTTACATTCATACAAAAAAGTAAAGAAAAAAAAATTAAAAAAAAAAATTATCTTAAACTTGAAAGTGTTACAACAAACTCTTTAAGAAAGAAGAAGTAATTAATTAATCAATAATAAATAATATAATAATGCAAAATGTAAAATAGATTTATTTATTTATTTATTATTATTATTATTATTATTATTTTTAGAAAGGCAACAATAAATTAACCACAAAACGAAAAAAAGACATACAAATAGAAGGCATCCCACCCCAATTAATCAAGAAGATTAAAAGGCGAAAGGACCCAAGAGTCTAAAAAAAGAAAACGAAAACATAGAACCAAAAGTGTCCTTAAACACAACAGCCTACATAAAACTATCACATGAAACCTTACAAGGAAAAGCAAAAAAAAGTCCATTCACAACTGAGAATCTGTCACTATCACTTGTCACATGAGATCTTTGAAACTAGGCCACTAGCATGCACCATTTCCATGACAAAAACCAAAGGGACATGCGAGAGCCAAAGAGAGCAATTCATAACAAACGAACCACTCACTGAAAGGATGTTCCCATTAGATCCATAGAGTAGAAAGCAAGGACATAAAGGAATGCAGAAAGACCAGGCACAGCCAAACTGTCAAACTACAACCCCTTAAACCCCCACTGCCCACTCAAAACTCACAGATTATAGCAATGAAAACCAACAAACGAAGCGTCACTTTAGGCCACCCCGAATCTCACAACTAAATAAAATCCGTGATGACAAAGAATGGGCACCAGGCCTGAAACTTTACCTCAGCAACTGACCATTCCTTTAGATGAAAAAAAAAAACCAATATGCTGTCACGAAACAGTAGCAGAATGAAATGGACTAAGAGCTATTGTATCCGTATGTTTCGAGGATCCCTTAACCATTGTTGCCAATCTATCGATTTAAATTTGTTTGATCTTCTTACTATCCATTCGAAGCACTTGAGTTGAATGTCTTGTATAATCTTGTTAGTACTTGAAGCTTTCTTACCAAACACACAAGCGTTCCTTTCTTTCCAAATGTAGTATCCGGATGTCCAAATAGTTGCTTGCCAAAGTAGAGCTAAGTTATAGGAAACATTAACATTCCCACTATGAACGAAAAGTTCGTCAATAGTGAAGACATTAACATCCCCTACGCTCCACCAGTTAAATACTTTGTTCCACACACTCATTGCAAGATCACATGTGACAATGCAATGAGCACATGTTTCCACACTATCATTACAACACGCACATAAGACCGAGTCTAAATCAATGCCACGTCTATCAAGTTCCACACGAACTGGTAATCTTCCTTTAAGAGCTCTCCACACGAAGATGTTGACTTTCTTAGGCACCAACTTGTTCCAAATCGTATGTTGACCAACGCTATCC
Organism: Chrysanthemum lavandulifolium; assembly: GCA_022545495.1. NCBI lineage: Eukaryota > Viridiplantae > Streptophyta > Magnoliopsida > Asterales > Asteraceae > Chrysanthemum > Chrysanthemum lavandulifolium. Next base: position 268,861,386 of record CM040238.1, read on the forward strand.
ACATGAAGAATCTTCTCTCGATCAAACTTGTAAGACTTTTGACTTGAACTCGCCATCATCACCAAGTGTCCACCTCCATCTATCCCTACAATCATTAGAAACAACCACATTTCAATTATCTCAATTAAATCCCCATATTCCTTACAAACCCTACCCCTAATGCTCTATTCCAATCCCACACCCAAACCCATTTGTTATCCACCCAAGCACCCTTATCCACCACACTATCCTCTTTTCTATTATCTAAGTGGAAAAGTCTAGGAAACCTATCACAAATCCTTCTATTATCCACCCATCTATCGACCCAAAACCTAATATCCTTCCATCTCCCAACACCCCACGCATGACGACGTGAAATCCAAACCTAAATCATCCAACTCTAAACCCGCCTTCACAATATCTCCCCACCCCCCACACCCTTTGACATCACTCCACCCCACCCGATATTACCCCAAAGAGCCCCTTGCACATGAATACTTTTAATGACCTTAACCCATAGACCCTCCCCCTCCCTCTTAAATCTCCACCACCATTTCCCTAGAAGCGCCAAGTTTTTTGCCCTAAGAGACCCCACATTAAGACCCCCCCCCCAAAAGATGCAAGAATAGTATCCCATTTGACCCAAGAAAGCTTTTTGCCCTCCCCAAACCCACCCCAAAAAAAGTTTTTTCTAATCCTCTCAAGAGATTTAATCACACTCAAAGGCACACGAAACATCGAGAAATAATACAATGGCAAGCTACCGAGAACCGATTTCACCAAGGTTAACCGACCCCAAACGACATCGTTTTAGTTTTCCACCCGCCAAACGATTCTTGAATTTTTCGACCACGGGTTTCAAGCATTCACCCGACTCATGTTTTCACCAATTGGTAAGCCCAAATATGTGAAGGGAGCTCACCAATATCACACCCCATCCAATTCGCCATATCCCCTAATTCAATATCATTAACGCATGAACCGTAAAGTTTACTTTTACCATAATTTACTCTTAATCCTACACCTCTTCAAGCATCTAAGAACACACATAAGTGACTTGGCGTTCTCTTTGTTCCATTCTCCAAAGAAAATGGTGTCATCCGATATTGAAGGTGAAACCATGACTTGCTTCGACCCAACCTTTACCCTCTAATAATGCCCTTCTCGACCGCCACACCCCAAATTACCTGCTTTACAATGGAATGGAATACCTTGGGAGGACTCATAGCATCAAAGTTACTGATTATATCGAACGACCTAAAGTGTCGTTTTGAAAATATCGTTTGATTCATTAAAATAATCGAGTTTACAAAGATTAGGTCCCAAAAGATTTTCAATATATCAAAACGAGTTTGTTATAATCAAACGATAGTTATGCATAAAATATAGGTGAGACGCTACGACACCGCGACTCTATGATAAGTCCACATGCATGCCATGAAGTGAATGCCTTAGATACCGAGATAAAACATGCTAAAAGTGTCAACACAATGGTTGAGTGAGTTCATAGAGTTTCGTTAACAAGTAAAGCTTTTAAAGAGCGCTCATGCAACAAAGGCAAAGTTTTTGGTCATTTAGAATAGTCCACAGCAAAGGCATTGTAAATCCACTCGGCCCAAGTTCACCATACAAAACTTGCAACCTTTGTGTTCACAACCCACCCGCCAAAATATGTATGTCTAATAGTCAAGTGCACATTATCATAATGGTTCACAAGCAAAGGAATTGTGAATCCACTCGGTTCCAAGTTCGCCCATACAAAACTTGCAACCTGTGTGTTCACAACCCATTGCACAAAAATATAGTGTGTCTAGTAGCCGGTATAAGTGGTCATAATAGTTCACAATATAGTACCACGTATATAATAATGTATGCGTGCAAAGCCCCTAGAATAAATAATATCGTCCCGTAACATAGTGGACGAGAGGTTGGCCGACCTCTAATAGCTATCCATACTACCTACTAATAGAGACTAACAATGCGAATGTACGAACAAGACATCATACAACTATTATATACAATTAAGAACACTCCGAACATGGGAGAATTTGCACCGTCCGAATGTGGGAGACTTAGATTGAAAATGTCCGCTCCCATGGGAGACATTCCGCTCCGGACCGGGAGGATTTATAGTGATGCTCAGAACAAAGGAGACTTTATAATGATGCTCCGAACATGGAGACTTTAGGTCAAGGTCATAACACGACGGTTCAATAAGTTCAAACAAGTCATAAGTTTGTATTTAAGTTCAAGAGTTCCGCTCAAAAGTTCGTAATTAAGTTAAAAGAAATTAATTATATGTCAAAATGTTCAAATCAAGTTAAAAGAGATTTATTATATGTCAAAAGAATTAAATCAAGTTAAAGAGATTTATTATATGTCAAAAGAATTAATCAAGTTAAAGGTGATTAATTATATTTCAAAAGAATTAATCAAGTTAAAGGTGATTAATTATATGTCAAAAGAATTAAATCAAGTTGAAAGAGATTAATTATATGTCAAAAAGAATTAATTCAAGTTAAAATAGATTAATCATAGGTCAAAGGAATTAAATCGAGTTAAAAGTGATTAATTATATGTCAAAAGAATTAAATCAAGTTAAAGTGTTCAAATCTATGCCAATATGTTCCTATCAAGTTAAAAGAGTTTAACTATATGTCAAAAGGTTCATATCCAAATTCAAAGTGTTCACTTATATGTTAAAGGGTCCAATTCAATTTAAAAGAGCTCAAATATACATGTTGAGGGGTCCAAAATCAAGGAAAGTGATTCAAATAATAGCGTTCAAACATAGTGATCAATTTAGTTCTTGACACAATCTATTTACTAGCATAAGTAGTGAATCAAAAGGGTAACAAGTTCATGATAGATCTAACAATATAGTTTAAGTTCATATAAGTGTAAAGTAAAAGCATGAAGTTGAGCATGTATCTCCTAAAAGTTTATAAAATAATTAAACGAGTAAAAGTGTGGCTACGAACTCACCTGTTGCGTGATGCACAAAATGAGACGCAACTCTAACCGCGACCTATTATGAATGATATGCTCTAATATAAGTCATGAAACAATGTCGCGTATGCAAACTCATATGATATCCATACCACTGTGTACACTTTTGAAATATAAAGTTTATCGTCGAATATAAGTTTATGACATCTCGTCATATTATAAAATACTTTACAAGTATTTACGTTGAACAACCTCCCACGATAGTCGCTTAGTGATTTATTGGTAAATATAATGTTTTCGCCAGAAATGACACTTTTCATACTTTGAAATATGCCCAAAATGGCCTCGTAGAACTAGTCGTGAAATATTGTACGTTAAGGGTTAGTGACGAAACTCTGCGCTTTGAAAACCTTGCAACAATGTCTAGAAGTCATATCATTTAACTTTTGACCATACGAGTCTCGATCAATGAGAAAATGGCTCTCAACATGATGTATTACAAAAGTGCTTTTAGACTTAGGTTTATTTTGCTATTAGAAGTCACAAAATAAATAGAGTTTCGTCGGGTTTCAAACGTGTATATCTTGGTCGTTATAAGCTTGTTTTCACGCTCTTTATATCCACGGTTTCAGATTAACATATACTAATATATTTTCGTGGTCGGCTCCTACGGATCACGCCTAACGCCTCGCTTTGTCCGTCGAAATTCGTGCAACAGCATATATATTTTCGTAAAATAGCTTTTAAATCGTTAAACTTGGAAAATCATAACTTCTTCGTTATAACTCCGTTTTAACCCATTCAAGCGCCACGCTGCGTTTTAAAGTATATTTTCCAAATATCTAGCCCAAAATTTTACAATCTGTCGAAAATTCCGAATTCAAAATAAGATCGAGACCTTTAAATAAAGTTGTCGAAATGAATTTTCTCAAGAAAACCTATTCTAACCAATTCAAAAAACTCCGAGCTATTCTAATCCTACCATACACCTTCTTAGGGTGTTGTTGATACAAAAGTTGGGCGTTCTGGTTTGGAGCTCCGATTCTCGCATCAATTGAGAATTGCCGCTTGAGACCTCAAGACTAAGAGACAAGAAACACCGTTAGGCTTACCGCGGGATTGTCTCCCACGATTATCCTCCCGTGAGAGTGAGTAATCGATTTAGGGTTTAAGGAGTTTTAGGGTTATGAGATCGTACCTTAAGCGAGGATATGATTCCACTTATATACGCACTAATCCTTGTTGGTTCCGTGTTCCCAACCTTCTACAGATCCCGCCTAAGTCGGTTGGGAATGATTATCTTCTTATTTTAGAAGATATAGGATATCTATTCCAGAATAGATTTGGGTCATTTCGCGAGCCCAAACGCATATTGATATTGGCCTAGTTCTGCATGCGGGACTTGTAAGTCATCGTAGTCGGGTTTATGACCGACCCGCATTATACGCCATCATGTCCCCCATTCTAGTATGCGAAGTGCATAATCATGGGATGCTAGACTAATGACCGTAGTCCAAAATAAAAGAAAACGCATTTAAACGTATGAAAGAAGCCATCCCCGTAGGTGCATTGATCTAGACATCAAAGTGAATCGCAATGCCTCGTTATTCGGAGAAAGTAATCGCACCATCCATCGTAGGATCTCAACCACACAGTGAAGTTAGGGGGTCCACGTGGCACATATCGGGTGGGTGAGAGACTATATAACCTATCCGCCCATTTTCACCGCCTTCCTCACAAGAAATTCCATCCAACATTACGAAGAATATTGATAGTTGCAATCCGCAAGTAGCCAATCACAAAGGTAACCCGCGCGCTTTATAATAACACGATGGTTAAGCAGCTTGTCCGACTTTACCTCCGACCACCGCGAATAACACGATGGATTTCACGTCGAGTACTTCATATCACCGGACGTGCATCCGGTTGTTCCGGAGCACGAGCAACTATTGCGGATTTCCGGCGGAAAGTAAGTGTATATACACGATTATTCAATTCGCGAATCAACGCGGTGCCCTGCTACGCTTTCGCGCGATGTGTTAAATTATTACACCACACATATCGCAGCTTAAGATCAGATGGTGCGCCAAATTACCAATTTTGAGGTAAATTGTCGCTTGTTGGCAATCAACCCCACCATCCACCTATTCCGCGATTTTATCACACTACACGGGCGCACGGGCGGTGTCTTGCGGTTACCGGTAGATTGCAATGTTATACTGGATAAATTAGATTCACTTAGAATTGGAGGAGTATTTCTTCCGGTAGATGATACATGCTTTCCCGGAATTATGATTTTTATACTCGGGGTACATTGTAGTAGGACGAGCTGCCTGCTGTCTGGTCTTATGTCGCCGAGGATGCGAATCGATAAATGCTAACCGCATCCCCATTAGTGCCTATCCCGAGGGATTTTTGTGCATATGGGAATCACCATAATTATTTTGGTCCCAAGATGAGATCCCAATCTTTTAGACGACATGGCCGTGTGGGTACTTATTCCTTCGTACCGTGTAAATAATGTAAGAGCCTTCTTCCTTATACTCACAAGATTATATAACCCGTGTGCACATGTTGTTTTGTGGTGCGCAGAATGGATCTTTTACCGTAGTACGCTTAGCGGCCCGTAGAGGTGCGATGTGACACGGCCTTTGAAGGAGAACGAGGAACCAATTTAGCTGCAAGCAGTGGGCGCGTCATGAAATGAATGCGGGAACACAGTGACCGCTCATCACCGCAGTGAGGCAACACCCCGCAAAGCCGTCCGAATCCCGGTAACTTCTTTCAGGCGCAACCACCGCCAGTAGCCGTGGCTCACCCTATGGAGGAAGAGGAAGAAGAATCTGGCTTAGTGGAAAAGGACTAAGGATGATGGTGCAGCCCATCAAGGAAAAAACGCCTGGGTCCGCACTCAGGTTGAGATCGGCCGGATCCCGACCCGTCCCGACCCGACCCGTAATCCCGAAACCGAATAAGCAAAAATTGTACCAGTCCCTACCGAATAGTAGTCTCGGTTTTGGTCGGTTTCGCCCATTCGGTCGGTTTTCGGGTTATAACTAATCCACCCAATAAAATATTACTAGAACCCGGTTTCAAACATTTACCACTTGTACTCCATAGTATTGTAAATACAATATTATTTGTTGAATAAACAAGGACAAAAGCATCCCTAACCCACGTGATTTCTTCCCTTTTCATATTTCTTTATCACTTTTCTCGGTTTCTCGCCTCATCTTCTTGTCGACATACACACTTAAACAAACACCAAATGGAGTAAAATACACACAATACACACCAAAATGAAAATATGCAATATTCTCTTTAAAACCGAGCCTCACTGGGTAAAAATACACACAACACACACTAAACATTTAAACTCATCGAAACAAGCAAAAGGTTTTAGAAGCAAAAGACATCGAAGTTATATTTTTGAAAGCTAATAAGAAACGAGTTTTGTAACTTGGAAAGAATGGAGGTTTAGCATTTGAAAGCAAAAGAGTTATCCGGTTCATATTTGAAAAGTTATCGGTTCTTATTTGGTTCTAAGCTCTTTGTCGTTGCTCATTCACTCGAATGTGGTTTTGTAAGAATGAAAGACTCAAACAATTGATACTCGGCAAACGGACTATCGGGTGAAGTGTGTTTTCCGTCCCGACCAATTCGACACCAAAAACTTGTAAATTTACAATCGAGTCCCGACCCGAAATTATTCGGCCGGTTTCGCCTAATTCGGTTCGGCCTGCTAGTCGGGACTATTCGGTTTTGGCCGGGATTGCTCACCTTTAGTCCGTGATCGTGGAATTATCCTCCACGATGAAGGCCGCCGCACCCTTTCCGCCGATGTCGCGAGCC